>OW679194.1:133372062-133665636 GCA_940337035.1 Agriotes lineatus | reverse complement strand
CGCAACAAAATCAAACTCTGCGTGATTTCTAGGTTCCAGCAAGTATTTATAATGATTCTATGAGCTCGAAAGTAGTGCCTTCGCAATTGTGTCCTTTCAAAACGACTAATTCTATATAATTTCGAGCATATCAACTTCTCCTGCATATTAGATGTGACTTTACAGCTAATAGTGACACACCAAACGCTATACCAATATATTCCGCTATTTTTAAAACGGAAGCCCACATTTAAAGTACTATCCTGCGTTATAGAAAGTGCATCTTGTATCACGTTTGCTGCTTAACATTGCATTCGCAGCAAAATCAAACTCTGCGTGATTTCTAAGTGGTATGAAGTATTTATAATCATTCTACGAGCTTGGAGGTAATGCCTTTGCATTTGTGTCCTTCCAAAACTAGTAATTTTGTATAATTTCGAGCACATAAACCTCCTGCATATTAGATGTGACTTTACAGCTAACAGTGACACATTAAACGCTATACGAATATATTCCGCTATTTTTAACTGAAGCCCACATTTAAAGTACTTTCTTGCGTTATAGAAAGTGTATATTATTATATCATGCTTGCTGCTTAACGTTGCATTCTGAGCTAAATCAAACTTTGCGTGATATCTGAGTGCTAGGAAGTATTTACAATCATTCTATGAGCTCGGAAGTAGTGCTTTCGCATGTTTGTCCTAATAAAACGACTTATTGCGTATAAAGTTGAGCACATAAACATCTCCTGCTTATTAGATGTGACTTTACAGCTAACAGTAACACATTAAACGCTATACGAATATATTCCGCTACTTTTAAAACGGAAGTCCACATCTAAAGTACTTTATTGCGTTATAGAAGGTGTATATATCATGCTTGATGTTTTACATTGCATTCGGAGCTAAATCAAAATTTGCGTGATGGCTAAGTGCTAGGAAGTATTTATAATCATTCTATGAGCTTGAAAGTAAATTCCTTCGCATTTGTGTCCTTCCAAAACTACTAATTCCGTATAATTTCGAGCACATAAACTTCTCTTGCATATTAGATGTGACTTTACATCTAATAGTGACACATTAAAGCTATACGAATATATTCCGCTATTTTTGAAAATGAAGCCCACATTTAAAGTACTTTGTTTCGTTATAGAAAGTGTATTATTGAATCATGCTTGCTGCTTAACATTGCTTTCGGAGCTAAATCAAAGTTTGCGTGATATCTAAGGCTAGGAAGTATTTATAATGATTCTATGAGCGCGGAAGTAATGCCTTCGCGTTTGTGTTGTTCCAAAACGACTAATTCCGTATAATGTCGAGCACATAAACTTCTCTTGCATATTAGATGTGACTGTACAACTAATGGTGACACATTAAATGCTATAAGAATATACTCCGCTATTTTTAAAACGAAAGCCCACATTTAAAGTACTTTCTTGCGTTATAGAAACTGTATTATTATATCATGCTTGCTGCTTAACATAGCATTCGTAGCTAAATTAAACTTTGCGTGATATCTGAGTGCTAGGAAGTATTTACAATCATTCTATTCTAAATTATTAGAAAATATAGCACATCAAGCGACCGCAGCCTCTAAACTTCACAAGGATACGGAACCAGTAAAACTAGAGACAGGTGTACGACAAGGAGACAGTATATCTCCAAAATTATTTAATCTGGCTCTCAAAGATGTTTTCAAAAGACTCAACTGGTCGAAGACAGGTATTAACATCAACGGCAAATAAAATAATTCCACAGCCCTCTAGAGGGTAAAAGTTTTCGTTCATACTGTACCTGAACAACTTACGATATGCCGTTGATGTAGTATTAATAGCTCAAAACAAAGAAGACTTACAAGAAAAGTTAGAAGAATTGAATGCCGAATCACAAAAGGTCGGTTTAAAACTAAATTGGAGAAAGACGAAGGCGATGTGCACAGAAGAAGGTAATATATAAGGATAGAAAATAGATACATAGAGAAAGTCGAAGAATTTACATACCTGGGTCAAAGTATTACAATAGGACGAGATAATCAAACATCAGAGATTAGAAGGAGGATACTAAGTTTTATATTACGAAACAAGAAATTTCCCTACATCTAAAAACTAAAGTGTTTAACTTATGCATCTTACGAGTTATGAGTTATGGCGCCGAAAAATGGGTGATGTCTATGAAAAATAGAAATATGCTCAGACTAACCCAGCGTGCAATGGAGAGAGCCATGTTGGGATTATCTTTATGGGACCAAAAAACCAACGAATATATTAGAGAAAGGAGAAAAGTAATAGACATAGCAAGAACAGCAGCATCTTTTAAATGGAAATATGCGGGGCAAGAGGAGAGAAAAACAGATGGAATAGGAAAATCCTACAGTGGCGACCTTATGCGTTTAAACGACCAAGAAGAAGACCACCCATGAGATGGGTAGACGACATAAAACTAACGGCTGGGCTAAACTGAATGCAAGTAGCGTCGAATAGAGAACGATGGAAGATTATTGAAGAGGCGTATATCCAAAAACGGACTTGAAGCACTAATGAAGGCGAAGAAGACTATGCTAGAAGATTGTATTTTGCTAAAGTTGTAGTAGACAGCCACTACCTACATCACAGAAAAAGATTGTGTGATATGTTACATTGTAAAGCTGTCTGTGTATTTTTAGACGAATAAGGAAATTAAGAGTGATATAGTAGATTGCAACCGTTGTATTAGGGCAGAGTTTAAGTTTAAAGTTGCACGGTAAGAGCGTAGGTTTTAATTTACTACCGAGTTTAATAGGGCGTAATTGTTATTTTAGAACTACTGCTTCAAACGTTTAGAGTTTCTGACAACCGAGTTAGTAGCTGCATCGCTACATGAAAACATAAAGCTGTAGCTGTTTTTCTGGTGTATTTTTTGAGTACCAGTAATGCAAAAGAAAGATCTCTATACCCTTCCTAGCAACTAGCTGCTGAATTTGTATAAAGTAGCGTTTAATAAACGCAGTTGAGACTTCCGCTAACGTGTCATTGTATTTTATTATGTTTTATCAGTATTCATGGCATCCATCAGCCACAATATGAACGTTTTACAAAGCTGGCTGTTGAAATAACACACGCTCATATTTGCATTTAAGAATGGCTACATGGAAACATAAAGCTCTACCTGTTTTTCTGGTGTGTTTTTCGAGTACCAGTAATGCAAAAGATTTACAATAGCTGGCTGCCGAAATAACACATGGAGATCTTCGTCGAGCTTATATTTTTCAGAATATGCACTTACGAATGGGTATATAGAAACATAGCCTTACCTGTGCGTCTGGTGTGTTTTTTGAGTACCAGTAATACAAAAGCAACATCTTTTACCCTCTGCAGACAGTTGGTGTTGTGACGACAGTTTTTAAGCGCGTTTAAGAAGCTCCCGTCTTGTGTGTGACCTAGTGGCTTTAGAAATAACGTCCTTGGGCGGATCATTCTCCAAGGAACCAAATTGATGGGTTTTAAGTGCAATTTGTGAATCCCGTTTGTGTACCACGTTTGCCCGCTTGCTCAGACAAGGATTCCGTAAGAGATCGTATTACTCTACCATTGTTAAAGCCCCGAGCCTCCCTTCCGCCTCGTGCCCGAATCCGTCCTGCAACCCTGAACAACCCCGTTTCGAAGCCTAGGTGTTCCTGCTCGACGTCCATCTGCGCGTGAGACATCATTCCAGGGGAAGCTACGCAAGTACTGTAAATTTTGTAATCATATTTTGTGTGTACGAGTGTAAGGACAATTCTTCAAAATTAGTACGTTCCTGTATTTTCCGCATAAGTCGAGCCCAAATTTCTAGTTTAGGGCGAAAGCCTCAAACCTTTAGTCCATACGAAACTTATTTCTGCTTATTTCGTAGATTAACGCTTTGCAGTTCATTTATGTTCGTCGAAATTCAATTCTCTGTACGCTGGTTTTATAAGTTCAAGTTTTGTTCTCGCGTGCAAAGCGACGCATTTTGTCTTATCGCTTTCTTAGAATTGTTGTCATTCAGGCAGCTCAAAACTGTCCGACGGGCACAGGCGAACTGCTGAGTCAAATATTGCATCAGTTTGCTGGAATTTTCCGCGCGACACATGAGTGGAAGAGAGATGCATTGAAGGACGCTGCAACCGCCGTTGCGCTGCCCACGCTTTCTGAATTCATTCTGAGTTACAAAAGACGTGTGTTAATTTCGCGCTCCGGCCCGCATTGTTTTGCGTGGCCTAGGTTCCCTTCGAAGAAACTGTACTGTACTTTAAATATTTAACGGTGTGCTTTTTTGTCGGCTTCTGTGCCTATGGGACTGTTTGGTGGTTCGTCATCATGTGTGCATTAGTTGTCGGGGTTCATGGAAAGCAAGCAAGTTAGTGTGGTCAAGAGTTCTTACCGTAGGGTTGCGATGCCCTTAATTATCGCTACGGCGGATCATTTACCGGACTCTTAAAGGTACCAGCTTTAACTTAACTAAGACGTCATGTTATATCTACGTTGAGGGTCTGTCCCGTTGCTCCTGTATTGGAAGTTTCGTTACATCTTTTCACCCGTTGACTGGATTATCGTCCTGCCAACCCCTGGCTGTGGTAAACATCATCGAGGCCCTGTTCCCGCATATCGCTCCTTCTTGTGGGTTCCCTGTAGTTCCTGTTCACATTTCGTAGCAATAACTTGGGATACGATTTGCAACTGGACAAGAACAACTTAGTTCAGCACACCTGATTCCTTATCTGGTATTTTAGTTATTAACCGTTGTACACATTTACAGTGAAGTGATTTCCAAAGTGTTTGGGCAAATTGCGCCCTTTGGTTGATTTAAATCGTAAGATGTTGAACAATGCCGTCAAGTTTTGTTGTCTACATGTTGTTTTGCGTTTTAAGCTCAAGTAACCGTTGTTGTACCATTATTGAAATAATTGTCGCTAAATTTCGTTCATGTAACGTAGTTCTTTTGTGCCAAATTTAACGTTATTACTGTTTGAAATGTAGCTATGTCGTTTGATTGTCATTGTACCGCTGTGTTTAGTTTAAATGTCGCAATTTAACCTAACTAACCGCTTTTGTCTGTTATTTTTAACTGTAACGAGTAAACATTTCCATGTTCATTGTTATTCACATACTTTATTACTTTAATGGAGTTTATAATTATTTACGTTTTTCATTGGTGTTTGCTTGCCTTTTTGAGTTTTGTTTTGATGTACAGGAAATCAGATGGATTGTAAGCAAGTGTAACAAAAGGTAGGTTCAATTCAGCTGTTGTAGCCACCACCTCAAGCTGTGCCAAGGAAGAAGTAGAAAGGTGAATAACTCGCTTCCACGTTCAGAGTGCGTTCACCTGTGTTGCTGATTTTGTTTTCCCGATTTAGTCCGAATGTGGTGGTCCATCAATATTTAACAACTTTTATCTCATTTAATGAAATGGTAGCCCTTATTCAAAAGTCGTAAAAAACCTGCCCTCTAGCTGAGCGCCCCCAAGTCGGAGCAACCTTTTGTTACCGTCCATGGTAACGGGATTGGGGTTACATATCCGGTCAAAGTTCCCGATTGTGTCGTTTTTATGTTGTTAAAGTCGTTTTTGACGGTAACACGAGGTAAGATCGCAGATCGTCGATCGGTGACTTACCACCACGCGAATTGATAAGTGCGCGCTTAGGACCAGTTTGCGCCCAAGTTTTTATGTGCCGTATTTGTACCGGTTTAGCCCGGTGACCCAGTGACGGCATTAGAAGTAGTAATTGATAGCCAGTGCGCCCCATCAAGCACGTGCATGGCTTGCATTTTCATAGATATTACGCTGTTGTTAGACAAGTAGGTGTAAACCCCTTTGGTATGCCCACCCGAAAACCAAGATTGCCCGCTTTCGCTCAGTGTATTGTAACGGTACCAGCGCGTCAGGTTGTTTTGGAGACGCGGCTGAGATTTTAGTTACAGCGAACAGTAAGTCTCAGTCGACTTCGGGAAGCACCGGAGCAAACATTCACCAACCCCTTTTGGACTTCGAACTTCTGCAAAAGGGGGTTTTATATCCGAAGTTCGTCGCGCCTGTCAGCACCGTGTATATGTGGTCACGCTTGCACCTAAAGTTTTGTCATGTTAAAAAAAAACTCGCCCATCTCACTGAGCGTTTCAGCCGTAGTTTTAGGCTATTACTGCGTGATTTAAGGCAAGCGGTGCAATTTCCCGAAAGTGACGAGTGCCATCAGCACCCTCGAGCCACGAAGTATCAAAAAATCAATTTTATATCGTAACAAGCTGGCTGCCGAACTAACACAAAAAACAGGCTAAATGAAAACATAAGGAAAAATAATAAAAAAACAAAGGTTTACCTGTCCTTCTGGTCCGTTTTTCGAGTACCAGCAAAAGAAACATTTCTATATTCTCTCTAGTAACTAGCTGCAGAATTTGCATGAAGATAGCAGCATTTGCGATTTTCTCGAACCTACCATTATATTTTATTATTCTTCATTCGTATTAATGTCACCCATTAGCCACATCGTGTACGGTTTACAATAGATGGCGGTCGAAATAACATACGGACATCTTTATAGAGCTTATATTTTTCGAATGGAAACAAAGCTTTACCTCTCCTTCTCGTGTATTTTTCAAGTACCAGTATTGTAAAAGAAACATCTCTATACATTCCCTAGCAACTAGCTGCAGAATTTGCATGAAGATAGCGTTCAATAAGAGCAGTTGCCACTTTCGCAACCCTTTCATTGTATTTTATTACGGTTTATCCGTATTCGTGGCACCCATCAGCCACATTATGAGCGGTTTACAATATGCTCTTATATAGCTGCATGGTAACATTAAGCTTTACTTGTTCTTCGGCTGCGCTCACTTAACTTTCTCACCAGACACTTCACTTGCTAACTCCCCAACAGGAAAAATGGCGGTAATATTGGGGATAAGATGGTATTATATATCCTCAATTTGAATCTACTATTTATCTCTTTTTTCCAAAGATAGTTTTGTTTAGAGAATAGTATGTCATGTTTGTTTTTCTGATTTTATTGACAATTTCTAGGTCGATTTTAACATCATTTGTGAAGGTGCTTCCTAAATAGTCCTTAGTTGTTACTTCGTCCAATATTCTTCCTTTGTAATTGAAATTATATAGTTCATTTTTATTTGTTTTATTAAGTATCATTATTTTGTTTTTATTTATGTTTACTTTTATATTTAGGTTTTCGATTTCCTCCATCCATATATTTATTAGTTTTTGCATTTTCCTCTTGCTATCCGTCACTAGTAGTATGTCATCGGCGTATAATAAAACATCAATTAGCACTGGCCTCATGTTATTATATCCTATGACTGTTTCGAGTCCTTTGCTTTTTACTCTAGCGTTCTTTAATATCCTATCCATGACTATTATGAATAAAATGGGACTCAGGCTATCCCCCTGCTTGATTCCTATTTTTAGTTTAAGTTCTTTGGATGGCTTGCCATTTATTTGTATGTTTGCTTTGGCATTATTGTATATATAGTTGACCAGGTTTGTTAATTTTCTAGGCGTCTGTAATTTTTCCAGGCAATCTTCTATCATTGATCTTTGTATGGTGTCGAATGCTGATTGAAGATCTATGAAGGCTATGAATAGTTCTTCACCTGTTTGCATTTTTTTCTCTATTACATTCCTGAGGATGTAAATATTGTCATTTGTTTGTCTACCTGGCCTAAAGGCTGCCTGTTCCTCTGCTAGTTTGTTCCTTGTGTGTGCTCTAATTTTTAGTTCTATTATTCTTGTATATGTTTTGTAGATCACTAATGACAAACATATTGCTCTGTAGTTTTCACACTTTGTTTTCTCTCCTTTTTTGTGGATGGGGAGTATTAGATTATTATCCCAGTCTTCCGGTATTTTGTTTGACTTGTATGCCTCCATAAATAACTTCCAGATCCAGTCCAATCCAGTATCTTCGAGCCATTTGACCATCTCTGGTTCTATGTTTTCTTCTCCGCATGCTTTTCCTGATTTAATTTTTGATACTGCTTCTAATACTTTTTTTTATACTGTGTTGCTCTAATTCTTCTTCGGGTACTTCGTCTTCTCTCGTTATTTTATTTCCATTCTCGTGTTGTTCGTCGGTATCAAATTTTTCGGAAAAGAAACCTCTCCATCTTTCTGTTATTTCTTACGTCTTCGTTAGTAGAGTATTGTTTTCGTCCATTATGCCGTTTAGTTCCTTTTTACCTTTCCCCCTGAGATATTTAATTTTATTCCAGAAACTTCTATTTTTATTTTTGAATCCTTAGTTAAGTTCTTCCCCGAATTCTTCAGATGCTTTCTGTTTTGCTGTCTTCACCATTTTTTTCATTTGTTTGCTTAAACTGTCATATCCTGTTTCGTCGTCGTTTCCTTTTGATCGTTGATATATTTTCCAAGCTTTTTTTTGTTTAATTACATCTCTTATTTCTTCATTCCACCGCCGCATTTATTATGATTTTCCATCTATTTTCTAGTGACAGATTGTTATTGGATAGTTCACGCGTTTGTAGTAATTTGTCTACTTCGTTTGCATATTTTATCTTTATTTCTTCATTTTTCAGGCGACTTCTTCTTCTATCTCTAGCGGTTCATGAACTTTTGCTATAACTAATCTATGCTTTGTATTTAGATCTGCCTCTTTTTGTACTACAATTTCTTCAGTACTATTTTCCAAATCTTGGGTGTACACAATGTAGTCAATTATGCTCTTTGCGTTTATTTTTTCTGCTATAAACGTATACCGGTCTTCTAGTGATTGGTACCAAAATCAGTTTCCTATTTTTAGTTTGTTACTAATATAGAATTCTAACATTTTATTATCATTTCTATTAATTGTTATTTCTCCCTAAATTCCTAAGCAAACTAGTCCTTTGGATCTTTACCCACTCGAGTGTTCAGTCTTCTATTATTACGACTTTGTGGGTTATTTCTCGTGCTTCATCTATTGTATTTTGTTATGCTTCATAGAATTTTTCCATTGCGGCGTCATCCGTCCCTTCTACTGGAGCATATAGCTGTATAATTGTGATTTTGTCTTTTAGTTTGAGAGTCAGTGCTATTATTCTTGGGGATACTGGTTGCATTTTAGTATTCTCTTATTTAGCTCATCCGTAATTACTAGGCCTACACCCTCTTTTGCTCTGGTGCCTGGAGCAACTAGTGAGTAGTGAGATTTTTTAGTTTGTCCCTAATATCCTTCAAGATCTCTTCCATCCTGTTTTACAATATATACGTATATAATTTGTGTATGCTCGGTTACGTGGATCCCTCTTCGTTTTGTTATTTGGGTTTGTAAAATGATTCGGAAATAAAATGTCCGAGTGAGATTAAGTTATCACAACGCGGAAAGGGCCAAAGGCCAGTCTACCCGTCGCACCCTGGCTTTTATCGGTGTTTGAGATTAGAAATTTATTCTGTGTATGCGAGATTATTTATTTCTAGGTTTTAGAATTTATTATAAATTTCAAACGGTCAATTTAGTTTGCAGTTGTTCGGCTTTTTAGATTACCAGTGTTTCTTTACGAGTTTTAATATCCTACCTTGTTTTAATATTGGCTATTTAACCACTAAAATTAATTAAAACAGCGGAACACTTTTCACTGCACGCCTCGTCGTCGGACGCCAGTGACCAAAAGAAACAAAAATTTTAATTGAACACAGAGAGAGAATTACCAAAAAAATATTATATATAAACGAGTACGACAAGGGTGCGAATTATTCCCCACACTTTTCCATGTAGACCATATTTTGAGACGCTGGAAATACCGCATGAATAACAATACAAGTATAAAAATCAATCAAAACGTTCGAATAAGCTGCCTACTTTTGTGGATGATATTATAATGATAGAGCTGTGCCAGTATGAAGACGTCTTACAAAAGTCTATACAGAGTGCTCGTTTTTCAACCTTAAGCATGGGATCTCGGTTATAAGAGATTAGATTAGATTAGATTTAGATTCCACGACTGCCTTTTGCTGGCCTGCGCACGTCAGCTCTTTGGACTTTTTGTACTGTCGGGAGTTTTCAAGTTAGCAGGCCGACATCCGTATCTTTTACTAGACTTGCAATGTCCCCTACTAGCTTGCGGTTGTCAATAGAGTTAAGGCTCCAATCGAGTTGGTGTCTTTTACGCTCTAATGCTGGGCATTCAAAGAGGATATGATAGGCTGTTTCATCATCCTCTTGGCATAGTCTGCAAACAAGTTCATCTCTATAGATATTGATCCTGTGCATAAATTCTCATAATGCTCCAGTGCCTGTTAGTAGACTGACTACTTGCTTGATTCGAGTTCTGTTCAGTCTCAACAGGGTTTTGGTGGTTTGTGGATTCGGAGTTTTTAGCAATCTTTTGCAATGTGTTGCTTGATTGTAATTTCTCCACCTTAGTTGGTGTGCGGTATTGGCCCATTCAATAATGGCTGAGCGGGCTTGGTTTTTCTGAATGCTTAGACCAGGTTCTGGACCGGTCATTGCATTACGGGCTGCATCTTTTGCGAGCTTGTTCGCCTTTTCGTTTCCTTCAATACCTTGGTGACCTGGGATCCAGCATAATTTTACTGTATTTCCCTGGCTTAAGGTTTGAAGTTTGGATTTGCATTCCTTGACCAGTCTCGATGAAGTACTGAAAGCGTTTAGCGCTTTCAGTGCTGCCTGACTGTCTGAGAGAATGTGTATGTCTCGATTGAGCAGCTTCTTTTCTATGCTGATGTTTGCGCATACGTTAATAGCTTGTACTTCAGCCTGAAAGATGTTACAAAACTTTTCTAGACTGACTTTTTCGTTTGTTCTAGGATTGGTACTAGGGATGGGCGCGTGACGTGAAAACAGTCGTGTCACGTCGTGTCACGGCGTGTCACGTCGTGAACGTGACTAATATTTGAAAATCGTGACGTGAACGTGAGTGAACGTGAGTGAAAATTTCCAAGGCGTGATTCACGTTTCACGTTAATTTCACGTAAAATATTTAGTAACGAATAAAAAACTGCAGGGCGCAGCGACTTTTAAATTCATTAAATCACAAATTGTGCCAAACAAGTTACATTATGTGGCTTTATTTTTGGACCCTAATTATAAATCCTTAGAGTTCATACCTTCACATAAAAGAGAAGATTATAATGCAAATAAAACTATAGATGATAATGACGAAATACATAGCAAACGACTCAAAACTGGGACATCAGCATCAGATTCTTATCTTTCTACACGTAGAGATAGCTCTGACGATAACACATATAATTAGGATGATGTCGAAATAGAACTAAATTAGTATGTTAAATTACAATTCGGAAATGTAGATGACATTTTAGGATTTTGGAAAAACAGTGTAAATACGCATCTGTTAAAAAAACTTGAGAAATTTTAAACATACCGGCAAGTTCCACTACAAGCGAAAGAGTATTTTCTACAGCTGGGCGAATTTTAGAAGAGCGCAGAATTCAACTTAACACTGAAAATGTTGATTACATATTATGTTTAAATCAACATTTTAATGTGTAGATGTGTAGATGAACTTATTATTCTAATAAAAGTAATGGTTTGTTTTTTATACTCGGCTAACGCTGAAAATGTTAATTACGTTTTTTATTAAACCAAAAAGGTATTGTGTAGATGTGTAGATCAACCTATTTTTAGAAAAGTACCTAATGTTTTGTTTTGTATACTCGACTTGACACTGAAAATGTTGATTACCTTTGATTTTTAAACCAATTTATTGTGTACTTCTGTAGATAAACTTATTATTCTAATAAAAGTAATGTTTTTTTGTATACTCGCCTTAACGCTGAAAATATTGATCCTTGTATGTAAAAGTACTTTCACACCTACGAATTAAAAGTGTTGCCTAGCAACATATACCTTCTGTACTCATACCAATAAGAGAAACGTCAGTTCCAATGACAGCTTTTGACAGCTGCAAGAAATATATTTGCGAGAAATCAGTATTTATCCCTTGTCGAAGTTATTGTAGTCAATTTTAATTTTTTTCTTTTTATGTCAGGGGCAGAACATATTTTTAGTTCTCTTTAGGGTTTTTTCATTGGTTTTAAGTTTGAACATTCTGTTCTATCTGAATTTAAATTTTGAAATAAAAGCTGCGTGTCACGTCGTGAGTGGCGTGTCACGCCGTGAACGTGAGTGATCGTGAGCGTGAACGTGCGTAAACGTGACTGTTTAAAGCAAGCGTGAAACGTGCGTGACGTGAGCGAAAATTCACTCACGCGCCCATCTCTAATTGGTACTGTATACACCGGAACCTGTACCCCCTTCAAACTTAGATCCATCAGTGTAAAAAATAATGTTCTTATTTGTTAGAGTTGGTAGTTGGTCCGGATTCCAACTTGTGTGTACAGTAAAATTCTTTTCAAAGTCATAGGCTTTGATTATAAGATCAGAACCCATTTCTAATATTGGGTTGTTGATGTGTGACATGATCTTGCCATGTCCTAGATTATTATGATGGTTTGTCATTGCTCTTTCAATAGAGTGGTAGGAGGTGTTGTCGAAGGCACCTTCTATGTCTAGAAATGCTCCAACTGAGTACTCCTTGTACTCCAAGGTTCTCTCAATTATCCCCACTAGTTGGTGTAGGGCGGTTTCACATGACTTCCCTGTTTGGTAAGCATGTTGATATTTGTGAATCGGGAGTGAAGAGATCCAAAGCCAATTAAATTTGGGATAAGTTACATATTCTAAAGCTCAATAATGTTCAAAAAATAAACTGGACATAGCAGTCTAAGTTTTTAAGTTGAAATTATTAGGACACTTCTTAAAGAAGCATTCAAATCTGATTTTAGATTTGTTCTTATTTTAAATGCACATCAAGGATGACTATGGCACTGTTGAGAAGAGATTATCTTTTCTGTTCAGTGATATAAGGGTTACTACACTTATTTTAATAAATAACCGAGACATACATTTTTTCTTAGTAGCTAGCGATTTATTAATCACAAAACAAATTAAAGCTTCAATTTGCTATTCGATTAATTTTAATCGTACTTTAACAATTGTTTGATGTGCATTTAAAATAAGAAAATTGGTGTGAATGTCTCGAAAATTATGAAAACAAATGAAATTCTAAGCAGAACTTTGACCATATGACCACAGCAGTCAGTGTGCAAGGTACTGGTACTTTGCAGGCCTATACCTTGTCCATTACAAACAAAAAACAAAAAATTTGAATTCTTTTTAATCTTAAATTTTTGTTTTTTGGGTATAACTCTAAATCTAAGACAGTTATGTCCAATGTTCTTTTTGAACATTATTCAGCATTAGAATATTCAACTTTGCCCTAATTTAACTGACTTCGTATCTCTTAAGATATAGAAAATGCCAACTAGGATTCCAGTTCTCGGCTTAGCGCTTTATATTAGTTAACACAACTCGCTACAGGCCTCACACTTGAGGGTGTGGCGACGGTTAAGAAATGGCGGCTGACGTCCTTTTTTCCCACCTAGCTCAGCGGCTGTGGACGTGGAGACCAAAGGTAGAGGGCTGAGAAACAAAATACACCAGGAAGGTTTACGCAATGAGTACGCTTTAATACACGAAGACATATAACAAGAACAAATAAGCAAAGATATATATACAAAACATCTAAAATTTAACTAATACTATCTGTACACAACACAACAATCTTGGCGGCTATAGTTCTGGCCTATTTAAACTGTCTAACGGCTTTGCCTATAGTTCGCGGGGCCAGGAAAAACACTATCCCACCACAGGGCACGTCCCACTACCGCGGGCGCACGTTATCGTCCGTCTGGTGACGGCGTCGGCGCGGAAAGCGTCTGGCTCCCGGGATGCGGCGCGGCACTGGCACGAGTGGCAGCGGCGAACGGAGACGAAAGCGTGCGTTCCCCGAGGGTCCCTTCCCTGGGCGGAGCGGGCGGAGGCGTCACGGTGGCGGCGTGGGGGCAGCTGCACTTCACGCAACGGGTGGCGAGCTGAGGCCTCTTGCCGGACCTCCTCCCACAGCTACTCGAACTCCGCTTCCTCCTCGGGACTGAGAAAGAATTCCAAGCCGAGTCGGCGGGGGCGGCATGTGAGGCGGACCTGCTGGAGGCGGAGCCGCGGGCGGCCTTCCGGGGTATCGGCTTTGTAGGCCGCGGGTCCTGTAGGCGTGTCCCCGGGGTTACGCGTGCGGGGGCAGCTGGGGGGCGGCGTCTCGGCGGGGCCGGCGGCCTAGATGCCTCGGGGGTGTCAGCACAGACGAGCCTCATGGGTGAGTGCGGACTCGGGCGAGCTGGGCGGAGATGGCCCAAACAGCCGGTCAAGGTCTCGTGTGCTTTGCGGAATTCTGGATCGCCCAGGATCACGGTGCGGCGGAGCGTTGTAGCTGAGGCGGCGTTCTGGGGAAGAGGAGGCTGGTGCACAGCGGCGCTCCGGCTTAAGCGGCGAGAAGCGATGCTCCTGGTGGAGAAGGGTGTCTTCTGCGATCAGGGATCGAGCAGAGGAAGGCGGCGAGAAGCGATGCTCCTGGTGGAAGAGCATGGCTTCTGCGATCAGGGATCGAGCAGAAGAAAGCGGCTAGAAACGATGCTCCTGGTGGAGGAGGGTGACTTCTGCGATCAGGGATCGAGCAGAAGAAAGCGGCGAGAAGCGATGCTCCTGGTGGAGGAGGGTGGCTTCTGCGATCAGAAATCGAGCAGAAGAAGGAAGCGAAAAGCGATGCGCCTGGTGGAGGAGGGTGGCTTCTGCGATCAGGGATCGAGCAGAAGAAGGAAGATTTGCTTCAAGAATAGGATTCAATCGAATGCCGTTTTCTGTGGCGTTCCATTCTTTTAAAGGCATTCCACTTCCACTGTTTTTCTCAGGACGGCCGGTTGCTCGGGGTTGTTATGCGATAATTTCCTTCCGGGGGTGGTTTTGTAAATTTTAATTATTTTTGCCTCTTGCGTTCTTAATTAAGCGTGGCGGCTTTTTTAAGGTTGTCCATTGTCTTTCTTATCAAAATCCGCGTTTAGGGTTTTTATATACGCCTATATGTGTATCAAGATTAACTGAGATTTAGTTGATTCGCGATATACGTTTTTAATTAACGCGCGGCTCGCCTGTGTTGGTTTATTCGTGGTTAATCAGGGCCGGCGCTCTAGCTTGACAAGGTGACATCTTTGATTTGCCAAGTACCTGCTTAATCCTTTCTAAATGGACGGCTTAAAGCCTCGTTTCTTTGTGTTTTCGAAGCTCGCGACCGTTATATTTTTAAAACCTACGTTGTGAATTCCAGTTCTGCGTGTTTTTGGGATACGGCCGCTAACCTTCTTTCGGCGTTTATGTTTATTGGAGGCGCTAATAGTTCTTATGTCGACCGTTGCATTCCTGGCGAAATTGTGCGTCTATTGATACCTTACTCGACTACCTTACTGTTAATTTAACTGTGCCCTCATTAATTAGGTGTCTTCTTTCTTATAAGAATTGCGGGTCGTTCGCGGCATGCGACCATTATGCGTAATGTATCTCTTATTAGATTTGGCGAGCGGTTGTTGTACCTGTCCAGTTTGACATTTTAAGCTCATTCTAAACTCCCTCGTGCGGCGTCCACGTTTCATTTATGCAAAGCGGTTTCTATTTGCGCGGATTATAGAATCCGCCCGGCGCTTTGTGGGTAGGCAAATGTTTATTTTGGTAGCTAGCTTCCGTTTGCTTTCTTTTTCCCCGTTTGTGTTTTAATTGAATATTTATTTGCTTTGTGAGTTTTTATCCTTGCAGATGTGGCGCTTCGCGGGACTGGGCCGAAAAATGCTTTGTCTCCAATAAAAGCGGCGTTTTCGCTTTTATTGGACGCGTGCCCTTGTCCGTTTGTATTTATGATTCTGTTTACTTCTTCTGGCTGTATGCTTTCTTGTGTAATTTTTTTGGGCTGGCTGTTTTTAAATTAAGCGCTCGGCGAGACGTCCCTTCCAAATTTACTTTTTGCGCTATTAATTTCACGCATGGCGATTAAGTACCGCCTTGCGTGAGTTTAGCGCCTGTGAATCATATCATAGTGAACACAGGAATTACACCTTTTATCTTTTGTTTACATTGTGGTCGTACAACGATAAGAACAGAAATGTAAGCTCACCGGCACTTTCTAATTATTAGTCCACACAGTGGTTCCGAGAACTGTACTAATCCGAGAACTGGAATCCTTGTTGGCATTTACTATAACCTTTATGCTTACAGCCGAAAAACAGGCACCCTATATACACATGCAGACAAATATGTCAAGATTTTGACTTCCACATAGCCAACAAGTAAACAAAGGTTATGGCCTTCCTAGGAAACAAACCAATAGGAAGCAATATGTGCGCAATAACAAAAATTTAGAACAAGTGTTGCATTTTCAATATGTAGGCTGTAACATAACATACGATCGCGATAAAAACATTGCTAACAAACTTCACAAATTTCAGTACAAATTGTCTGCAGGTAAGTACTAGGTAGACACGGTAACTAGATACAGAGACGATTTGTTTGTCTTACAATTTTAAACCCCCCTGTATCTAGTTATCGTGTGTACCTAGTACCTGCAGACAATCTGTAGCTATATAAAAACTGGGTCCTTACTTCAACGGATAAATCCAAGATAAAATCCTTCAAAATGAGATTCCATAGACGAACTACGAAAAAATCAGATTAGAAATGAAATAATGCGAGTACAACAACCTACAGAAAACGATGGAGAAAACACATAGAAAGCATGAAAGATAACACATACCTACCCGAAACAAGTATTAAACTATGTACCAAAAGGGAGAAGCATGAAATGGCCCAAGAAACACTGGAAAGACACGGACGTGTGAAAACGGAACCGGCATTTATACCTACACCCCGAGAGAAAAAGAAAAGATTATCTCAAACAATTACCAACTCAAGATGATAGCTTTTGAATGTACAGTGAGAACTGTATAAGACGGAACTGCACTGGGCCAGAAAAACTATTACATATTTCTGGATTTCAGTAAATCTACATATTATGAAATGTCAGCGTAAAATGGAACTTTATTGCTGATTTCCACTGTTCAGAGTGGAGGTTATAGTGGACTGTAAGATTTTAATTTGGACAGCTGCAGGATACGTCTTAGGGGTGCAGGAATTAAAAAGGGTTGTGAACCAACGGTCTCGTGTAGTCTCACACGAGATGAATTTAATAAGACTTAATTTCCGTTGGGCAGAGGTGTGGCGAATACAGAAAGATGTTAAAACTGTATTGTTTATTGACTAGAATATTTTCTATTTATATACATTAACTATGACGTAAATTACAAGGTTCATGTTATTTTGCCCCAGTTCCAGCTCGCATATGCACTTGCGTATTCAATTTTATAACAAATAGATAGCAAGTTTGCAAAATTGCAGTTTGTCGACCGGTCATTAGACCAGTGCTCATAATAAACGCTGATGCTTTGTTTGTAATTCCGCATGCAACAGTTTGCTTGCGAAATGTATGCATATTTAATTTTAAAAGTTAAAATTATGTTTTGGTTCTTAAACATTCTGCCGAGCGACAAAGGGCAGGGATGGTGTGGCTGAGGCTGTCTCTCCATCTTTTTCGTCAGGTGGCAGTGGTTGTAACCTGAAGCTCTCTGACGGGTCTAAATTTGGGCGTGGCTGCGGTTTCCTGTTCTTTCTCCAGTACTTCCATAATGTACAGATGATACAGACTGATACTAAGATAACGATTGTAGTACCGGTGTTCACCATAATGGTGTGTTGATGGTGCCACAATGGATAATCCTGATGTAGCTGCAACTCGTCTTCTTCTTGTAGGCGTTGAAAATGATCGGACGGTAGCAACACAGGTTCCTCCATTTGCAGTTGAGGGTGGGTGCTCGTATTCTGCAAAGTAGTGTTAATAATTACTTGCATTGGTTTGTTGAACTTAGCTACGACAGGAACAGTAGTGAATAGCTGAGTATGCAAGGTAGTCCGTTTGGTGTATACAGGGTGTTAATTAAGTACGTAGACAAACTTTAAGAGGCGATTCCTTGATCAATTCTAAGATAAAAAGTTCATACAAACATGGGGCCTAAACGGCTTCCTTTTCAAGATACAGGGTGTTGAAATTTAAACAAAAATTACTTTTTTTTTCAAAAATCTGGAAAACGCCTAGAGGTATTGTAATGAAACTTGGTGTATATTAGTATTTCATAAAGTGGCATTGTTTGGTCAAAATAAATGTAATTTATTTCCACCAGTGGCATGCATCGGGGCCACCGCAGCTACCTTATTTCAAAAAAATCTGGTACGCCACTGTTTTTTAGTCAATACGACAAGTTTTTTAGCTTTATCCATTGAAACTATACAAAAGATGTATCTTTTATTTTTTTGATAGAATAAACATTTTGCGAGAAAAATGGAAAAATCTGTAACAGCAATTTCGTACATTGGACGTTAATGAGACCTAAACGGCTTCGTTTTCAAAATACAGTTTAAGGAAACTTTTAAAAAATGTTATTTAATAAAACACAATCTTACAATAGCTACAAAACTTTTTTCTACAAAACAGTGGCGTATCAGATTTTTCTAAAATAATGTAACTGCGATCGCCCCGATGCACGCCACTGGTGGAAATAAATTAAATTTATTTTGACGGAACAATGCCACTTTCTGAAATACTAACCTACACCAAGTTTCATTAGAATACCTATCCGTTTTCCAAATTTTTGAAAAAAACTGTTTTTGTTTAAACTTCAACACCCTGTATCTCGAAAACGAAGCCGTTTAGGTCCCATGTTTGTAGGAACTTTTTATCTTAGAATTGATCAAGGAATCACCCCTTAAAGTTTGTCTACGTACTTAATTAACACCCTGTATAGTACAATCTGGAGATATTTGGATTATGCCAACATCTTGAATCTTCACATCTTCTCGATTCCCGCTGCATTGTACTGCTGCTGTTGTTGTGGGTTTGGATAAGATGTCCAATTCTTCTTTTGCGGCGATAAACGCTTGGACTTTTGGCTTCTTCTGTAACTGTCATGGGAGTGTTTGTTTCCGTAAGTGGCAAAGGATTAGCTTGTAACCATTGCTGGCCGTTCCACCACAATATATGATGCTGTAATTTGGCAGGAGCGAGTCCTCGCGATACGGCATCTGCTGAATTGTCCTCTGAACGCACATGATGCCAATTTCCACTGGGGGTTACTTCCAATATTTCTGTTATCCTATTTGCAACAAAAGGTTTCCATTTCTGCTCTTATCCAGGATAATGTTATCATGGAATCTGACCACGCAAAGATGGAGATGCTGGGGATGTCCAGAGCACTAATAGCTTCCTTCAACATTTTTGCAGCTAACGTTGCTGCACATAATTCCAGTCTTGGCAACGTTTTCTTCATCTTTATAGGTGCAACCTTTGACTTGGCTGTCAATAAAGTTACTTGAATGCGTCCATCTTGAGATATACCCTGCTGTAAATTACAGCCCCGTACGCTTTTTCCGACGCATCACAGAAAGCATGCAGCTAAATTTCCCGGATGCCGCTGTGGTACCCTAACCATCTTGGAATGGATATGTCTTCAACCAATGGTAATTCTTCTTGAAATTGCTTCCATTCGTTCATTATTTCTGTGGCCACTGGTTGATCCCATGATTGCTGTTGTAACCAAAGTTGTTGAATTAGTAATTTGGCCTTTATTACAATTGGAGCTAACTATCCTAATGGGTCAAACAAGCGGGATATTTCTGATAAGATTATCCTCTTTGTAGGATTTGTATCAGCTCGAAGACTGACCCGAAACTTAAATTCATCTGCCTTCGGACTCCAGTGTACTCCCAAGGTTTTCCTTGTTTTCCCTTCATCGATCTCTAGTAAGTTCTTGTCCTGTAAGTTATCTGGCAATTCTTCAACATTTCTGCGTTGTTGCTTGCCCATTTTCTAAGGGTAAACCCTCCACTTTTTAACATATTGATTAGACTTACTTGGAGATGCGTTGCTTCTTCTATAGAGTCGGTTCCTGACATTAAATCATCCACGTAGAAGTGCTTGGTTGCTACTTCTGCAGCCATTGGGTATGTTTGTCTTTCATCTTCAGCTAGCTGCAACAGGGAACTGATTGCCAGGTATGGTGCTGCTGTTGTTCCATAAATTACAGTGGTAAGTTTAAACTCTTGAATAGGTTCGTCTGGAGAAAACCGCCATACTATCCTTTAAGGTCCTGATCTCCTTCGGCTATCTTGATCTGACGATACATCTTTTCAATATCTGCTGAAAATACAAACTTGTGTTTCCCCCACCTTAGGAGAATTTGCTTCAAGTCTTGTTCCTACTCCTTGTCCAGTAGTCATTTGCTGGTTTAAGCTGAGTCCAGTAGTGGTCTTCGCACTAGCATCAAAGACTACCCTTAACTTGGTAGTTGTGCTGTCTTCCTTCACTACCGCTTGATGAGGGATGAAGTAAGATTGTCGTATATTGGCTCCTGGTTGAACTCGTTTCATATGTCCCAGTTCTAAGTATTCCTTCATGAATGTTTTGTATTCTTTACCTAGAACTTTATTTTTTTCTAACCGCTTCTCTAGTTGAAGGAACCGTGCGATTGCCTTTTTTCTCGAATCCCCAATCTTTTCTATTGGTTCCTTGAGCGGAATTTTCACAGTATACGTACCATCAGCATTTTTCTGGTGGTTGCAACTGCAAAATTCTTCGCATTCTTTGTCTTCATTGGACATCACCTTTTCTGGTACTACTTCTTCAATTTCCCAAAATTTTGTGAGTTGTTCATCTTCCGCAGCACATGCGACCATGCTAAGAATTTTCCTTTCTACTGATGGTGCTGTTGCATTCCCCGTGATGATCCATCCAAGTTCCGTGCTTTGAGCTAACAGGCCTCCGTTGAATTTTTGTACTCCTTCCAGAATTATTTCCTTGTAGATGTCTGCTCCTAGGATAACGTCTATTGGTCCAGGTTTATGGAATAGTGGATCAGCCAACACCATATTCTTACGGTCCTGAAGTTGATAGTTTTCAACTGGTTCTTCTGGAAGTGACTTGGTTAACTGTGGCAGGATCAGCATCTCGCATGTGGTTGCGTAGTTGCTTGGAAATCGTGGACGTAGGTTTACAGTTATTCGTCCTCGGGCTGTACCTGCTCCTTTCTTGCCTAAACCAGAAATTTGCACCCTCACCTTTTCTTGTGGTAGACCAAGCGTTTCAGCTGCATATCTTGTAATAAATGATGCCTGGGATCCGGAGTCTTCTAGGGCTCTGAGGTACTCCAAACTCCCCGCCGATGTCTTGACTCTAATTAGGGCAGTTGCCAGCAAAACGTTGCGATGCTGTCTTCCTACTAGGCTTGCAACAATGTTTTCTTTCTCATTGGTTGCTTTCGCACTGGAAGTCGCCGCCGTGGTCTTGGGAAGCTGCTGCTGCTGCTTACTAGAATCTTCGTGCAGAAGCCAATGATGTTTTTTATTACATACCTTGCATTTCCCTGGGCAAAAGTGTCTGGAGTTATATTTTCCTGTAGGCTTGAGGCAGTTAGAACAAAGTTTTGTATACTTTATAAAGTCCCAACGTTCGGATACTTTTAGATTGTTGAATTTTGGGCAGGATTTGATGCTGTGTGATCCTCCGCAGTGGAAGCACGATACTTCAGCCGTGTAGTACGTCTTCACTGCCCACTGATTCTGGTGATTTTCCCATGGTTTTCCAAATCCATTTTTTCTGCGTTCGAGTTTGTTCCGTCTTTGCACAGCTTCCAGTGACTGAAATCTTGTTTCCAAAAAATTCAATAGCTGCTCGAATTTTTGCACCTCTCTTGGTGCCGTTAGTGACTGCTCACACAGTCTGTTGGTTTCCTTGTCCAACTTCCGTGTCGCTATATGACACATGATATGCCCCCATGTGGCCGTTTCAATTGCTCTTAGGCATTCTGCAGTCGTGTCACGGAGTTTCTTGGTCCCCTCTGCAGATTCGTTCGACAGGGTTGCCTGGTTGACTATGTCATCCAAATACTTCGCAAGTAGCAGCCTGGTGTTGTCGTATCTGTTCCTTATAATGAACCATGCAGACTCGTAATTGGCTTCAGTTGCCTCCAGGTGTTGTACTAACTTGCTGGCATCCCCTAGTAACTGTGACTTCAAGTAATGCATTTTTCCGCCTTACTTAGTCGTGAATTTTTATGAACAATTCTTCGAAAAATATCATGAAAGCTAGGCCATGCTTCGTAGGTCACTTAAAAAATGGAATTTTGAGAGTAGGCAACACTAAAATTGCATGGCTGTGTTCCTTGACACTTTGAACCTCTTGATCCTGGATGTATTGGTACAGGACTACAATTATCTCGTTGACCATCATCTTGGTCTCACGGAACTCCTTGTCGTCGTAGCTACCGTGGGATAGTATCTCCTCGTTTAGAGCTCTGATGTCATCCCAATCATCCTTAAAATTCTTAATGTTGTATTCACAATACCTTTTACTGCATTCCTCACTCAACCTATTCCAGACTTCCGTTTTCAAAATAAGGGTGTTCTCCCTCGACTTCCTTCGCCAGGTCTGAATGGTTGGCCTCAAATTCTTCCCAAAGTTGTTTTAGGGTGGATCTGCGAGCGATGATATATGCTGCATTTTTTCTTGATGGGCCATCCTTCTTCACGTTGATAATCTGCCTGCGAATGGATTCGGCTAAGTCTTCTTGGGCTTTGAAAATCTCCCGTCGCTGCGCCATCGTAACAGTCTTGTTCGAAGAGGGCTGGTACGTTTAAGGGATTACTGGACCAAATGCTTAGGCCAGGAACGTTGAAAGGCTCGAAATATTAGATGCTAGGGGTAGGAACGTTTTAATGGATCGAAGGACCAAATCTTCAGGGTGGAGGTTATAGTGGACTGTATGATTTTAATTTGGACAGTTGCAGGATACGTCTTAGGAGTGCAGGAATTAAAAAGGGTTGTGAACCAACGGTCTCGTACAGTCTCACACGAGATGAATTTAATAAGACTTAATTTCCGTTGGGCAGAGGTGTGGCGAATACAGAAAGATGTTAAAACTGTATTGTTTATTGACTAGAATATTTTCTATTTATATACATTAACTATGACGTAAATTACAAGGTTCATGTTATTTTGCCCCAGTTCCAGCTCGCATATGCACTTGCGTATTCAATTTCATAACAAACAGATAGCAAGTTTGCACAATTGCAGTTTGTCGACCGGTCATTAGACCAGTGCTCATAATAAACGCTGATGCTTTGTTTGTAATTTCCGCATGCAACAGTTTGCTTACGAAATGTATGCATATTTAATTTTAAAAGTTAAAATTATGTTTTGGTTCCTAAACATCCACGGTAAGGTATTTATCTTTTTTCCAACATATTGATGAAACCTGGGTCGTCAAGAAATTAAACTATACTCTTATTTTTTAATTCCGAGGAAAAATGCATCCCATTATCCTTTATCTAATAGACGTGTCTGTCCGGGACGCTGTTTTGTCTGTCTGGGACGCTGTTTCAGCAGCCAAACCGTAAGAGATAGAGAAAAAAGGTATTAAAGTTATATGTTTGGAATGGTCATGTCAGGTCAGGAACCGAATTTCAGTCTCTAACACTAATTATTATCTTAATTATCCTTTAGGTTAGATTCTAGGCAAATTTTATCAAGGCGAATGCGACTGGTAGTTTGCTACCAACAATGACGTCATATACGTACGTGTGGTGAATACGCGTTCTATTTGCAAAACGGTCTTTTTTGTTTTATTAAATGAGACATTTGTCTCACTGGACTGCTAGTTCAATTATACTAGTTTACTAGATTTTTTTTTTAATTTAATTTTACAAATTGAGGATCCCAACGTAGGTTCAGATCTTGACAGTGTCAACTTGTCATTTAGTTTTCGCACCTCATAAATTTATCAGATAAGAAATATCTTCAATCGAATATAAGTGTCGAAATAGTCATAAAATATAACGTTTTGATTTCTTACTTTATAATTAACATTAAACAAATCTATATTAATCAAACTGTCACATAAAATAACCTAACTTTATAACAGATATTTTTCATGCCTTTGTTGATTGCATTCTTTAAAAATAAAATTGCCGGGCTCGGTAGCTCAATGGTTAAGTATTCTGGCTACTAATCTAATAGTCGAGAGTTTGATTTCCACTCGCGGTGAGTATTTAAAAATAAAAAAAGGCGAATGAACCTCTACAGAATGCCATTATTCGGAAGTGACGTAAAGCCTTGGGTTTCATGTTATTATGATGTGTAGCATGTAAAAGATTCCTTGCTAAGAGTGAAAGTCCTTAGGCTCGACAAAATTCTAGTAGTAGGACTTTGACCATATTACCACAGCAGTCGGTGTCTAAAGTACCTCGTACTTCGCATACCTAGATCTTGTAAATAACAAAAATAAAATTTATCTACGACAGTGTGTAAAATTGCCTTTTAGTTGGCAGTTTTAAGTTTGTAAAACGACTGTTTAATAACATGTTTTCATTAGTTTACGTAGTCAGTAGTAACGTGTTTTAAAATTTTTAAAACACGCAAAATTACGACCAGTTGTTGGTAGGGTAAACCCGACAGTTATTGGACAGTTAAGCATTTTTTATTCAATAAATGTCCATGAATTCTAACTATTAGCTTTAAAAGAAAATGTCATTATACCATTAAAACGCATTAAGTATGTTTATGAAGGTGGCATTTATAGAAAATAATTTTGATCCATAAGAATGTTAAAATAAATTGTTTAAATAATAATATTAAAAAAATACAGTTATTGGACAGTTTTTATAATCATTGGACATTGGAAACATAGTTATTGGACACTGTTGAAAGTACTTATTTGTTTGCTTAAATCTATTTATTTATTATGATAGGAATATATATTAACAATAAACATCCAGAAAATAATTTTATTAACCGTAAATTACAAAAAATCGAGTGTTCAAAAATTATTTGTAAGTAGCTACCTATTAGTGCCTACCTACTACCTAGATGTAACTAAAAATATAAAACTAAGTTAGCTATGTAGTATATACAAAATCTACCTAAGTTTCTGCATTTCACTTTTATATAGTTCGTATAGCAAATCAGTTTCTGCATCAGAACCAACTTCATCATCAAATTCGTAATTGGATTGGTCGGTGTCAGCTTCTTCATTATTTTCCTGATTGGATTTGTCAGCGTTACTTTTGTTGTTGCTGTTCAAATTGAGTATAGACGCGTCATCAATTAAATGTTCCGTTTGGGTTTTGTCGCTGTCATATTCTATATCTGACAAATCCATCTCAATATCCGATTCAGCATCGCTCTCCTCTCTGTAGCAATCATGACATAAAAAGTTGTCATTGTCATCATCATTTGGAATATGAATACGGTGCGATTTTGGTATGCAGGTTTTATGAAAAAAGTATTTACAATCTTCGCAACTGATAATTTTCTTACTGCGAATAAGTTTTTCACAAATGTGACATTTGGCTTCATTTCCACTGTTTCGTTTTTTGCATGTAGTTTCTCTTCCTATCCTTATTTGTTCACGTTTTCTTTTTCTCTCCTCCTTTTGTCTCTCTCTTTCCAGTTCTAAGTTCTTTTTCTTCTCATACATATCTTGAAACTTCTGTGAAGTTATGGCAAACGGAAGTCTCTCAATATTTCTCTTACCTTTGCGTTTTGGGGGTTCCGGTAAAGTAAGATAATCTCCAATAAATGGCGACTTCACCAAAGTTGGTCTGAGAATATGGTTTTGTTCAATTAATTGAGTTGTTTCAATAACCGGACTGTTTATAATTCGTTGAATCGATGACGAGCAATCATTAGCTTGATCTAAATTCCGACTTCTACCATTTGATAAATTGTTTTCGTCATCGGAAGAAAGCTGTTGGTTATTGCCAGGGGGGTTTACAACAACGTTGGCGATTATATGTATTCTTGAATTGTTTTGACTATTTTGATCAGCTTTATTTGATTCCTGTTCAATTAAATCATGATTTTCGTTTTGTCTATTTGGGAATTCAACTTGAGGTTCTTCTAAAACATTTATTTCTTCTGTTCTCGGCACATTTTGTTCTGAAGAATTGTTTCCAGTTCCAAACCATTTCCATATCTTGTATAAATTTAAAAATTCTTCGTACGCGTCTTCTGGAACAATATCATGAAGAGCTTCAAATTTTTTAATTGTTTCTGCTCCCACGATGGTGGTGAATGTAATATAATCCATAACTTTGTATTTAGTCGAAATAGCGGTGTCTTCATTTTCATTTAACTTGCTATTACCTAGACATTTAGAATAATCAATTGCGCTAGGATCGTACGGGTATAAACCACAAGCTCTAAAGCCATTTTGCAATGTTTCTGGTTGTATGATTTCAATGGCCTTCTCCAAAATTGGTGCAAATGTTGTTTTTGTAATCACTTCACCTGGATGAGATTCGTACCACTTTCTAACTTCTCTTTTCCATGATACTTTAATAGGTCTGAAAGCCGAAACATCCGCTGGCTGGAGAATCCTTGTTGCATTTGGATATAATGCCAACAGTTCAATTTGCAGATGATTACATAAAATACTCAACTGGTAAGTTATATGTGATTTATGTCCATCTACATATAATAATACTGGAAACTGGACATTATTCGCAACGAGAAACGGATGAAATACATTTGCTATGTATTCATAGAAGCATTCCGTAGTCATCCAGCCCCTTTCACTGCGTCCGATGCTCCAGGAAGCATTTACTGATCTGGCGAGCGTTTCTGGTATTCTTTTTTGAGGAAACACAACCATTGGACAGCACTTTTTCCCATCTGCTGCAAAAGTAAACATAACTGTTATGTTTTCTTTGGAAGAGCTGTGTTCTATGTGATAAAAATTTTTTGCTCCTTTTTCAGCATAAACTTTTCCAGTAGATGGACATATTTGAAAACCCGACTCGTCGCCATTGTAAATTCTTGAAGGATCCTTTAAAAGATCTTCCAAATTCTTTTCTTTAATACAGTGAGCGCCAAAAAGCATTGGTCAGTTTCAATTTGTAATAACAATTTATTTGCTTAAATTACACAGTTAAACAAAACTATTTCTTAAAGACTAAGAATGGGAGATTCACTTATGAAAAATTCTGTCGGTTAAATGACTCCCCTCTTGTTGAACGCACTCTTTTAAACGGCGCGGTGGCCGAAGTCTCTCATCACACGTTGCCGCATATCCTGCAGTATCGCTTCAATATTTTCTCGAATAAACATTTTAGGCTTTTCCAGATTTCTTATCTTTCTTGTAAATACTCTACTCTTCAAGTAATCTTTCAAAAAAAAAAGTCAGGAGTGGTTATGTCCTGCGATCTCGAAGGCCAAGGAGGGTCACCATAGCAAGAAATCAGTTTATTTGGAAACGATTGTCGTAGGATATTCGTATTATTTCTTGCGGTGTAATTGGTAGCACCGTCCTGTTGAAACCAATATTCATTTACTATTTCCTCTTCTATTTGCGATAAAAAGATCTTTGAAGCATGTAATGTCTTTGAGATGTAACCGTTACCGTTTCACCAATTTCCTTGAAAAAATGAGCCCCGACAACCTTTGACTATGAAACAGCACACCAAACTGTCACTTTCGGAGGATGTCAAACATTGAAACAAAACTCCCAAGTTTTCTATTTATGAAGAAATTATCATTGATTCCGTAGGTGAAGCGTATGGGTTTTTATTAGGTATTGAAACTGACCAATGCTTTTTGGCGCTCACTGTATATTCGCTTATGCCGGAAAACCACTTTCGTATGTCTTTTTCTGACACGCAACTGCTGGCCGAAGACACTCCTTCACTTGTTCTGCTACTTATATCTGAGTGGCGTCTTAGGAAAGCCTGAAACCAACCGTTTCCTGGTCTGTTATCTTTGAACGGATTTTTTCTTGGATTATCCTTCAAAAACCTTTGAACGCTATCTAAAATATTTTCTCGGTTCCTAGGAAAACCTCTTTGTGCCATCTTCTTTATCCAATCAACTAAACGTAATTCCTCATCTTCTGTCAGAACTGTATTTGGACCAAATGTTTCCTTGTGCCCTGGATTTTTGATTTTGAATTCCAGAGATGATTTAGGAACATTAAATTTTTTGGCTACATTTCTTAAGGAAGATCCACCTTTTTTCATTTCTTCAATAGCAAGTTGCATTTGATTGCGGCCATACGTACGCCTTTTGGACATTTTCAAACCTATTGAAAATACAAAGGTGATAATAGGCACTATTAATTGTCCATAAATGCCATAAACCAATTGCAAAATGATCACAGGCCGGTTGTCCAACGATTATTTTATGCAACTTTTAAAAAAAATCAGTTATTGGACACTGTGTCCAATAACTGAAAATGAAGCTTTTATTAATATGGTTATTGGACAGTGCTGTTTTCCAAAATTAGAGGTTAGAAACCGTTTAGAAAGAGTCTACAGCGTTTAATTAAGTTTAAACTAATGATTTCATAATGGTTGTTTAGATAAGAACACTTACCTTTGTGCTTCACAAGTCAATTCACAATATTTCGTTTCTTAACTAAACCTTAAGCAACACTACTTAAACACGCGCGCAAATTGCATCGAGTGAAATGTCACCTTATACACTGCAGTTATCTACATTTGCTGCAGCGACATCTCACAAGAAATCAATGAACTATAACGCACGAAAACTGTTCTTAGCTGTAGTAAAACAGAACTCTTGTTTTTTAAAAAGAAATTTCCTTTGTCCAATAACTGTCACTGTCCAGTAACTGGCAGGTTTACATCCTAATTTACATTAAAAAAAAATTTTTATATTTACCGTGTTTTCTAGATTCTATCGTAGATAAAATACTGTACGATACACATGCGTAGAGCATCTTTAGCCACTCGCAGGGCTTAAAACGCGAGTGAGCGAGCGTTTTAACTCTACCCCACTCGTGCCTAAAGAGTAGTTTTACGCACTTGTATTGTAAATTACTATTATTGAACCTAAGCTTAATTGAAAATAGTATTGTGGGTTGCATAACTTTGTCCGCGGCATTAAAACATGAAGTATATTTATCAAATTCCAAACTTTAATGAGTTAAAATACTAAATTACTTAAAAACACAAATTTAAACCCACAATTTTACAAGAAAATAAGAAATTCTTTCAAATCTATATTAAATTATATTGGATAGGTGGATTCTTTTGTAAAAATGCATACATTTTTACGGGGTCCCGTAATTATGGTTTCTCCCATCACCTCTACCTTATGCAGTATAATTTGCTATATGATATATCTGAATGCGTGTTCCGTATACATATTTTAGAGTTTCTGCCTTAAACATGCTTATCGACATTATGTTCAGTTTGGACCAGCTAAAATTTAAGCTTTAGAAGGGAGTGTGACTATTTGAGATTGTATATTATATGGATTTCGCTGTATTGGATTTCAGAATTTCAGAATCTACATAAATTCATTATAAAGATATAGATCCCCATGTTTCAAAAATATCAGATTACATCATAACTTTAACGCAAGTTTTTATTACATTTATTCCAACTTTCACGTGGGCATTCTATATTATCTTAAACTTCGATTAGAATGCAATCCTATTTCTGTGGTCATATAGTAGGAAGCTTTGGTAATGCTGGTATCTAATAAATTCAATTATTGTGAATGTTTTATTGGTAAATGGCATAGGTACATACACAACAAAAAAATTTTTATACTTTTATGATTCTCTACGAGCTTCTTTACAAACTTCCTTTATTAAATTTAATACTTTCTGGTACAAAAATGATTGCCTGTAAGGAATAAAAAATAATTAATCGTTATCATTTTCATTTTCCTGAAAATAATACACTCACCTATTTGCAGGTTTACATATACCCAGATGATCTTGAGGAATTTCAAAAAACTCTCCGATAGTAGGATTTGCAGAACGTGGATCTACTAATAATAAATTAAATTTCATTGCTGTAACTAGTGTAGATTTGGTTTCAACAAAACTAATTATTTTCATTGGTATATGTTTGGTAACATTTAAAAATTTCTTGTGAATTTCCCATAACCCTGGTGAATCTATAACAAAATAAGGTTAAACATTGAGTACTGACACTTAATATGCAATATATATTTATTCGAAATAATTAGAATTGTTTAGTTTATATCGAGAGATCCAAAAAAAACTGTTCCTCAGCGGGCTGTGGAAATTCAATGTATGAATAATATGTTGGTGACATTGACGTACAGTGTCACCAACATATTATTCATATGTTGAATTTCCACAGCCCGTGAGGAACAGTTTTTTTTATCTCTCGATATATCAGCTTAGAGCTGCCTTTCTACTACCAATAATAATAATAATAAATAAGTGTTGTTAGTATGATTATATTTAATATTTCAGACTATTGGATATGTTTGTTTTCTTTTTGTTTAAATAAAGTAAGATTCAGCTCAACTGTTTTTGATTTACAAATTAACTTGCCTTCCTTTAGTTCTTGTATTTCAACAGATGGCCAAAGTACGAGAGAAGTAGGTTGACTTATATTTGCTAATCGAGAACCTATATGCGGTGTACTGTAAAATACAATTCCCTTGGTATTTAAACACATTTTTTTAAGTTCTTCTGACTCACTTTCCCATGCTAAAATAAGTCTGTGGTAATTGTCAATTTTTAATGTATCTTTCAACATGTATTTAATATGTATTGATAATACACCTTTACAAATTATATTCTTTACAAGTAATCCACCCATTGAATGTGTCACCCAAACAATTGGCCTCTGGCCAACACCAGCCTTCAGAAGTTTAGATAAAAATTCATCGCTGCGTTCTTCTAAAGTCGTTTTCATGTGCCCGGCAGGGCACATAGGAGCCCACATTGATAAGTTAGTATCATAATTTATCCCAATTATCCGTAAATTATTGCAATCATGTGGTAACCAGTCTCGTGGCCAACACATGGTATAATCTTTCGTCTCTGGTGTTGTTACACATTGATGACAGCTACAAAACCAATTGTACAATTTTATTATTTAGTAAAAAAACAAATAAATATATTAGAAAACATAATTACATATTAAACCAGTGAGATATATTTCAAGTGTTCTAAAACTGGCAGAATTAAAAATTTCAACATAAAAATGTTTCTTTCTTTTAAATTCTCAATTTGTGTTTATTTGAGTGACATCAGTTACAAAATAAACGGCAATGTTTGATAAAATTTTACTATGCAAGAAATATATTTGTCTGGTCGGTTTAAAAGAGAGACTATGGAAATTTTCTACTCCATACATTTATATTTATAAATAGTAGATTATGTTATTAGGAGTAAAAGTGATACTTTATGTGGCGAAGCTGAAGTTTATTTAGAAGAACGTTAGTGAGGCAAATAATTCAGCTAAGCCATATAAAGTCATTTTTACTCCGAATAACATATACTATTTTATTCGCAAACGTATTCAGATAAATTTCATTAATATAAATTAAAAAAAAAAAGAATGCATCAGCCGGGAATCGAACCCGGGCCACCCGCGTGACAGGCTAGCACTCTACCCCTGCGCCAGCTTCGGTTGTTTAAATAACGCGCTACTATAATGATATATGAACATACTGAATCACCCGAGCTAATAGCACACGGCCACAGCAACTGTCACACCATAACCCACGGCAACAGATGCTCCGCTCCGCTGCTTAAAGGATTTAATTAAATTAAAACTTTTATCCGCAAACGTCATAAAAGTGACAACTTATGTGTCTTTATTGACAAGGTAAAAGTGTCACTTTATCTGATTAAGCAGATAAAATAGCAACTTTTGCGTATAGTACTCCAATCAAAAATTGGAAAGTTATTTAAAATCCAGTACACCATGAAAAGTGTAAGTCATGCATTGTTTGAGGCTTTCGCGGTTACTCGAATTATTCTCCTTAGCATAGAATTTCGGCTTAGACCGCATAGTATTTGTATATGAACACCCAGCACTGGGTGTTCATATACAAATACTACGCGGTCTAAGCCGAAATTCTATGCTAAGGAGAAGTGTAAGTCATGTCTAAGTTGGTTTCATACAATCAGTAAATAATATTCTAATGTCAATCAGCTTTCAAGTAATGACAGTTCATCTGTAAATTGTACATGTAACTGTTTTATTAAGGCATTGTAACATTGTGCATGATTTAAGTAGGTACTAGTAGAGTTTTTAAAACCGTATAGTAGCATAGAAAATTTTGAAAAACGTATATATCTTCCAAACTTCCCAATGCATCTGTCAAATTTGAAGGTTATTATCGAAGTGTCACTGAATGACAATGAAACAGTAATTTTATGAATTAAATTACGAAGTGACTTACTGTTCTCAATGCTGGCCTGATTTTAAATAGCTTTCCAATTTCTGGTTGGAATACTATACTTTATGTGCCTAATCACATAAGATCGTTGCTCTCTTTCTTTCTTTCTATGTTTGTTCGCTATCTCCTCCGAAGATACTGGACCGATTAAATTGTATGATGGCTTAAAATTTTGCTAATTTTTAGACTTAGATCGTAGGCCGGTTTTTATTTTCAAAAAGAGTACGAAAAATATATTATTATAATAAACTTCATTTATTAAACGGGGCAAAAGGTTAAACGAGTTACAAATGTTTCGTACCCTGAACATGTATAAGGGCCTGTTGCACTTTCATTCGTATTGGTAGGAACATCATGCAGAACAAACTCAAAATCTTTACCAAGCTGTTCCCATTCTAACTGTTGTTGTACTTCTAGATCTTCGATATATTCTCTCATTGCAGGATCACTACTTTGCATGAATTTTGTGGATTTATCCCATACATTTGAATCTACAAAAGTATATATTATAATGGCAATGTAGCACACATATGTCCTTTACCTCTGCTTTTTTTCTTTCCTAGTAATCCAATTGGTGCACCATGTCTGCTATCTCTTTGCCTCCAAGTGAAAAATACTCCCCCAAGTAGTCCATGCACAAATACGACATCAACATTAGTATTCTGATCTGAACGGAGTAATGGATGTAAAACATAAATCCTGCGAGAATACACGGCATTAAAACTGTCATCGCTATCTAAATTTGCTAATGTTCTTGCTGCCGGGGCGGAAATACGAATATCATCTTGCCTAACCCATTCGGCTAATACTCCAATCCATCCTAAAATGTTTTTGTATTAAATAAACATAAATTTTGGCAAGTGACAACATTATCAAGCTTGTCAAACAGAGTATCAGACATAAAGAAATTAAAATTGAGTAATTATGAAAGGATTATTTAGCGTTAATTGCTGTTGTTAGTAAAAAAATATAAGCAGCTTGGAATGTAGGAACTTAACATTTTAAAAACAATTATAGGCCTCCGCTTAACCTCACCCTATTAAAAATGTTCCTGAAACATTATGAGGTCCTTACAGTCCTTGTAGCTTAAATAACTATTATGTAACATATATTAGTATTATAAGTTACCTATTAGTCTAAGAGCCAGCGACAAAAATAGTTGGAGTAATTTTAGAAAAACTATAAAAAATCGTTTTTTACACCGTTTTTGCTTAAAAAACGTGTTTCCGGTCAAAATTTTTGTTGTCAAACCTGATATTCGTGTACAGCGACCCAAAAAACATATAGGAAGCAAATATCAAAACTCCACCAAAACTTTCCCCTATTTTCTACCATTTGACTGAACTAGTTCTAAAGTTTATTGTTGGTGCACTGTCAGTCTACGTCAAATATAACTTCGCGGCACTCTCGCAGCTGAACGATTGGTCGGAGAAAAAAACTTTCATTTCATATAGGTTCAATATTTACAAAAAAGGGATAGCTTTCGCGTAATTTTAGAAACTTAAAAAAAAAAAACGGGTTTTTACACTGTTTTTACTTAAAAACACATGTTTCCGGTCAAAATTTTTGTTGGCAAACCTGATATTCGTGTACAGCGACCCAAAAAACATATAGGAACCAAATATCGAAACTCAACCAAAACTTTCCCCTATTTTCAACCATTTGACTGAACTAGTTCTAAAGTTTATTGTTGGTGGCACTGTCAGTCTACGTCAAATTCGAGGTTGTCACGTTAGATTTTGTGTCAAATAACAAACAAAACCTAACCTGCTAACGTCGAATTAGGCATACACCGACAGTGCTACCAACAATACTCTTCAGTACTGCCAGATACGTTTATTTTATCTGTCATCTCGACCACTTTGCGCCCCTGCTGCAGCCTTCTCCACCACCAGAAACCAGGCAGACCTCCAAATCAATTATCAGCGATGTTAAGAGAGTATAGTAACATGGGATATTTTCTTAATGAAATGACGTAACTATTTTTGTCGCTGGCTCTCCATCTATATCCTCCATGGACATGGGGGGTGCAACTGTACTGTAAATAATTGTTAGATTTTAACAGAAAATACAATGTGCATTTAACACATTTTCAAATGAGAACAAGAGGATTGCTTTGTATCATGGAATACGTGGGTCACTATATAGATAAATTTCCACAAACTGTAGAATTTGATTGACACGATTTTCATAAATGTTTTGAAATTAAAAAAATCCTCTGAAAAAAATACTTGTTGACATTTAGCAGAAGCTGAAAGTTGTTAGTTTGTTTGTTAATGGACAAGGTCTAGGCATGCAGAGTACCAGGTACCTTAGACACCGACTGCTTTGGTCATATGGTCAAAGTCCCACTCCGACTAAGGAGTTCAAACCCTAGCAAGGGATCTTTTACATGCTACACATCGTAGTAACATGGGACCCACGGCTTTACATCACTTCCGAATGATGGCATTCTGTAGAGGCTTTCATCTGCATTTTTTTTATATTTGAAAAACCTTACCGGGACCGGGAATCAAACTCGCAACCCTTAGATCAGTAGTCAGGGTGCTTACCACTGAGCTACCGACGCCAGCTAGTAGTTAGTTACGCAAAGACTCTGAAACAGTGCCTCGAACAGCCCAGCAGAAATCTGGCCAAAATCTTCTTGGTTCCGACGTTCGTAAAGAACGACCAAAATCTACACTTACTGATGTATGAGTTACGCTGAAACTGAGGCATCCATTTCGGGGCCTGCAATTAATAAAATTCTTCAGCAATATGTGGGTGCGAAGAAGTTATGCAGGCGGATGGAACTGTTTCAAAAAACACAACGTGTAAATTGATGCAAGCAAATGTTACTGAAATTTGCAAATGGTCAATCTAAATAACAGGTGACGAAATATGGAAAGATAACTGCAATCTAGAAACTAAGCGAGAATTGGCACAATAGGCTTTCCAAGATGACGGAAAGCTAACAAAATTGAACTGGTAGATCGTTGCAGAATAAATGATGACTGGTATTCTACAATTCGATTACCAGTAGTCATAGAAAATGTACATGGACAAAGTCTTTAAATATCACAATGCTATGAGAGTATGCTTGAGGGCCTGTCAGCTAGTCTCAGTGAAGATGGTGTACAGTTCCTTAAATGATGTAATTACCAAATACCATGAGTGCCAACAAGTCTTTAAATTACAACAAATATACTCAGATAGGTCGAGAGCTTATAAACTCAGTTTAATTGCAGCAGACAATAACACAATATCTGAAATACAGAAGATAGCAGTAATGAAATTAGACAATAAATGACATATACAGTGTATTGGATTTATTAAGCAACGCTGCATAAAATAGCCAGTACAATAATTCTTAAAGGCGTTACTTGTGCTATAGGCACCTCCAGATAGCGACAACATACTAGTGATTAAAGCAATTCAATAAGTAATTCAAGATCAAACCAGTAAAATGTCAAATTACATACTAAGAACAGCTTCAATTTCTCTACATTGCTTGCGGTATGAATATCATTACCTCAGTGTTCATTAAGTCTTATGCTACTTATCTGAGAGATCAGACTTCTGCAGTAGGTGAATTAAATATCCTCCACACAGGCTCTTATAGCTATTCTGCCGCAGATAGAGCTCTCTGCAGAAGGCCAGGCTTTCGAAGACTGGTTTAGCAGAATGAATAAGTGCATAAAATGTAAAGACGAGTACTTTGGCAAACAATAAACAAGATTACCTACGTTTGTTGTTTTATAGATGTTTTTGCGGAAATTTATCTGTGTAATGACCTTCATAGATTGATTGCTATCTTCTAATACATAAATGTGTTATATTTTTAGTAGTACTAGCTTTAGCAATTATTAAACTAATTTCGGAAAAATTTAAATTAGCACCAAAATCATTTTTTAGCACCAACTTTTTGTGGCAATTTTAATTATTGCCCACCAAATATAATAAATGAGCACCAAAATGCTATTATCAGGAATATCTCTGCTGAGCAAAAAAAATATTTTTAAACACTAATAAAATGTACTAGAAGCAGAAATAATAAATGAACACCAGAAATAATACGCGATCTTCAAAAATAATTTTTCAGATCCAATATTATTAAATCAGCTTAAGGGTATTGAACACGACTTAATTCCACATGTAAAGCCTCCACACGTAAATACTGCACGCCGTCAATTGGAGTATTCCTTTCCTTCTATAAGTCTACGTTAGGTAGAAAGAGATGAATGAGTGTAAAACACTGCATTTCGTAAAAAGTTAATTACGTTAGAACCAGTAAACGTAGAATTAATTTTTTGTTGTATTGTAAAGCCTATGAAAAGTACTTTTTCGGAAAATGATTTAAAAAAAATATGGCTCAACCATTTTTTCAAAATTAGGATTAATGTAAAAAAAATAATAAAAACAGTATACATTTAAAGAATATAAGGTTTGTTTTTAGTTTCCGAAATTCTTCAAGTAGTTGTACGCACAATAGTGTAAAGAAATTAGATAATTTCTTTCGGTTTTTCTGTCATTCCATTTTTCATTTTTCTTGTACATCATCTATCTCTTACGAGCAAACGCAAATCTTCATAGCGCTTGCTCGCTTCAACAACGCTGCAAGAATCCAGGATCGCACAATTGCCCGTTACACATAGTCAGAATAACGTCGCTGCTTCATCCAGAGAAAATTGTTGGCTAATTGTACGCCTACTGCTGCGTACAGAGCAGCATTCAGCATTATTTGCCGATTAGTTTGAGAAAGCGGCAGATCTAAGAAAGAGTGTACAGTAGTTGCATAGTCCTCTTACTTCAACAATTAGGGGCCTTAAATAAGCTTAATCCTCTTATGCAGGTGCACACAACCTTGTCAATCACTACACTGTACATATTAACTGGGAACTGGCATTTGAGGCTCAGTACCTTCCCGGAACGTAATAATTACTCCAAACAGGTCCTTAGTTTGTGAATTATGATCGTTTCCTGTCATTCTGTATAAACTAAAATGTAAACATTACCACTGTTGATATACATTTATGCATTTTATTCACCTTTTGTGAGAAATATACAAGTATGTCATATTCTGCATTAAATATGCAAAGAACGCAAATTGCGTAAAGGCATAGGTCTATAAAACTATATCCATTATTTAGTTCAATAATTTAGTAAAATGCAATTCCATTCATTACTGCAACGATCAGTATTACTCTATTACTGGGTATGTATCTTGTCGATTTTAAAATTTCTTTAGTCCGGGCGTTTATACTATGCGTGCAGACCACTTGTTCTGTCAGTACGCAAGAGCGATGTCATAGCCGTAAGCGCACTGAGTAACTGTAATATTGGTATCCTGCTTTAATCTACTACAGAGAGTGGGACATAAAGTTGTGCTACGTATAATCGGCCAACGTTGCCGCAAACAAAAACTAAATAGCGTGTTCAATCCCCTTAAAAAAGAAAGTCAAAAACACAAAATAATAATTAATGATCGCTAAATATTAGCAATATCAAGTTATTTCATAAATATATACATATGCCTTTATTATTTACTACTAGGTATAATGTGTATAGTCTGTTCACTAAACATAAAAACACAAAGTGGCCTTTGATTTCTAAAATTTCATGAGTGTGCTTACAAAATGCATCTTTTGTCTAGGAATGTACTTACAAAAGTTACTAAAACAAATAGGTTAAGAGTGTGGCATTTAATTAGCATCTGTCATAACTACTTTTAAGGATGTTAAACAAATACTGTGTTGGATACTGTTGATGTAGCATTTATTAATAGGTATTTTTATTACATTTTATAAAAGTTCAGGCAAGAATTTCCAGAATAGTATGTACTTTGCCACTGAATTAATGATATTTATTAATTGTCATTTTTAAATTTAAAGTCACCTTTATGCAGGTATGGAAACCTTTGCAAAACAAACTACAGAATCCCTAGCAGACACATTTTACGTATCTGCCAACTTCAGAAAAATTTATGTTTTTGTGTTTACTGAATGGCCTATAGCTTACATGATTTTACCTACGTGGGAAAATATTTTTTATTTTCATATTTGGTGTTCAAATAGAAATTTCTGGCGGCAAAACTAAATATTTAGTGTAACCAAACTCTGTCTTGGGTATAACTTATGAAGAATTTGGAGCTAAAATTTTGGTGCTCAAATATTATTTTTGATGGGAAGGAAACATATTTAGAGATCAAATCAATAGTTTTTTGATGCTCGGTTAAATACTACCAAATTATTTCAATGTCACCAAGTCACTCTAGAAAACCAAGTACATACATAACATAGAAACTAATAGGTGAATGAAAATTTGGCTGCTTCGATGAAATAATAAGGTTGTGGAGATAGATAGCCAAAAAGTTTATTGTAGTAGGTATAAAAAATCTGATTGTCCCTTAAGGTCCAAGCGTCATACATGTGAAGGTTGATAATAGTTATTTACCTAACAAGTTCGGGAAGTTAATTTTCCCAAATGAGCACTTTGTTTGCAGCACGACCGAAGGGAGTGCTGCATGTAGTGCGAATTCGGGAAAATTCTTCCCGAAAGAGGTAGGTACAATGTTTTTTGTAACGAATAACTCAAAATATTTGAAAAAGTTAAAAAAATATTATTTAGTGTTTTACAACTTTACTGAGTTGGCAGCACAAATTACTAAATTTTTATACGTATCCTAGCACCTGTTAGCTTTTGTTGACGTTTACAGCGCCCCTGGAACACACAATTGCCATAGTTTTTGTGGGAAAGTAAAAAACACCCCGGTGCGGGAAAAGTCATTTTCGGCGCATCGGGAATGACCGGGAAATATGAATTTTGAAATCATGAGTGCAAAAAATATTTTACGTTTCGCCACTTTAGATGGCTTCATCAGAAATTATTGATAAGTAATATAACTAAAATACAAAAGTTAGAAAATTAGATTAAGTGAACACATAGAAAAATTTGTCAAGGCTTACTAAAATGGCTTCCATAAAAGTTTATAATAATTGATAACAAAATTTGCAAATGACTAATTAAAGCCACATTGCAAGTATACGACGTCTAAATGGATAAAGGTGAAATATTAAACAATCATTATTGATTGAGGTTAAACATTAACTATATTATAGATAATGTAATTGAACAATAAACTTTTAATTGAAAGTAAAGGACATCTTGTTTTGAAGAAGCAAGCTGCCAGAATGAGGAAAAATGCAAGATGTCAATTGTATGCGTACGCATATTTAGCTTAAGGTCAGGTCCGTATTTCGGATGACTTTTTGAAAAGATGAAAAAATTAAATAATTTTAGGGGCAACTACAAAATTGGAAAAGAAAAATTCGAACCGTTTTACTCAATTAAAAATATGATGAAAAATAGTTAGGGAGTTATTTAACACGTTGAACCCTGACTACCATTATAGTGGTACCTTCGGTATACAATAATGAACTGACTACCACTTTACTGGCAAGAATTGTTATCTAGTTTAATGCTTCATATTTTTATGTCGGTCCTGAAGCAAACATGGCAATTGCTCACAGGATATGTTGAAGGTCCCTAAAATCACGTTGCCTGCCAGTATAGTGGTAGTCAGGTTCTAGGAGTATTTCTGGGTTGTATTAATCTAAACTCATTTTTGGACAAGATACTTATGCCCGTTTCTGGGGAGAGGCTGGCACTACCATCTCAGGGTTCAAGGTGTTAAATAAGTTATGGTAAATAGTACTTAGATTTTCAATGTCAGTTTTATAATTGATAGCATTTGGACTTTTTTTAATTTCGATCATTTCTAAGCACTTTCTTTTACGAGTGTTAGCCTCTTTATGTAAAATTTTAGGTGTTGAAAAATTGAAGTTATGAAAAGTTTCTATAGTGTGATCTGTGAGTGCAGTTTTATTGGAAGGTGAAATTAAGTTTTTTTTAATTGAGTATTTATGTTGGTATAAGCGGTTTTTCAAAAGTTGTTTTGTTTCGCCTGATTTAGTGTATCAAATTGACTGTAATAATTGTACTTCTACATACATAGGCGAAACAAAACAACTTTTGAAAAACCGCTTATACCAACATAAATACTCAATTAAAAAAAACTTAATTTCACCTTCCAATAAAACTGCACTCACAGATCACACTATAGAAACTTTTCATAACTTCAATTTTTCAACACCTAAAATTTTACATAAAGAGGCTAACACTCGTAAAAGAAAGTGCTTAGAAATGATCGAAATTAAAAAAAGTCCAAATGCTATCAATTATAAAACTGACATTGAAAATCTAAGTACTATTTACCATAACTTATTTAAATAACTCCCTAACTATTTTTCATCATATTTTTAATTGAGTAAAACGGTTCGAATTTTTCTTTTCCAATTTTGTAGTTGCCCCTAAAATTATTTAATTTTTTCATCTTTTCAAAAAGTCATCCGAAATACGGACCTGACCTTAAGCTAAATATGCGTACGCATACAATTGACATCTTGCATTTTTCCTCATTCTGGCAGCTTGCTTCTTCAAAACAAGATGTCCTTTACTTTCAATTAAAAGTTTATTGTTCAATTACATTATCTATAATATAGTTAATGTTTAACCTCAATCAATAATGATTGTTTAATATTTCACCTTTATCCATTTAGACGCCGTATACTTGCAATGTGGCTTTAATTAGTCATTTGCAAATTTTGTTATCAATTATTATAAACTTTTATGGAAGCCATTTTGGTAAGCCTTGACAAATTTTTCTATGTGTTCACTTAATCTAATTTTCTAACTTTTGTATTTTAGTTATATTACTTATCAATAATTTCTGATGAAGCCATCTAAAGTGGCGAAACGTAAAATATTTTATCAACCTTCACATGTATGACGCTTGGACCTTAAGGGACAATCAGATTTTTTATACCTACTACAATAAACTTTTTGGCTATCTATCTCCACAACCTTATTATAACATAGAAACTGTTTTTATTTCACATTCATTTTTATTGTTTTAAAAGAAATCTTAATAAAAAGTTATTTTTGTGTTACATGTGCACTTGCGGTTCTAGATCAGCTACGATCAACAATGAGATTTTTATGCCTATAAGCCGTTCACGATCTTTTTGGGTCAGGTGAGGCTATGACCATCTAGTAATTTTGTTGGCAGTACCTCTGTTGCAACTAAACTCCCTCATGGAAATTGACACTTTTTGTGTTAGGTTAGGTTGTTTTCGGTTTAAGGTTATATTTTCTGAATAGGTACATTGTTGCCGGATATTCTCTAGTTTCCACATCGACTCGCGTTCTTTTAAATTTGGTCTGTCCTTTTTAAATTGGGAGTAGCATCGTTTAATGGAAATTTTTTGTTGTAACAAAATTATTTTGGGAATTTTGACTTTTCCTTTGACGGAAATTTAAATTATTTTTACACATTTGATAAATCATTTATTTTCTTACGAATATTAAAATAATAAATCTGGCAATGTGGTGGCAAAAAAATGTCGAACAGACACTGACAGAAAAAAAAAGTTGCATCCGCTACATCATCGAATCAGTTAGTCCAACATGAAAAGAAAAAATCATAGCCAACTCTGTCCCAAAAAGGTCGTGAACGGCTTATATATTAAGCAATTACACATGTAATTAAAACATAAACATTTACCTGATCTGTATATCTCTTCCAGCAATTCAGGATAGATAGAGATGTTAGAAAGAATATTACACAAAACAATATCAATTTGCATATTATTCTTAAATCGGTTATGAATTTCCATAAGTAGTGGTAGTCCATTTAGCAAAACTATGTCTCTGGCGTATTCTTTCAGTGTAGAATGGTGAAGTAATGATTCCAAACATAAGGGTAGAATGTCATCAGCAGATTGTATTGATTTTCTCAATTCTGTTGATGCAGACTCATGATCAACTAACCGTTCAGCATCCTAAATATAAAACAAACTTTATACATTTTTTTTTAACAAGACATTTTCACCCTTTTATATTAGATAACGGAAATGTAGATAGATCTAACATTTTCATAGTCTAGACTATTAATGACAAAAGTAGCATACTTTCTCCCTCAATGAAATAAAGATGGTCTAACGTTACATAATAAGCTGATGGCTTTAAATGCTCAATAGAAATTCAACAAAATACAACAGTTGATGGAAACCTTACCAAGACGTTCATTTTACACATCAACATAAAAATAAGTACAGGGTATCAAGTCAGAATACCTTAGGGCCCATGATCAATTTTTGCATTATCGCTATTTGCTGTTTGAATTTTAGTCTATGTTGTTGAAAGTAATCTATTGTGTGTTTTTAAAATTGTTAGCTTAATATGAAGAACCTTATACAGTGTGCCCCAGGTTGATTTTGCGATAGGTGTAATGAATCAAAATTTTTTTTAGTACGGCTTTCGTCTTTTGCAGTCTAGGCCTGCTCGATATAAAATTATTTTTGCCAAATTACAGTTCTGGTCTTTCTGGTAACTTTACACAAACATTTTGTTAGAACAAAATATTCTAAATTAAAAATTATAGTCAGTACCGGAGACAGGGTGTAGCACAGAGGCACTTTGCCTCACGGCGCTACTAAACAAGGGCGCACAACATGTAATACGTGTTTATTGTGTTAGATTTAATAGCACAATGGTATGATTTAGTAATATGTAACAGCTTATTTTTCTATGATGGTATACAGTGGCGTGGGTGAAGGTGCTTGTTGGTATTGTATCCGTCGAATTTATGGGGCAATAAATATGTCAACCCTTAAATCTTAAGGGACAACATCTGGGTTTGCAGTTATTTGCGATGAAAGGATAAACGTTTTAACTTGACCCATATGCCCAGATGTGCACATTTTTCTAGTGTCTCCGGTAAACTGTTAACATTTTAGATTTTAGATTTTAAAAACTTTGTGCTAGAGCGGGTCAGCTTCTGGAGCAAATTTTCTAATAAACGTTTCTTGAAATAACGGTGTTGTTAATTTCTGACCATTATTTATCGTTCGTGATTAGTGTCGTGTCGTGGTTATTAATAAAAAAGGTGAGAAATTTTGAATCCCAGTTCCACATTGTAAAAATGTATGTTGTGCGTAGAACGTTGCATCAAGTAGTATCAAAAGATCCAAAAAAAACTGTTCCTCAGCAGGCTGTGGAATGAAAAGTCACGTCTTTACTTGTTGACTGTACACCAGATGCCAGTCATACCGAACAAATGACTGTTATAATAAGATACGTTTGCTCAGAAACAGGAAAAATATGTGAAAAATTTATGGGTTTTTTGGACATTCACGATAAAACGGGGCTTGGACTGACTGATAAAATTATAAAAGAATTAGAACATTTAAATATCAATATAGAAGATATGCGTGGACAGAGTTACGATAATGGTGCAAACATGAAAGGACAAGAGAAAGGTGTACAATCTCGCATTTTAAATGTAAATCCCCGCGCATTTTACGTCCCATGTAGTGCGCATTCTCTTAATCTCGTTGTTAATGATGCAGCTAAAAGTACAGTTGATGCTGTATCATTCTTCGGAATAATTCAACAACTATTCAACTTTTTTTCTGGATCTACAAATAGATGGGAAGTTCTTTTGAAACATCTACCAAACACAACAATAAAAGGTGTGTCTGATACTCGATGGCAAGCTCAAATTGCAGCAATTAAACCAATTCGATTTCAATTCTGTGAAATTTGTGACGCACTCGTGGAAATATACAAAAATCGTGAATTTCAAGGTGCAACGGGAAATGAAACGAAATGCAATGCTCATGGCTTTATTGAAAAATTCACTTCATTCAAATTTATTTGCATGTTGATTATTTGGTATGCCATTCTATCCATAATAAATCCAGTGAGTAAAATGCTGCAAAGTGTAAATTAAAATATTAGCCATACCTTAGAGCAGTTTGATGTCATCCTGAAATTTTTGACCGATTATAGGAAAAACGGATTTCAACAAATGAAAACAACTGCATCTGTAATTGCGGAAGAACTTGACGTGTCACCAAAATTTTCTCGCATAAGAACAATAACGAAAAGAAAAATATTTCCCTATGAAAGCCCTGACGAGTCGCAAAAGACCCCAGAAAAACTTTTTGAAGTTAATGTTTTTAACGTCCTAATTGATACGACTATAAATATCTTACAAAATAGATATGAACAACTGAAATCACAAAATTCTCTATTTGGCTTTTTATATAATATAAATTCTTTACATAAGTGGACTTTGGACGAAATGTTAAAACACTGCGAAGACTTGGAAATTGCTTTGAGCAACGACAAAACATCCAATGTAGAAGCAATAGATTTAGTTGAAGATTTAAAAATTGTCTCAAAAATAATCCAGGAGAAGAGTGGACCTCACCAAGTTTTATCATATATGTATATACGATCGAAATCTCCTAGAAATTTATCCTAACACTACCACCGCTCTGAGGATTGTTGACAATTCCTGTTAGCGTAGCAAGTGCGGAAAGAAGTTTTTCCAAACTTAAGCTAATTAAAAATTATTTGCGAACAACAATGACCCAAAAAAGATTGGTTGGTGTAGCAACTATATCGATAGAGGCGGATATAGCCTACAATTTAAATTTGGAAGAACTTTTAAGCAGTTTTATTGTGCGACATCCCCCCAGAGCAATCTTTTAATTATTAATCTGTAATTGCTTTAAGTTTTTCTTTTATAATAAAAAGCAAATAGTAATTGAAGATATTTTTGTCATATAATATAATACACCAGGGGCAATATTTAATTGTTTGCCTCAAGGCGCAATCTGGTCTGTCAACGGCCCTGATTATAGTTATACACCGAGTATCATTACATTTTGATTGCAAAAATTGAATATTAAAAAGTAAAGTACCTACATACAGACTCTTTATTTTTAATTATAATGAACAACTTCAATTAAAACAACTAAAAAATTATTCAAATAGTCAAACTAGGACATAATTCCACCCTTCTTCAAAATTCTTAGTAACTCTTTCTATTTTTTCTTTAATTTTTAAGATGAAAAGTCAAATTTCACTTTTTTCACGAAAATGTAATGAAACTTGGTGTATCGTATAATTCTAAGTTTATAATATTTTATTTTAATAAAGTTTTTGCATAAAGTTAACCTTTACTTTACCTACAATGACATACCATGTGTTCAAAAAGAAATTATATAAGGGTTGGCCATGGAAAACAAAACTAATGTCAACAGCAAGCTTTAGAGACAGCAAACCTTACACCCGTATTCATAGTCGTTCGCCAGCGGCTCGCCGGAGTTTCGTTATGAATAGTATGTTGGCGGCACTGTACGTCTATGTCAAATTCGCGGTTATCAGGTTAGGTTTTCCGTCAGTTTTGACAGAAATTGACACAAAATCTAACCTGCTAACCTCGAATTTGACATAGACGTACAGCAGGGTGGTTCTAATTTTGCAACCTCGGAATTTTGTTAGTCGCACCCCCTAAAGTCGTTCCAATACCAAAAAAACTAACCAATAAAAATTTTATGCCCAATCGAACAATATTAACACGTGCCACCGAGCCTTGGAAGTTTCCGAATTGCAGATTTTAATTGAATTCAGTCGTTATCAATTAATATCTGACGAACCGGAAGTGCTATCGAAATTTTGATAATAACATGAATAAAAGGAAATTTTATTTTCTACAAATTTAGTTATATGCAAGTTCTCCGCAAACATACCGGATGTTAAAAAAAAATGCTTAAAGTATTATAAAAACGTAATAATTCGAATATTTTTTTCTTTCTCTTTTTAATTTGAAAACATACCAGTATAACAATTTTTAAGTAAATTGCAATCCATTATACAATTTTAGGCAAATTTTGATAATACAAGTAAATAAATCTTATGATATATAAATGTTTGAAATTCAATAGTAACAATTTTTTACCTATTTGTAGCATATTGAAATATTTTTAGAATCAGTTATTTAAAAAAAACAGAGTCGATCTGTCGAACACAGTTTCTTTGTTTGTCAATACCATCCAAATGCTTAGAGGGATACCATTTTAAAATTTTAAAGCATAAAATGGCCTCAAGTCAAAGGTTCTTCGTGAAAAATTGCTAAGTATATTTAATAGGCAATGGTGCACATTAAATTATTGGTGGTAAGTTGCTCTCAAACAAACAAGTTTTACAAGTACTTTTTTTAAAATGCGTATAGTTAAATTGAATTTACGTAAAAGTGCAAAATTAATTAGGTATTCAAAGAGTTGTGTTTCGGTAAAAAGCACGGATTCCGGCTAAGAAAAAACATCATTCTGTACAAAAGCTGGAATCATTATACTCTGAATGGAGGAGTCTGCTAAAACAAGGAAATAAAAGAACGGATTCATAAAAGGAAGGAATAACAATTTGTTGAAAAATTTGACGACCTGTTCGATATCGCACAGTTTTTGCTTCTTCAAAGGCAAAAAAGACGACTAGGTAGTATGCTTGTGTTGATATCATCTTACATCAACAAGAGAAGAGGACTGAATAACGACTGGAAAGAGAAAATACAAGAAGAAAACGAACTTACGAAGGGATGGAAAATTTAAGTAAGTACAGTGAAATCTCCCTTACCGGACACCTCTAATAAGCGGACACCTCTCTTACACGGACATTTTGTTGGGAACCAACTTGCTTGCATTAACTTTACTAATAAAATTTTCTCTATTAAACGGACACTCTTAAACGGACACGGACACCATTTTTCGACAATTTTTAGACTGTGAATCTCTCTTGTACGGACACTTCAAAATGCAGGCCCAGCTAATGTCATGAGGCGTCAAAACAATCCATAAATCCAACATTTAATGATAATGTTGTTAAAATATAGAATTCTTTTGCAATACGGGCGGTATTAAGTCAACTCAAATCAGCGTTACGACTGCAGGAAATTCGACATTTTCATTACCCTATGCGCAATATTATTACAAAACAATCCATGTCGCTTGATTTTAGAGGCCTGCAATTCAAAATTACTTTGCCTTTTGCGTGGGCAGCCTATTATGATAAAAATAAAAATAGCAAGAATTTTTCCTGCTTGCTTTTATTGAATGAAAGAATAAGAAAACTAGGCTCAGGGCCGTCGCGATTGCGGAGTCTGCGGGTATCAAGTTACGCCAGTGTAATCAATTCGAACCAGAAAACGATTTACCCTTATCAGTAATGGCTGAACTGTAAAGGAGTATCCCAGAAATCGAAGACGTCGACCCTGACGAATTTATAAACATTGACAAGAAAATAAGCGAGGAAGATGATGTAACCGAAATTTCAGGTGAATCAGCTGCCGTTGATGTGCAGTTGGCAGAATTAGAAAACGATGGAAACTTAGAAATTTGTGAGAATGTAATCAAGACCCACACGGAAGCATTAACAGTGAAAATTTTTAAATGCTTTGTTAAAGAAAGTAATGACTTCTTTAGTAAGAAAAAAGTAACTATTGTGATACGTATTTCATTATTTTACATACCGGGTGGTTGGTCATGCCTCTGAACATAGGCAATTTACATGGCTTATTACGGTTACGGTTACTGCTCACCATTTTTATGGAAAAAAACGGTAGTGGTACTAAATTAAAGAGAAAAATTTTCCCCGTTATTTAGTATTAAAAACTGATTGGATAATGTTAATTTTGCATTCAAATATTAATTTTAAAATTTAGATATTCCCCTCACTTATATTTAAAATTTAGATATTCCCCTCACTTATATTTGGGAATATCTAAATTTTAAAATTAATATTTGCATGCACAATTAACATTATACAATAAGTTTTTAACGCTTAACGACGCGGGAAATTATTCTCTTTAATTTAGTTGCACTACCAAGTTTTTACATAAAAATGTTGAGCAGCAGTATGCATAATCGTGATAAGCCATGTAAATTGCCTATGTTTAGAGGTATGACCAACCATTCGGTATAGGTAACTTGGTACAGTCAGATCTCGCCGTTCGCGGCTTTGCGGTTCGCTGATTTGATTTTACACGGAGCACTTTCGTGCTCCCTTTTCTTTGCCGTTCGCGGATGTTTGCTTTGCCGTTCTCGGATGGAATTGCCAACGTTAACTGTTTCAAGTTTCACACACTAACGGCCGGTCTTATAAAGGCCACTAATCGGACGTTAACTTTAATTCGCTGTTAAAATAAACAAAAACGCATAACAATTTGTTTACTAATGAATACTATGTCATAAGAACGTTTTGATGAGCTTTGGTTTATTTCAACAGCGATTTAAAGTTAACGTCAGGTTAGTGACCTTCATAAGACCGGCCGTAAGTAAATAAAGCAGACGTATGCGGTTTATGTCATGAACACCTAAATAACATTATTTATCAGGAACTTGTAAACACACTTATCGAGCCTATAAGTAAATAGTTTCTTCCGAAGGCATCTGCACGCTAATAGCGTCTTTTTTTTTGGTTCCTGACCTTTTTCTAATTTTTCAAGTTATTCTAGGTTTTTTTCTAGAATTCCCAAGTTTTTTGTATAAAAGACTTTTGGACTTGAGGGTAGTTGTAATTTCTAGTGTATATAATTGGTAGCGATTATGACTGAGCTTTCACTTTTCCTTTGTAGTCTACACGATTTGCCTATTCTATTATTTCTTTGAATCTCTTATTACCAAATTGAACCAGAAATTAATTGTAAAATTATAACTTGAATAAACAAATGGACATTCGAACTGTAGATTCAAGTGGCAGACTTATGTTACGTATGGGATTTTAGTTTGTATACGCACGTTAATGTATTTTTGAATTTTTTGAGGTTGCATAGTATAAATAAATCTAGTTTATGGAACCTAATCCCGTTTTTATCATTTATGTGTTTACTTGCGCATCGCGGTTTTGCGCTTCGCGGCATTCTTCTGGAACGTAACTTCCACGAACGGCGAGGTCTGACTGTATATTTGTTTATTCTTAAGTTTGTAAATATAATTCTTTAAATTTATATAACTTCAATAATTATTTAATATGGTTCGTTTTATTTAATTTGTGATTAAATATATTTGCTTAATTCTATTATATTTTTAGTTATTGATATAAAAAAGCAATTTTTCAAGAATTTTTACCTTTTTCTAATACTTAACGCATATTTTTTGAAATTCCAACAAGTTTACAAAGAAGTTGCATATAACTAAATTTGTAGCAAATTAAATTTCATTTTATTTATGTCATTATCAAAATTTCGATACGACTTACTGTTCGCGAGATATTAATTGATAATAAGTGAATTAAGTTAAAATCTGCAATTTGGAAACTTCCGGGGCTCGGTGGCACGTGTTAATATTATTTGATTGGGCAAAAATTTTGTATAGGTTTGTTTTTTCCGCATTAGAACGACTTTAGGGGGTGCGACCAAAAAAATTCGAAAAAGTTTTTTCCACTAAGTATAACGTAGAACCACCCTAACGTACAGTGCCGCCAACGTACTATTCATAACGAAACTCCGGCGAGCCGCTGGCGAACGACTATGAATACAGCTGTTATAATTTCCGTGGCAGATTAAAATATAAACTTATGACAACAACAACAATGACAGTTAATGAATTCTAAAGCTTGCAGTTTACATTACTTTTAGTTCTCATGGCCAACCCCTATGTAATTTCTTTTTGAACACAAGGTATACCTATTCTTCTTAAACTAACTCTGCCAACTGGATCCCATCTAAACTGTAATTTGCAACATCATTTAGTTAACTCTCACATATCCCCTGCTTGAACTTAAAACGTAAATTACCAATATTTGCTAACATTACCCAAGGAAGTACCCATTACGCAAGCAGCTTACGTAAGGTGTTCTGTGACCCTAAAATTTGTGAAAACCAAATAAAGGAATACTCTAAGTGACACCATTTGGAAGCATTTTTGTTGATGGCAGTAGAAAAAAACGTGTTAAATAACCTTTCACTGGTGATTTGGTAAGAGCATAACTTTGATCAACTTCGTCGTGTTAGTTTCTCTCCAAGGCTACAGAAGATGACAGCTTAGCTGTCGAAATAGGTCTATTATTTCAATAATTTTAGAGGATATCCATGAAAAACATGAACACATACTAGATTTAATTGCAAAATCACAAACATATACGATCAAGAGTAACTTAGTTTTAAATTGTACAGCGGTGCCAAATTAAAAAACCTTTAAGTGCTTATAATTTAAAGACTCTTCATCTAAGACCAAATTGGAGTGAAAGAGTTTTGCTTGTTTTTCAATGTAGAATTGCGTGCGGTAATTATTAGCCGCACGTTTTAATACACCCTGTATTTAAATGTATTATATCACATTAGTACATTTTTTTACCAGTATTGTTGAACTTTTTCTTATGTATGTGCTAATTTGTAAATTAAATGTTTTAGTTAATTAATAAGTAATTCGGATTAACATTTTAAAATGCGTAGTCCACTAGTCTATAGTGATGTGCTTGCTTGCTTTTGTGAATAACATAACTCTTTGGCAAGAACTAAATGAACCATAGAAAACAAAAGTATTTTTGAGCGATCTCATTAAATAAAACACCGCTGGAGCCTGTGGTTTGCATCTGACGCAATTCGTTAAAAACTGCTAAATACGTATTTCGATAGCTCAGCTGTAAATTCAATAGCTTTGGAGAGAAAGTAACACGACTCCAAATCACCAGTGGTGAAGAGCATATCTTCGGCCAACTTTGTAGTGTTAGTTTCTCTCCAAGGTTATTGCAAATTACAGCTTAAGCTGTCGAAGTATGTATTTAGTGGTTATTAAATATTTGTGTGGTTAGGGGTTTTAATGGATTCTATTGATGCAAATTATTATTTATTTAGATGGCCAATTTGCTAAGGTTCCCAAGACCATCCTTCCATTTTATGCAATTTCTATGCAAATTCTAATATTGCTAACATCATTTTATGGGCTTTAGGAGAGGGGGAGAGGGTATTTTAATTTGTTTGAAGACGTTTTTTGTTAAACAGTTTTATAATCGCTCAATCAATCTGACATCTTGTTTGTAAAATTAATTCATTATATGTATATTGCTGGATGTGTTAGGTCACCCAAACAAAATACTGCTGCCACTAGTTAATAAAATAGTTTCTGCAAGATATAGTGAATTATTCTGTGACTCCTAATCATTAATTTGTTTCACTTTTCTGTGTTGAAAGTCACTCATACTAACTACATTTACACGGTAATTTAACGCTGGTGTTATTTAAACCGTTGTCAATAAAACTCGTGTAAAACATGCGTTTACACAAGGGTTATTGTGCAGGCGTTAGTGTACATCGGTGTTAACGTGGTGTTAGCTAAAACCTCGTCGTAGTGTGACCAACTGCTTCAAGATTTTCCATCTGTCACTCTGTCAGACGCTGTCTGTTATTATTCCTTATCCCACGACTCTCGTTGACACTTGGACACTTTATAATTTTTTCCCCAAATAAAAATATTCTTGTTTAAAACACACAGCTGATACAATTCAACGAAGTGACGTTGATGTGGTTGACAACTGCAACTCAGAACAACCAACCGTCTTTACAATTATGTTGGTAGTCCTATTTTAAAACCGGTGTAAGTCGAAAGTATCCATTTACATGTACATTTTACACCCGCTTACTAACGTCACGCCTCGTGGCAAAGTGGTGTAACGTTAGTAAACCGGTTCTAGTAAAACTGGCGTTGAACCCCATTTACACAGGTGTTAACAACAACCGATGTTGTAACACTGCTGTTAGCGGACCGTGTAAATGTAGTCATTATATTTAAATGCAATGGAATTAATGGGCCACATGCACTTTACATTAAGCTCTTTCTTATTGTGTTTAGCATAGTGTAACTTGTGTATTGTCTTGTTGCTCTTCCTCACCAGTTTTTTAAAAAAAGCATACTTAATTGTTTCATAATTTTGAATGGTTACCAGGCTCAGTACCACTTCAACAGAATGCGGAAAAGTTGTCTATTCATGAATATACTCCATGCGAACCTAGCACAATTATCATTAAGGCTTTGTTGAATTATAATTTCTGTTATGTTATAGTTTATCAATAACATTTGTAAATTAAATAATATATCGTCATTTGTCAAAAGAGTGGCTTAAGAATAGTCAAAAATTTGACAACACATACCTGATCAGCAAATGCCTTATTTATAAAATACGCCATGCAAGAATGGTCAGCTCGATTGTTAAGATCGATCAGAAGTTCCTTCATTCTATTCACTATCATCCTATAATCGTAAGTAAGGTATCTAAATGGTGGTTTTAGGAAAAAACGTGGGTCGACGTTTTCAGTTCGAGCAAGGCCTACAGCTGTGCGTGCATCTACCATGTGAGCCAACAAAGAATAATGCCAGTTGTCCAGTTTAGAAACCTTTGCTAACTGTTTCACAGCTCTATATCTCACCGTTGAGCTGTCACTGCTGGTCATATTTAACAGACGACGGGCATATCCAAATCTGAATGAATTCCACCCTGATTGTGTGCTGTCTTCAGTATGGTCATAGCCTTTGATCCAGTTAATTAAAACAAAATTTTTCTCAGAATCATCTTTGTAATCTGGATATTTTACAGGCTCCAAAAAATGAATAACTGAAGTGTCGAGAGCATGATTGAGGGTACGATATGTTTTTGCAATAATCCATCCCACACTAAAATAGACAAATATTTTAATTACTGCGATATTTGCGCGATTACTCTATTGCAATATTAATATTAAAAATATCTTCTTACTACAGAAATTACAGTTAGAATCAAATTATGAAACTGTTTTTAGATTCAAACGAGAAAAATGCAATAAATATTTCTGTAGACTGTATTCGAACGAATCTCATTAGTTATGATATAAATTAATGCTTTAATAAAAAACTTTATTTTATAACCATAATCTTGTTTCTTGGCCCTCGATAGCGGGCGTAATATGGCTTATAAAGTTGCTAAGCAGTATAACAAAATACCAACAATCTACATTGAAACCACAGCACATTAAAAACTCACAGCTGCAGCACAACAATGACGTAATAGCCTGTACTCAAAATACGTTGAATTTTGTCCATTTGGAAAACCAAAATAAAATAAAACGTATATAATTAAGATTATGCCCTTAATGCATAAATAACTATTTCACAACCAAATGCAATTCCTGCCTCAAAGAGCGCCATCCAGTTGTGTAAAAGATAATTTTTTATCATGTGTTTTGATTTTAGAAATAATACATTATCTTTGTATTTTAACATCATGTGCTTTTAGGAGAAGAAGAAAAAGTAACAACTGCGATTCACCAAATTGGATTGACAGGCTCACACTATTGATCCAGTGAACACACTTTGTCCATCCACAGATTCGCTTATTGCAAGTCTGGCACTCACCCATTGCACCACCGGGACTTTTTATAAAAACACATATGATACATTAATTCAAATGGTAAAGAATGATAGTAGGTATATAATTAAATACTTGAGTCGATATACTTTTCTCTAATGATTGTGCCCCGTATGAAATGTAAATTGCCTCCTACTCGTTTTACTGACATACAACCCTAAATTATTGATGAAGCTGGAAATTTAATCATTTTTACAAAGTAATCAATCACTCGCAGTTTTCTTTCAAAGCTTTTTCCTTGGTACAGGCAGACCTCGCCGTTCGCGGGGGTTACGTTCCAGAAGAATGCCGCGAAGCGCAAAACCACAATGCGCAAGTAAACACATAAATGATAAAAACGGGGTTAGGTTCCATTTACTACATTTATTTATACTATGCAACCTCAAAAAATTTAAAATACATAAACGTGCATATACAAACTAAAATTCCATACATAACATAAAGGTCCGCGCGCACTAGCCCGGACCGGCCGGCAACGGAACAAACCTCGACAACGGCAAATTTTTAGCCCTGCGTGCACTAGTCGGCATAATTTCGATCAGTCGATCAGCTTATTTCACTGAAGATGGATGTTATGGTTATTATTGTGAGTTTATTATGCGAGGAAGACGAACAACAAAACAAAAAACTTAAAAAACGGAAGCAAAAATGGGTGCACGAAATTTGTAAAAAGAGGAAAACAGAAAGTGAATTTGCCACTTTATTTCCCCAGTTGATAGACCACCAATACATTTTTTTTCAATACTTCAGAATGAGTTACGAAAAGTTTCAAGAACTTCTATCGATTGTAAATACTGATCTCACAAGACAGAATACTACATTTAGGAACTCCATTCCACCAGCCGAATGCTTAGCAGTAACCCTAAGGTAAGTACTAAAAATATTGCCATTTTTTAATTGTTCTTCTAAGATTCTATAGTTAAAATATAGGCAATTGCAAAGTATAAGTAACTCCACAGGCCCCAATAATAATAATAACAATAACTGTGTATTTTTGCATTTATATTAACTAGACCTTGTTCGTACAATTTATATTTAAATTTACATTTTATTGATTTTTCTCTTTCAATAGTTTTCTAGGAACACTTATTTTTACAGCTCTACTAATAAAATAAAGATTAAAAAAATTAAACAGCATGATTGAGGCTTTCTGAGAATAATTTTCGAATAGTTTAAAGGAGCGTTAGGGTAAAATACTCTTCATTTGTGTTTAGTTACAGATACAGATTTTGTTAGTACAACGCCTAGCTCTTTTATAAAATTTGCCATTCAAAATCATAGGTACATCCATAAAATCACTTTCCGTACCACTCATGCTTTTTGCGAAACGTTTTTTTGTACACGTTCCAGCCTGGTAAGAGCAGTTATGCAGAAGCTAAATCTTACAGACCTATCAGCCTAACGTCATTCCTCCTTAAAACGTTGGAAAGATTAGTAGACAGATACTGGAGGGAGGAAGCCCTAACTTCACTCCCGATTCACAAATATCAACATGCTTACCAAACAGGGAAGTCATGTGAAACCGCCCTACACCAACTAGTGGGGAAAATTGAGAGAACCTTGGAGTACAAGGAGTACGCAGTCGGAGCATTTCTAGACATAGAAGGTGCCTTCGACAACACCTCCTACCACTCTATTGAAAGAGCAATGACAAACCATCAGATCGATAACATAATAAGATGGACTATGGCAATGCTCAACACTAGAGTTGTAAAAGTCAAGTTATTTGACGAGGAAAAGAGAGTGTAGGCGACAAAGGGATGTCCACAGGGAGGAGTTCTTTCTCCACTCCTGTGGTACCTCACAGTTGATGAACTGCTGATCCAACTCAATAACAAAGGCTACTACACTCAAGGATACGCTGATGACATTGTCATACTGATTCAAAGTAAATACCAAAGAACCGTAGACAATGTTATGAAATCAGCACTAAAGATAACCGAAGAGTGGTGTCTAGAGAATTAATCCCAGCAAAGCCACTCTCGTCGCTTTCACTCGTAGAAAGAACATCACAGAATCAACATAAAACTGTTTGAGACAAATGTCAACTGGGAGAACGAGGTTAAGTACTTAGGTCTAACCATCGAGTCCAAACTAACTTGGAAATCCCACTTAGACAAAACAATCACCAGGTGCATACAAACATTAGTTATTGGGAAAAGAGCCATAGGTAGTACATGGGGGCTCAAACCGGAACTGACCCTCTGGTTGTACAAAACCACGGTTTGACCAATAATTTCATATGGAATAATCCCCTGGTGGCCCAAAATAAAACAAGCAACTGCGATCCACAAAATCAGCAGAATACAATATCTAGCTAATCTGTACATCACTGGAGCCTTTAAAGACACCTCAGGACAAGCACTGAATGCTATTTTAAATCTGCCACCTCTGCACATCTTCTTGGAAGGTGAAGTCAGAATGGCAGCCTACAGATTACAAAGTACTGGTCACTGGATGACCACAGCTAATAATCTAGGACATGGCAAGATCATGTCACACATCAACAACCCAATATTAGAAATGGGTTCTGATCTTATAATCAAAGCCTTGACTTTGAAAAGAACTTTACTGTACACACAAGTTGGAATCCGGACCAACTACCAACTCCAACAAATAAGAACATCATTTTTTACACTGATGGATCTAAGTTTGAAAGGGGTACAGGCTCCGGTGTGTTCAGTACCAATCCTAGAACCAACGAAAAAGTCAGTCAAGGAAAGTTTTGTAACATCTTTCAGGCTCAAGTACAAGCTATTAACGTATGCGCAAACATCAGCATAGAAAAGAAGCTGCTCAATCGAGACATACACATTCTCTCAGACAGTCAGGCAGCACTGAAAGCGCTAAACGCTTTCAGTACTTCATCGAGACTGGTCAAGGAATGCAAATCCAAACTTCAAACCTTAAGCCAGGGAAATACAGTAAAATTATGCTGGATCCTAGGTCACCAAGGTATTGAAGGAAACGAAAAGGCGGACAAGCTCGCAAAAGATGCAGCCCCTAATGCAATGACCGGTCCAGAACCTTGTCTAAGCATTCAGAAAAACCAAGCCTGCTCAGCCATTAATGAATGGGTCAATACTGCACACCAACTAAGGTGGAGAAACTACAATCAAGCAACACACTGCAAAAGATTGCTAAAAACTCCGAATCCACAAACCACCAAAACCCTGTTGAGACTGAACAGAACTCGAATCAAGCAAGTAGTCAGTCTACTAACAGGCACTGGAGCATTCAGAGAATTTATGGACAGGATCAATATCTATAGAGATGAACCTGTTTGCAGACTATGCCAAGAGGATGATGAAACAGCCTATCATATCCTCTTTGAATGCCCACCATTAGAGCGTAAAAGACACCAACTAAATTTAAGCCTTAATTCTATTGACAACAGCAAGCTAGTAGTGCACATTGCAAGTCTAGTAAAAGATACGGATGTCCGCCTGCTAACTTGAAAACTCCCGACAGTACAAAAAGCCCAAAGGGCTGACGTGCGCATGCCAGCAAAAGGCAGTTGTGGAATCTAAATCTAAATCTAAAATCTAACGTTTCCACAATATTAAGGCACTTGAGTCAAAATGAGCAAAATTTAGAGAAGGGAACATCATTAAGTACCTAAAATTGTTGCTGTCACCTGTCAAGCACAAGTCAGATCAAGTCATAGATCAATCAGTATTTGAAGATTTACTCAAGCATAACATTGTTACGCTATATAAAATTCTATGTACCTAAGTAACTGTTAATTACTTTACAGCTCTTTCTAGTACTAAACAGGCACTTTCAATGTCGATATTTCGTTCAAGAAGATGTTATGTGATATTTCATATTTAAAAGCAAAATATAATATTTTAATAGTCTTTGGATCTTTTCTTATTATACAGTGTGTCCGCAGATTGAGTTCACATAAGGTGTAAATGACATTTTTTTTTTATTTAGATGCTAATATTCTCGGTATCGCTCCTGCTTGTTCTTAAACCAAGATTTTGAGAAAATCAATAAAATTAATTAATATACAGGGTGTTTTTAGAATTGAGTTTTAAAAAATGGTCTAGAGTAAACTACCATTATTAGAAGAGATAACCAAATAAAGTATTAAGAAAAGTTGTTTAAAAATTAAGAGTAATGTCAGATTCTCAATTTTCAGAGAAATCGGCCTATTTTTATTTTTAAATTTTTTTATTTATTTAAAGTACCAGTGTAACGGGCACAGGCACAATTTTAACACTTGGCATCTCGTATAAATAACTACATACAAAACCATTTTATATCAATAGAACTAAAAACTAAATTACGAAATACATACTAAATGAAACATTACAAAATTACAAATTACCATTCAAATGTTACAAATTACAAGTTACAATCAACCCATCATCCACTCGTACTTTTTATTGTAAATTTCATTAACCTGTTTTCTAAAATTACCTATGGAAGTGTCAAAAATGCTTAAATTTGATTCTAAAAGAAGGAAGTTAGTGATAGATAATACTTTGATAAAGGAAGAGTTCATTCTAATGTTCGTTCTGCAAAATGGTATATAAAATGCTTTACGAGGTCTGCATCTAACAGCTGGAGTGTAAAGTTATACCAATGGTACTAACATGGGACAGTCAATTCTATTGTTGACCAATTTGTGTATAAACAACACTGCTGATATTTCCCTCCTCTCACTTAATTTGAAAACTTGCACCTCACGTCTAATATTCTGATACTCGTCATATGCAGGGTAACGATTGTACATTTTATAATAAAGGTACTCAAGATATTTGTTCTGAACAGTTTCAATTTTTTGTTGATGTAAATTAGTACTGGGATTCCATATCTTATTAGCAAATTCTAGTTTTGGCCTAACTATAGAATTATAAAGTAACTTAATCGATTTAATATTTTTAAATTCAATGGTATTACCTATCAAAAAACCTAGATTTCGTAAAGAACTTTTTACAATGCTGTCCACATGGTCATCCCATTTGAGGCGTGAATTAAAAACCACTCCCAAGTCTTTGCAATTTTGAACACGTTTCAAATCTGTATGATTGATTATGTAGTTAGTGCATATATAATTAGTTTTCAAAGAAAATGTCACAATTTTACATTTGCTGACGTTAAATAGCAAATCGTTGGTTTGGCTCCAATTAACAACGGTATCAAGATCTTTTTGCAATAATTCGCAATCTTTCTCTAAATATTTTGAGATCATCAGCAAATAGTAAAACTTGTGAGGAGTTAATAAGGGCAGGCAAGTCATTTATGAACACAAGAAACAATAATGGTCCCAAGTTACTGCCTTGCGGTACTCCTGACGGTGTTAAGTATTTTTCCGAAGCGGTTCCATTTAACTGAACATATTGGTATCTGTTTTGTAAATAAGAACTGAAAAAATGTATCATGTTTATGTGGCAGCCGGATACATACAGTTTCTGTAGAAGTATGTCGTGTTGGACCTTGTCGAAAGCCTTAGCAAAATCAGTGTAAATAACATCAGACTGTCCACCTTTATTTAAAGCTTCGCTAACAAAATCAACAAATGTCATAAGATTCATATCCACTGAGCGACCTTTCATAAAACCATGTTGGTTCACTGATATCCAGTTTTTTAAATAATAGGATAGTTTTTGATACATAATCTGCTCAAAGATTTTAGCCGGAACTGATAATATAGACACAGGTATATAATTTTCAATATCAGATTTGCATCCAGATTTATGTATTGGTCTTACTCTTGAAATTTTCCACTTATCAGGAAAAGTGCGCGTTTTTAAAGCCAAATTAAAGAGTATACACAAATGATTTTTAAACCATTCATGACATGCTTTATATATGTAAGTAGGTATTAAATCAGGACCAGCGGATTTTTTCCCTTTTAATCGCTCGAGTGCTTTATCGACATCTTCCATGTCAACTGCATGCATCTCAAACATATTTGTAACACTGCAACTGGATTCAGACACTAATTTCTGCGTATCATAACTTGAGTTATGATTATAAACTGAGGAAAAATATTTGGCAAAGAATCCAACAGTATCTGCGGTACCTGATGATTCCTTTTTCTGGTAGTAATAATTTTGCTGAACATTTACATCTTTCTTTTTATTGTTAACGTAATTCCAAAAGTTGTTGATGTTATCACTAATTTGTAATTCCAAGGACTCAATATAGTTTTTTTTACATAATTGCCTCAATCGTTTAAATTCTTGCAAATGGTAATCAGATTTATTCCTGTTTTTATGAAAGTATTTTTTTGTTTTACGTCGTTTATAATTTCTCGAGTAAACCACAAAGGGTATCGATTAGATCTTGTAGAGATATGTTTTGGTACACAATGATCTACATCATAGAGCAATTCATAAAATTTGTCAGTAGCTTCATTTATATCAGTATAGTTTTTTAAACAATTCCAATCTACTTTCCTGAAAGAATTATACATTTCCAAAAAATTTGCTCTTTTGAAATTGTAATCGTAGGTTACGTCAATCGGTGTGTAACCCCCATTACTAAAGTAATTTACGCACTTAAAACAATAGCTGGGTGATACTCATTGCCTCATTTTTATACCAACATACTTTTTATCGTGGCTGTAGGAGGTACTGTTACTATGTTACTGGTTCAAGAACTAAGATGTTTAAAAAAACAGTAGAGTGCCTCCTACGGCCACTATAAAAGGTATGTTAGTATAAAAAATCCAAATTTAAAAAAAAATCAAAGTAGGCCGATTTATCTGCAAATTGATAATCTGACATTACTCTTAATTCTAAACAACTTTCATTAATACTTTTTTTTGTTATATTTTCTAGTAATGGTAGTTTACTCTTGACAATTTTTTAAAAATCGATTCTGAAAACACCCTGTATATTAATTAATTTGATTGATTTTCTCAAAATCTTGGTTTGAGAACAAGCAGAAGTGATTCCGAGAATATTAGCACTGAACACAAAAAAATGTCATTTACACCTTATGTGAACTCAATCCGCGGACACACTGTATGTACAAGATACACCAAAAAAGTATCTAGCTACATATACTAGATCCTTGTACGGAATCTAGATCCAGGAACTAGGTAATTGTATCTAAATACTACCCAACATTGGTTTTAAGATAGCTAATAACTTGATTTTTTTTTCGTTATCGAGATAAGTAATAATAAAAATTGCATGTCCTACACAATTCTTAAACACAAAAGCTATGCATTTGCAATAATATATAAATATCACCTAATATACAGTGGCCTTAAGTATGTTATGGATACTTGTGTGCCCAAGGATGGGAATAAAACACAGTTTTGTATACCTATACTTGTATTTAAGTTGTATTTCACTTTACAAACTTTCATTATCCCTCGATTGTTGTGGGCCTGCAAAATCGGTTGGTCAATAGCCATATGTCGGCTGCATCTCTTGTTGCTGTTATGGACTATTATTTAGTTGCAAAGCTAGCATGCGTTGTTGCATGTGTTGCGAAGGGGAGGGTTGTTTTGGTAGTGCTTGTACAGATTAACGGAATTGGGGTCCGAAAGATTGCTTGTGTGGTGGTTGATTTTGAAAGTTATTGTTTCAATATAAATGTTGGAACCCAGTTGGCGGAATATTATTTGCTGATGATGAAAAGTGTCTTTCTGTTGTAAGCACTTCAGTTCTGCTTCCTGTACACCATTAAAGATTTTTGATTTCACTTCTATTTGAAGCGCCGGTGGAAATGACTGCGCTGTGTCAGACATTGCAATAAAAAACTGCCTTAAACTATTATTGCCTCCTGGATTGGCAGTACTAGTAGCAGCAGCAGCTGTACTATGCAAGTATCTTTCCAGAACACTAGCAACAGAATTTTGTGCTGTAGAGGCTGCTTTCGTTTTTTTTCTTTTAAGTGCCGGTGATGCTGCTCTTAATGTTGTATATGTTACGAACAGTTTCTTCATCCTCCTCAAAATCTTCAGGGCTGTCAGCAAAGGAGACCGATTCGGAAACATTGCTTTTTTTATCTCGATCCGACAAATACTTTTTTAACAAGGACATCTCATTTTAGTAGCCGCATCCCCACTTATCACGCAACCTTGACCATCTGTCCTTGCAATCAGATACTGAAAATTAAAAAAAAACAGATTACATTTAGAGTACTCGACATCTGTTGTTTATAGCTCATCAAACTATTTGTTTCAGGTTCTTGAGATACTTTTAAAACCATATCAATCGGCTATAGACTGGGTCACACTACTGTGAGAGAAATTGTACATTCAACATGTATTTCAATTTGGAAAACACTACAACCAACTGATATACCTACTCCTACAGCAAAGATGTGGAAAAGCATCGAAAAAGATTTTTGCGAAAAATGGAATTTTCCTAACTGTATAGGTGCTATAGATGGAAAGCTTGTAATCATCGAAGCTCCTCCCAACAGCGGATCCCTGTATTATAATTACAAAAAGACCTTCTAATAAAATTCTTCCCAGTACTAACACTGCTTTACCACAAGTTATTGTGGGAGATGAAGCTTTTCCGTTGCATAAAAATATAATGCGTCCATATCCTGGAACTCAGACACGACATGATGAGGCCAAAGCAATTTTTACTTACCGACTGAGTCATGCTCGTAGGCTATCGGAAAATATATTCGGGATATTAACACAAAAGTTTAGAATTTATCAGAGGAGACTGCAAATGTCACCAGATCATATAGATAATGTAATATTAGCAACTTGTTGCCTACATAATTTTCTTCGCAGTGATTCACGTATGACAGAAAATGATGCAGATGATAATAATATACGCACGGGTCACGCTAGGCTGCTTACCAGCTGCTGCTGACCAGCGGCTGGCAGTAGCTGGCAACCCGGTCACACTGTCGGCTGCTACTCGCCAGTTTACTATTCGATATTCAGCAAGCATGTCGTCTGTGGGTTCCCGTAAAAAACAACTAATTAAGCGGTTGTTAAGAGAGAGTGTGAGGGAGCTTTCTTTAGAAATGCTTAACCAGCTTAACCACAATCAGAGACGATGGTGGGTTAGGCCGTGGATACAAAGAAGAGAACAATTAGGAGCATCTTCAAGACTTTTCAAGAGCTGAAAGAAGAAGATCCAGAAACATATAGAAGTGTTTTAAGAATGACGGCCCCTCAATTTCAAGAATTGTTGGATTTAGTTGAACGTTTAATTAAAAAACAAGATACCATATTTAGAAAGGCGATTCCGTGTAAGACAAAGTTGGAAATTATAAGATATCTTGCAACTGGAGATGGATTTATCTAATTCATTCACTTAAAATTGCAGAAAATATTTTTCAGTTGGTGTATTCTTTATATGAGCTCTATTGTAACAAAGCGTTGCCAATTAGAAATTGAGAAAGTAAATTATCATATACATATAATGCAACTATAGAGCGTCTCAGGGTGACAAGACAGCGTAGAGAGGATAGGGAATGCTTTCCTTATGGGAATTTCGCTCCGACGTTGCCAGTTCTATGCAATGGGTGATGGTATAAGTTGACCGAAATAGACGAAAACCAGAAGTTCCCAATAAGTTCTCACGCAAAATTTTAATTCAGAAAACATCATTTGTAGTTCAGATTAATCAGTTTGAGAAAGTATAATTTGTAATTCAGAAACCATTATTTATACAGGGTGATTTATAATAGGTGTAAAACACTTTACTCTCTTGTTCCGGAAGTAATTTTAAGATAAAAATGTCATATGGACATAGGTTATATTCCAATTAGTTACAGAACTACAACAGATTTAAATTTTAGTGAATTAGTAATTATTATTAAAGAACAATTTCAAAACATAAGTAAAAACAAATTGGAATATGACCTATGTCCATATGACATTTTTATCTTAAAATTACTTCTGGAACAAGATAGTAAAGTGTTTTACACCTATTATAAATCACCCTGTATAGAAGATTATAATTAATTAATACCTATATCTTATCATTTTTAAAACTGAAGTAATTTACTGCACATCAGGTTTAACGTCTGCTGTATGCATCAAATTGGTTCTTAATTACAACCATAATGAGGGTGACAAATTTGTACTTCCAAAAGTTTGAGTGATTCATAACTACTTTCTAATGCAAAATAAATTAATAAGCCATTAGGGTAATTTTTGTACAAAATATGTTTAGTCTTCATCTGTTCTCAGAGCCTGTTGACATATTCCATTTGCGATTATTTTTGCATAGTGTTCTATACATTTATCTATAGTCTGTTCACTAAACATAAAAACACAAAGTGGCCTTTGGTTTCTAAAATTTTACGAGTGTACTCCCAAAATGCATCTTTTGTCTAGGAATGTACTTACAAAAAGTTACTAAAAGAAATAGGTTAAGAGTGTGACATTTAATTAGCATCTGTCATAACTACTTTTAAGGATGTTAAACAAATACTGTGTTGGATACTATTGATGTAGCTTTTATTAATAGGTATTTTTATTACATTTAACAAAAGTTCTGGCAAGATTTTCCAGAATAATATCTACTTTGACACTGCAATAATGACATTTATAAATTCAAAGCAGCCTTTATCCAGGTGTGGAAACCTTTGCAAAACAAAATACAGAATCCCTAGCACAACAATTTTACGTATATGCCAACTTCAAGAAAATTTAAATGTTTTTGTGTTTACTGAATAGCCTATATTGTTAGTGCGTTTATTGTTGTTTTGACCGCTCAATGGAGGAAATTGTTAAATGGAAACGTGGACAATCTTTGCAAGTTTCAGAAAAGCAAATAGTAATGAAACTCGTCAGTTACCATTTAAATCAAACTAACGATTCGATATCCACTATAATCAAAAAAGTGTCCGAAATGAGTGGCGTGGGTGAAAAGAAGCTTTACAACGTGAGACAAGAGTACACTTCACCAGCTGGACTACTTCCTCCAAAGGAAAGGCCCAAAAAGCGCAAAATTGTTACATCTCGTGAAAACAAATACGACGGAGAAATGAAGAGTGACATTCGCAGAATAGTGCACCAGTTTTATCGGGACAATATACCGCCTACAATAAATTCTGTGTTAGCTGCAGTAAATGGCAATGCAAATTTGCCTAATTTTTCGCGCGCAACAATGCATCGCATACTGAGTGACATGGACTTTGTGTATGAAAAGCGTGGCAGAAAATCTATTTTAATTGAAAAGCAAGAAATAATCTCTTGGCGTCATCGTTATTTACGCGAAATTCGTAATAATCGTGAAGTTGGATACAATATCGTGTATTTGGATGAATCGTGGGTAAATATCGGACATAGTGTATCGAAAGAATGGGTCGATAAATCGATTAAATCGCATCGGGATGCATTTATTCGTGGATTGACCACAGGTTTGAAAGCTCCTACAACTCGTGGTCTACGATTTGTCCTGTTACATGCAGGATGCAAAAACGGGTTTATTGATGGAGCAGAGCTGACTTTTTTGGCTAAGAAAAATACCCAAGATTACCATGATGAAATGGATGGACCCAACTTCGAAAAGTGGTTCGAACATCAGTTGATTCCGAATCTACCAGAAAAAACTGTTGTTGTTATGGACAATGCGTCTTACCACAGTAGAAAGTTAGAGCAAATTCCGAACAGTACTTCAAATAAAGCCGAAATTCAGGCATGGCTTCGGTATAAAGATTTATTTTTTGAAGAGGACTATTTAAAAAACGAATTGTTGGAAGTAGTTAATACCTTCAAACGAAACTATGATGGGTATAAAATAGAAGAAATTGCAAAAAGGCACAATGTGAAGATCTTGAGACTCCCGCCCTACCATTGCGAACTGAATCCTATAGAATTGGTGTGGAGTGAAGTAAAAAGGTATTTAATTTAAATATTGTCGTAAACACTGTTTAATTTTGGCATTTAATAATAATAATAATAATAATAATAATGTTTATTGAGATTACATTGACATTACATTGACATTCATTTACAATAAAAAAGAAGACATAATCTCAAAAGGCGAAGTGTCGGTGTAACCGTTTTTCAACTTCGCCTGAAAACAAATATCACAAACAATCGACATGAACGGGTGTGATGTAAAAGATAAACAATTTGTATAAATACATTCAACAACAAAGTACACAAGATAAATAAAAAAGAGACTAAAAAAGAGACTAGAGCATATATAAATAATACACAAATATTAATCACCTAACTGCAGCTGATAAGACAACAATTTAAATTTAACTTTAAAAGTGTTAAGACTATAGTTAGCAAAGAACAATTCGCTAAATTGGTTTAGTAACGCTGGAGCAGTAATTTCGAAGCATTTTTCAAATTTAGATGAGGAATGTTGAGGTATAGCGAACTGTTCATTGTTTCTCAAATTGAGATTATGCAGTGTCATCCTTTGGTTAAGTACAGCGAATAAATATGTAGGTAACTTATTAGTTAAAATATTAAATATAAGAGTACACTGATACAAAGTAAAACGATGTTTCATTTTAAGAATATGTAAATTGTTGTAGTAAGGAGTTACATGTTCCGAGCGATTAATAGCATATGCGTACCGTAGACAACAATTTTGAAGAAGCTGCAATTTGCGCTTGAACTGTTCGGTTAAGAAGGGGTAATACACTTGACTGCAGTAGTCCACCTGGCTAAGAATAAGAGAGTTCGCTATGTACCATTTGGTTTCATTCGGTAACAAAACTTTAAACTTATAAATGGATGAAAGCTTCATGTAACAAAGTCTGCATTTCTTCATAACATGAGATTCAAAATTTAAATGGCAATCGAGAAGGACACCAAGGTTTTTGACGCACTCGGTAAACTGAATTTCACTATCACCAATCACAATATTGACGACATTTATTGAATTGTAATGCAGCAAAAGCTTCCAAAATGTCATTTAAATAAATTTTTAATGTTATCAAAGATCGACACCCAAGATATTATAAATACATAATTAAATTAAACATCCTTTGCTTAATTAGTTTATTGTCGATAATTTTCTTATTTAAAATTATAACATCCACGATTTATCACCATATTTTTAAATTATTTATTATTAATCTTTAAAAAGTAAATTTAATGCACAATTAAGCGGATTTTTTTTAAGATACGTAGCCGGACATAACACGAATTTTAAGGAGAATGAAGTCCGAAATTTAATCAGTGAAGCATATTTGCGAGTTACGCCAGAAAAATGGAATAACTATGTAAATCACGTAATAGCAACAGAAAGGACAATGTGGGAAGTCGATAATTTGTTAGAAGATATAGAACCAATTATTATAAATATAATGAACTGAACTTCCCCTTGTGGTTCACGTTTCAATTTCAATTTATCTTGTAACTCAATTTTCTCTTTATATATGTTGTATGAAACTGAATAAAGACATTTATTATTATTATTATTATTATAAATGATGCAGATAGTGATAGTGACATTAATAGTGAAGCGAACAATAGTGACAGCGAGTAGTGATACACGAATTGTACAATTTTTAAACTTTACAATTAAAAATTATAATCAGTTACTGTTTTTTCCAATTTCTATTTTAAATATATAAACTCGATTGCCGTGAAACACATATTCGTTTTATTTATTTTTACCGGCTATCAAATCCACTAAATTTGCCAAATTTTATGCTTGTTAAAACCTAATTTTACTCATTAAAAAACTATGACAAGTTCCGATTAAAAGAATTATGTGTTTGTGATAACGGAGATCCTACTGTACGTAATTGTTTCGTTCTTAAACTTGTTTGAATGCCACTGACAAAACATACCAGGTAATGAGGGATTATAGTTAAGCTGTCTCTATTACAATAGCCGGATTTGTTTGTCTATGATGGGGGCATATTTTCTACAGAACACTTTTGTGGAGACATATGGCATCGCTGTTTGCCATAAGGCCCTGTACTGTCTAGTCACCCTGAGACGCAGTATAGTAGGTCTTTGATTAACAAATAATCATTTCTGTTTACACGAGATGTATTATATATATAACAGAAATGATTTGATAATCAAGAAGACACGAGTTGCATTCGGCTAAATTATATCACGAGTCAATAAACAATGTTTGAACAATTTATTTATAAATATTAAAAGCACAGTTAGTGTAGTTGCTATGACAATTGTACTTTCAGCAGATACCGTGATGTTTGTGAAGGTATTTGACTATCAGTTATTAGTCAAGATGGATAATTTTTAAATATATTTAAAAACGAAATAATTTCTTTCCCATTCCACTTTAATTCATTCATTGTAACAAATTAATATAACAATTATAACAAAAAACAAAAGATCACGTGGTAGGTACTCGCTGCCGACAGTGGCAATAGTGGTCCGACTGCGCTGCCAGCTGGTGCCAGCGGTCACGTGATCTATTAGTCGCTGCTGCCTGCTACCAAAAGTTGAACATGCCAGCGTCGAATTTTGTGGTCACACCAAGCTGATCAACAGCTGACAGTAGCGGCTACTAAATTTGCGGCTGGCAACCAGCCTAGTGTGACCCCTGCTATACACACATCAACAATCCAAGAACTTAGAAACGTTGGGGTAAAGCCACTGAAGAAGCATTACATATTCGCGAAAAATTTAAAAATTACTTTTGCACTACAGGGGTCGTAGATTGGCAAACAGAGATGATACGAAGAGGATATAGATATCAACAGCAAACATAATAATACCAATTCAGAATTTCTATTTTACAAACTGAGTAATGTTTAAAAATATACTAGTTATATATAGTAATATAATCCAATAATGTAATATAATAAAATGCTTATTATTAATAAACTTACTTGGTTGCCTCATGTGCTGCGAAATCATACAATTCCTTGTACCCACTAACAAGAATTATCAATTTTTCTTCGTCCATTTTATATAATAAGTAGTGTTCTTCAACTTTCGTGTTCCGTTCCGTCGTGAAAACCAGCGCCCACTGATTTCTGGTTGGGCCGGCGAGGGCCGGTCTAGCACGTTTCCGAATAGCGGGCGTTGTTTCATTTAAAATGCACTGAAATAACAAATGTTCTACCGTTGTGTTGCATTCCGTTGCCGGCCGTTCCGAGCTAGTGAGCGCGGACCTTAAGTCTGCCACTTGTATCTAGAGCTCGAATGTCCATTTGTTTATTCAAGTTATAATTTTACAATTTATTTCAGGTCCAATTTGGTAATGAGAGATTCAAAGAAATAGGGTCGATAAGTGTGTTTACAAGTTCGTGATAAATAATGTTATTTAGGTGTTCATGACATAAACTTTGAAACGATATTTGTAGAACAAAACTGATGTGTTAAAGCAACACACAAATATTACGAGCCCTAAGTCAAAAGTATTCACATATGGATACTGTTTAAAAGATTTGAAAGTAAATACATGTTAGAACCAAATAAAATTTTTATTCGAAAATTTGTACTTTTTTCTTAACAATTAAATTGCAATGATGAAACAAGACAATGAAAGTTACAAATTAAACTACTACATTATAATAGGTTTAAAATAATTCCATCGTTTAACACTTTACTAACAGAAAAATCTAGCACTGTATTATTGTGTAACATCTTTTTGTTTAATAACGACCTGAATTCTAGCAAGCAAGATTCCTCCAAGTATTTTACAATTTTCTGGTGTAAAATTATCCCAACTACTCTGAAGTTTCTGATACAACTAACATTTAGTTTTAGCCGGATTGCATCCAAGTTCTTTTTTCATTATCCTCTCTCTGTTGTGGGTATTTTATTACCCGCAAACCAATTTTTAATTATTTTTGCAGTATAACAACCAGCGTTATCTTGGAAAATATATATTCACCATTAGCAGAAGGTTTAGGGATAGAGGATAAACAATTGTTCTCTAATACTCCCTGATATTTTGGAGTTTGGAGCATTGACAGTTCCATCTACAAAATGTAGAAGTGTCGGACACCTTGAGCGAACATGCATCCCCATACCATTAGAGCTGCAGAATTTTGTGGTCTTTTCCAAGCTTTGCTTTTGGTACGCCTCCTGAACAATTAGAAGCACAAGCACAAATTTCAAAACTTTAACTCATCGCTGCAATGTCCAATTTTGTCGTTCTCGAACCCATTTTAAATAATTTTTTATTTATTTAGACACTAACAGTTGTGTTTCATTCGCCTGTAGGAATCACAATTTCAATTACAAACTGTTATGTTAATTTACTCTCATATCATCTTACCTTATACAACTTGTAACCCAGTTTTCTTATTGTTCGTCTGCAGGTACTTACTGATATCTGCACTTAGAGTAATTTATGCAGCAGAAGCAGGCTTATCGTTTTGAACTATTCATCTTAAAATTCTTGAATCTCTTTCTGAAAGCTTCTTCGGCCATCCGGATTTTTTCAACATCAACTGTATTGGTCTTTTTATATTTTACTATTACATCTCTAACAGTAGATCGTGAAATAATTAAATTCTTAGCAATTGCATAAGGAGACTAACCAATAACTGCATGATCTTTTTTCACATTTCTTGTATCAGGAGTCTTCCAAAGGTCATCTTGTAAACAATGCACTACTGTAAAAACCACGAACAGTAACGACTGTCATAAAAAATTAATCTGGTTTGTTAATAATCGATACTCATTTGTTCTTTGTTTTGAACTTAAATAGACAAGTTGACGAATGATATGTTTTATCGGACTTTTTCCACTGTCTCGGGTGTTGATCTTCTCCCGTCCTCAGGTGTTCCTGGTTAGTTCTGAGAAGGACTGATTTTTGTACGTTTTTTCATGTATACTTGTACGACTAACCAGAAACACCTGAGGACGAGAGTAGATCAAAAACTCTCAAAATGTCGTGTGATAAACACCCCAGACAGTGGAAAAAGTCTGATAAAACATATCATAATAGACCACTGCCAAAAATGACATCATTCAGAGAACAAGTAGACGAATTTTTTTGACACGTTTATATTAACTTAATGGAATATTTGTTGTGGTTTCTGAAATGTAAGGATACAAAAATTCGCTATAAATAAATCGCGATAAATATTCCTCAGGCATACAGCTAAAATGGCCTACACAACTGCAATTGTATAATCCGTTCACGACCTTTTTGGGACAGAGTTGGCTATGATTTTTTCTTTTCATGTTGGACGAACTGATTCGGTGATGTAGCGGATGCAACTTTTTTTTCTGTCAGAGGCTGTTCGACATTTTCTTGCCACCACATTGCCAGATTTATTATTTTAATATTCGTAAGAAAATAAATGCTTTATCAAGTGTGTAAAAATAATTTTAATTTTCGTCAAAGGAAAAGTCAAAATACCCAATAAAATTTTGTTACAACAAAAAATTTCCATTAAACGATGCTACTTCCAATTTAAAAAGGACAGACCAGATCTAGAAGAACGCGAGTTGATGTCGAGACTAGAGAGAGATCCGGCAACAATGTACCTATTCAGAAAACATAACCTTAAACTGAAAACAACCTAACCTAACACAAAAAGTGTCAATTTCCATGAGGGAGTTTAGTTGCCTCAGAGGTACTGCCAACAAAATTACTAGATGGTCATAGCCTCACCTGACCCAAAAAGATCGTGAACGGCTTATATGTGTATATAAAAATGTGCTAGGCGAATACTTTTGATGCACGGCTCAGGCATTGTAAGAAAAAGTTCAAGTCTTAGACATATCTACATAAATGTTTTTGTTCATTATGTGTTAATTATTTTAGTAAACCAACAAAAACTAAAATGGCATTGGAAGCAAGTGAACAATAATTTTAAAATGGGAAAATCGAAACACTATGGGCAGAAAATTTATGGAATTTTTCCAATTAATTGTTAAAAATATACTATACTTTAAAACTACGTATCATGGCCGGAGAGCGTTCGATGTTTCCAATGTACGGGTGTGGGGCTCGAACCCACTACCTGCCGACTGCTGGCGCAAGCACTCTATCAGCCGGCCACACGCACTCTTAAAAAACCACAATTTTAAAAATTTAAACTGGTGGAAAACCGCAATTGACAATCTTTAATAGCCTTATACAGTCATACCCGAAACTTTTACGCACATTGTGTGTTTGCTTCAGAGTTACAAACATTTTGCATATAGGGTTGCCAACACTATCATTTTGACCCAAAGACTACGGGTTTGGTAATTATTTTTTGGGCTTTGGGTTTTCAATAAAATTCTTCAGGTTCATACGTACAGCTGATTGCAAATAAAAGTGGGACAAGTCTTGAGACTACTTTTTGCGTTTTTAATAACGTGTGAAACTTTCTCTAACTTATATTTCCGTAGGTGAATACATAAAATATTATTAAAGATAGAAGCATAAGAAAAGGAACATAATTACGAGTATTTTATATGTTATTGCACTTCATATTACAATATTACATATTAGCTGTCCCAGTTTTATTTGAAATCAGCTGTACATAGATCGCGAAAAATTTCACAGAGTAGGAGTCGGTAAAAAGTGGGAAAAAGTGAAAAAATAAATGTTTTTTTTCATAAAAATTAATTAGTTACAGTTTAGTTCCAAGGTATATCTATATTTATTGTAAGTTATGAAATGCAAAAAGTGAAAAAATAAATGTTTTTTTTCATAAAAATTAATTAGTTACAGTTTAGTTCCAAGGTATATCTATATTTATTGTAAGTTATGAAATGCAAAAAATATATAAAGTTGTTTTATAAAATTGGTAATTTCCCAAGGAAGTTATTTGTTAATCGTTGTACTAAATTACAAAGACTGACAGTTTTTAAGGTTTTATTTTATCTTATATTGTAGAAGTTTGTATTTTCCAAAGAAAGATTTGGTCTCTAATTATTTTGATTTACAAGACCTAGATTTATCCTATGCTATTTCAAAAATATAAAGTAATTTTTGGAATATTTTTATAATTTCAAACACTATTTCACCTTGATTTTTTTAATTAATTTTATCCCCACCAAAATTATTTTCTTCGGGTCAGCACAGGTGCAATGTAGGTAACCCTATTTGCATATGCGGTTACTGCTACTTAAATGCATTTCATCCGGTTGTTTCAATGAAGCGTTATATCTGTTTGTGTTTCACCACTCTTCTTTCCGATTCAACTCACATTAAAGTGTTTATAACTACAGTTACATATGCACAAGATGGTAACAGTGCATAAGTACATTATTAGGCGAAGTGAATAGCCTACATCACTTCAATTTATGAACACGTTATAGAAAATGACCTGTCGTTAATCCACAGCATGTCATAATATTTATAAAAGTAAAAGTAGAATTTTCATTAAAGTAGTTAAAGCTAAAACTTTACAAAAATTTTATGGGCATGTTCGAAGTCTTGCTGCATGATTTGGATCCATCTCGAGTGAGTTCCGATGCTTTAATTCACTTCCACATATGTGTCAACGTCACTATTCATACAATTTAATTAGATAATATTAAAAACGTTATACGCTTTTATACAATAGCGAGTTAAATTTTTACTTACTACCGACGCAAGTACTTTGAAAATATTATTAAACGGAAGTATCAAACGATAGTACTAATAGTTACAAGCTTTCTAATTACATTTTTACGTCAGCAAAAAAATAAGGATTGAGAATAAGCAAAATTCTTTGCGAAAGATTTTAGGAACTGCAAAATATATAATAAAAAATTTACCCTGAAGTAAATGTTATTATGCCTGAAATCTTGATAAATCTTCTATGCTCTTTATAAAACTGCATTTTAACTGCTTATTTAAGGTACGGTAAATATTCCAATAAATTTCCAATTTGACAGCTAACCTCAAAATACCCGATAGGTCCGAATGTAGCCGAACTACATTAATCACAGCTCCAGGACTACCAATGTTGGCAAAACGTATATGGTTTAAGTTGAATATCAAAAAATTTTCCATTCATTTTTATTAATAATTTTAATCGTAACATCTAAATAAACTGATTTAAATTATTTTGTATTTTAATAGAAAAGTCAATTACATCAGCAGAAAAGAATGTACGAATAAATTTGTCTGCATTGCTGCTCCTTAATTTCTGGTTATAACTGGTTTTCAGTGGTTAGGTTAGTTGCCTGCAGAACAAAAGTGAGTCAAAGCTAGACAGTTGTACGCGCCATTTTGCAACACGTTACACACGTTAGTGGTTTCGGATTAGTGTTAAAGAAAGTAGTTTAACTAATTTTAGTAATGTCCAACGAAGAAACATCGGCAGACCGCAACGTAGAGATATGGAAAATCAAGAAACTCATAAAAAGTCTGGAGTTAGCCAGAGGGTCAGTCTGATTTACATAGTCCATGCTTTAACTTTCCATACGGTCATTCACGTCACTGTAATTCTATTAATTCTTTAATTAGTAATTTCTATAGGTAGCTAGGAATTTATCAGAATTTCTTTTCAGCAATGGCACGAGCATGATATCTTTAATCATTCCTCCTAAAGATCAGATATCCCGAGTGAGCAAGATGTTAGCCGATGAATTTGGCACAGCTTCTAATATTAAGTCTAGAGTAAACAGACTATCGGTGCTTGGTGCAATTACCTCGGTACAGCATCGACTGAAACTATATACTAAAGTGCCACCAAATGGTCTAGTAATATATTGCGGTACAATTGTAACTGACGAGGGCAAGGAGAAGAAAGTAAATATCGATTTTGAACCCTTTAAACCAATTAATACCTCTTTGTACTTATGCGACAATAAGTTCCACACTGAAGCATTAACAGCACTTCTAGCAGATGATAACAAATTTGGTTTTATTGTAATGGATGGTAATGGTGCTCTGTTTGGCACACTGCAAGGAAATACTAGAGAAGTTTTACATAAATTCACAGTGGATTTACCGAAGAAACACGGCAGAGGAGGACAGTCAGCTTTACGTTTTGCTCGTTTACGTATGGAAAAGAGGCACAACTATGTTAGAAAAGTAGCGGAAGTAGCTACACAGTTATTTATTACGAATGATAAGCCAAATATTGCTGGTCTCATTCTCGCTGGTAGTGCTGATTTCAAGACTGAACTTAGTCAATCTGATATGTTTGATCCTGTAAGTTTATTTTAAAAGTTTTATTTTATTCAATTTTCTGTAGCAATGTAATTGCATGATAATGAACAGAAGCTATTCGTGATTGTGTATTTAATATAAAACCACTTTAAAATATTATGACGCGAGATAAAACATGCTAAACATCATGAATGAAATTTTGAAATATTGTAGCACATTTCATAAACAATTTTATAGCTTTGCCATAAGTGCAGTCCCTTAATATTGTTAGTGCATGAGCATAATTACGATGGTTAGAGCAAGAATACAATGAGATCATGCATTAATTTATCAATAGTATACAACATTGCACAACATTTTGTATGTTAAAATGGTTATACTACTTATAGGTACCTGTATTTTTATGCAGTCATTAAATATTTTATTGATTTCGATATAACACAATCTCTTGTGCAATTTTAATGTGAAGTATTTATAGTATATCAGAAATTGCATTGTATGTAGAGTTCTATATTTGCTAGAAATGTTGGTCTGATGGAAAAAAACTAGGGTGCAAGCTCAGAAAATTTGTAGTGGAAAGTTTTCATAAATTTTCCGATGGGTATTTGGGAATTTTCCGTTTTTGCACTTTCACATTTGCACCATAACCTAACAAGTTTGTTTATTTGTTTGTTAACGGAAATTTTAAAATTATAAACTTGCATTTCACATAACTAAATCCTTTAAGTAACCATAGACAGTAGCTATATCGTTGTTCATCAATTTGCTACAGCTAAACATAAAAGTTGATTCGGAAAGTTACCATAAAAATGCTGCTTGCTACATCTCTGTGATGGTTTGTTTAGATATAAATCTTATGGATTTTTTGGAATGGAAAAATTGTGACTAGCTTGAATCTGTCATTATTTTTCCATTTTATCTAAGAATTTTCTGAAAAACTAAAAAAAATTGTAAAAAAATCAGTAATCACAAATAATTTCAAAAAAATGCTTTTTGCTGAAAGTCTTGTTGGCGAACTAATAATTTAGCCTATATTAATAATATTGATAACAATAAATAGAGCTTTATGTAGCTTATTTATTTCAGTCATGTAAATTTTTTTCTTGTCTAGTTAGGAAAGTATTTTGTTTGTTTCTTTGTTATGGAAAAGGTCTAGGCATGCGAAGTACCAGGTACCTTAAACATCGACTGCTTTGGTCATATGGTCAAACTCCTACGAATTTTGCCGAGACTGAGGAGTTCTAACCCTAGCAAGGGATGCACTTCTGAATTATGTCATTCTGCAGTGGTTTCCATCTTATTTTTTTATAAAATCCCACTGGGACCACAAATCGAACTCTCGATCCTTAGATCAGTAGCCAGATGTTTAATCGCTGAGCTACCGAGCGGGGCTGAAGGTATTTTCTTGACTTCTTCTATAAAGATTCAGTTGTAGTTTTTATTTGACTCAGGTAGAGCAGGAAAATTTTTTCATGACTTTTTTTGTTCCATACTCAAATGACTAACGAAAAGCCTACATTTTTGAAAAAAATAATTTTTTTCTGCTCGAAAAGAAATTTAATAAAATCCTGATTTTTAAAAAAAATTTTGTTAAACTGGACAATCTGGCGCACATTGGTCTTCTTTTCTTTATAATTTTCGGTATTGTTACTAGAGAGGCACGGTTAATAATAATTAATATTAACAAGAGAAGGGAAGTGCACAGCGACGCCTATAATTGGCCTAACGGCTGTTGGCTGAGTGCGATATAAATAAATAAATAAATAAAATAAAATAAATAAATGTGACCTAGATTCTCAAGTTTAGCCTTTTTTTAAATTTTCCTCTTTCTTAACCTTTCAAACTCCAGTTGTACACAAACCGGAATAGCATATTTAAATGCAAGATTATTTTTTTAAATTCCATGCAAATTTGAAACATGCTCAGTTTGGAGATTTAAAAGAAAATATAACACAACTGCACCAAATTATTTTCCTTTGAATAAATTTACTTTTATATTTTCCATTACTTCACTTGTTAATGTTACCTTGATAACATGTCAGAATATTGTGCAATAATATTCCAAAGATGGACTGTCTGTTTAATTACCACTTAACGTAATTATTTACAATGTTTGAAAAATTAGCCTTTGATATTTTTCTAAATTTTTGGTTGAATATAATGCCAGTTATTTTTTATTTATGCAAATTCACGGATGAACGATATAATGTAATTGTAATTTACACATTTAAAAACTAATTGATATATGGCCGTAAGGGCTAACTGTTGTGTAATGCAAACATACTGAAATCACAATGATCAAGTTAACAATTTTATCTGTATGTCACTAGTATATCAAATAAAAAAGTGGTCTCTTGTATTCACCCATGTCCACAAGTCAAAATCGGGCTAAATAACATTAAGAATTGTTACAGTATACTAATTGCAAACTATTTATACCAAAATTGAAGAACTATTTAGAAGTAATACATTTTGTGTTTACAAAAACATGTTTAGTCTGTTTTTTTTTTTGTTATAAGTGGCATGTTTTTGCCTAAGCATTTAATTACTTCTTCTAATACAAAATCAGGGTAGTTTTAAATAATTTGGAAATGTTGGAGTGGTGGAAAAGACCGGAAATAAACTGAAAATTTAAAAAAAAATGTAACCATTATTGAATATTAACCATTTCTTAACAAATCATTTTTATTATATTTGCTTTATTTACATTCTTTGGGCCATTTATTGTATTGTTGAAATTAATTCTGAAGTGGAAGTCACTAAACAAAAATTTGAAACTATTTACTTTCTCTAAAGTCAATTAATGCACATTTAGTATACATCATACAGATAAAACAGAGAAAACAATCTATTATACACAAATTGACTGTTGTAACTAGTGTTCTTTCCATCGCCCAGGGAAGAGACGGGAAAAAATTTCTTTACGTTTTTTTCCCAATATTTCTGGTTTTTTCTTAGCCTTCAAAATTCTAATGCAGGGTGTCTATGTGCCATGTGTTTTGGAGATATGCGTTATTATAGTGGAAAATAACTACTGGCTCTCTCGCTTTTTTTTAAGTATAGTTCTTTAAATGTTTTCCTTAAAAAAGATAAAAGAGAATCTGATACATTTTTTATCTAGTAGGAATCAAGGATTAATATGATATTATCATACAGTTTCTCCGTTGCTTTGTTTTCAAGATATAAAATTACTAAATTTTCTAAAAATGCAAGTCATAGTTGGCTATGATGCTGTTGAATAACTTATTTTTTGTTCTACTTCATCGAAATCAAAATACACATTGCCATTTTGTAGTATAATCATGACCTCCTCGACTTTTTCCGACCTCCTCGATTAAGAATAAGAAAAACCGCCTCCAAAGCAATAGAACAAAAAATTATATATATATAACTCGTACGAAAGCGGACTTTTAGACAAACCTTATTTATGTGCGTCGCTCGCTGCGCTCGCTTGGCCCAAATGGCGGCTTGTCCAAAAAAGTCCTTAACTTCTTCCACAAGTAGCATAGGAATTTTATTCAATTCAGAAATATATAGCTGCATCTACAATATATTGTTGGTAATCCAAGTCTCAGCTTAATTAAATTATTATTTTTCACGTAATTATAAAAACAATAACAGTATATTCTCTGTTTCCTTTTCCGCTTGTCCGTTTGGCTAATAGATTAGATGGTAACATATTGCGACTTCTAATTCGCAAAATATCATACAATAAAATATTTTGCCTGAATTGATATATAAAACTAAAATTACTCAAGGTTTTTACATGAAGTAATATACTTTTATATAAGTAGGGGAAAGGCGGGCAAAGTGACATAATTAACATTTGAAAGATTCTCAGAACTTTGACTGTACTCTAAAAATTCTCAACTTATGGCATGTGACTTATATGTTATTCACTGTTAACAATCAAAGGCACTGTCAGGTGCATTTAATCACCATTGACTGAAATATTTTTTTCTACGTTGAGACATTATTTCACTTTGCCCGACGTAGTGCGAGCAAAGTGAAATTATGGGACGGGCAAAATGACATAGTGTAACAGTTATAAAATAAACGCACATTTATTAATTCTCAAGAACAATTCAAGTTTATAAAGTAAAAGAAAATATTACTGAACACAATTTCGGCTATTTATCGATAAACTGAGACAGCTCAGGGACGTCAAATTACCCCCTTTGTATTGCCTTTGGCTCCTGGACAGTTATATACAGATCAGCATATGAATATGACATTGAAAATATTTCTGTGTTCTTTCCATGCATTTTACTTTTACTTCGCTGGATTTCTTGACGACCAAACCAGGAAAACAATTTCCTTCGTACTTAACAGCAATCCAGCTTCCTTCATCTATCATATCTGGTGTAATGATTTGGCTATTGTTTCTACCTCCTTTGTCTTCACCTGAAGAGATTGTCTCAGAGTCACTGTCGTCCAGCTTGAGGCTCATGTCAGTACTGTACTGTAGCAGTTAGGCTACCGATTTTTATTTTAATAAAACACCCACGAAAGTTAAAAAGACGTATATTACAAGAAACCCAAAACTGTGGAACAATTACAATTGCAATAACCCCGTTTGTAGTAGGCTTTATAAAAATGATTGAACAGTTATACTTAAATTTGGAACCTAATCACCCCCTGGAAGGGAAGGTACACTTAGAGCCACCCTGCATTTAGTTTGTTAATAGAATATCATGAAAATCTGATCTGCTATCCGGCTGTCACTCGCTGGCGTTGTAGTTTTAACTTGATTTACACGATCGCCCGAAAATATTAGGGAAACAAATGTGTTATTAGGCTGAATTATTGGCTGTCCCTAGCTCCCTTGTTCGATCCTTCAGAATTGGCTGGCACGGCACTGATTCACATATATTTTAAAGAGAAATTTCGAATTCGAACTTAGTTATTTTAGCACGGGTTTGTAATTCGTTTCGCAAGGCTCGGAAGACTGACTTCGCGGTGGCCTGGGCCCCTCGAGGAAGGTTTTTCCAGCCCCCTCGTTTCGGGCCGCTTCCGAGTCGTACTTCACCGTTTTGCCAAATTGCATTTTTGATTTGCCTGGAACAAAACTGCATCAACGTTTCTCACAACACAGAAATTGCAAGTTTGCTGTTCGCAGCCTTCTTCCTGGAACTAACTTGCTTTGAAATAATATGAATTATGCATGTTGGCTTCTAGCTTATATCTTTTCCTTCCTTACAATTTAGGATACTTAAAATCTTATTAGGTTTATTATAAGCGCAAATTATGGCGGGTTGTTACAGTAAGATCACTGTCAAGAGTCTGAAGGAAAGACTTGTTTTTTGACCTTCTCGACCTTCTTGGCTTCTTGTTCTGTCTTCTTTTTTTTCAGTTCTTCAATGACAGGTGTACTTGTAGCTATAGTTGTCATACCTCTGCGACGTTTACGTCTAAGACGTTTTGTTGCTCTCTTGTCAGGTAAACCCTCATTTGAATCATCCACATGAGGAATGGGTAGAATGTCATAACGTGAAAGAAATGTTGCTGTTGGGGGTGTTCGTGTTGAAGGTGTTGTAGTTGAGGGTGTCTCAGCTTGATCCTCATTACTACTCGACAAAAGATTCATCGCCTCAGCTGCTGAATAGGAATCTTTTGGGAAAACTCTTTCAAAGGGGTATATTCCAGATTTTTTAAAGCCAGAGCTTGCATTCTGTACGGTGGCTGCTTTTGAATATGAATTTCCAAAAAGGGACACGTCATGAATCATGACAACTTTTCCAGGGTTTTCTCTCGGCCCTACCCTTACAGCTTGTTCATAGTATGCTGACAGAGGATACCTGAAGGCTACATCGAGTGGCTGTAACCGATGTGTGCAATGTGGAGGCAACACCAAAATGTCCACAAGATTTTTCTTTTGCCAACATTATTACTTCTAGATTATTGATGTGCGTAGCATGACCATCAAGGATTAACAAAACACGCTCTTCAGCTGTAGGCTTCGAATATTTAAGGAAATGTTTGAACCATTCTACAAAAATATTTGACTGCATCCACCCGGATGGGTGTCTGAAAATTTTTGTGTTGGGGGGAACACCTTTTTCAAACAGTGGATTAGCTCGAACCCTGGGAAATATCAGTGCTGGTGGAATACAGTTTCCAATAGCACTGGAACAAATCTCAGCCGTGAAAAGAGTTTCTTTCAGCTGACAATAATACGCCCACCTGCTTCTTCCCCTTTCTAGATATTATTTTAGACGGTTTGTTGGGCACAATAGTGATCCCAGTTTTATCACAATTGTATATTCTATCCGGAGTGTAGCCGTGAGTTTCATACAACCCTTCAAGAAGATCGAAAAACTTATTTATGTTAACATCATTAAATGCTGACGTATTCTTAGGAAGCCGTAAAGATAGTTCTGGATGTCGTTGTAGAAATCTAATCTCCCAGTCCTTGTCTGCTTTTCGATCTACTTTATTTAATGAATGTGAGAGTTGATTTCGTCGGGAGTTTTCAAGTTAGCAGGCCGACATCCGTATCTTTTACTAGACTTGCAATGTCCCCTACTGGCTTGCGGTTGTCAATAGAGTTAAGGCTCCAATCGAGTTGGTGTCTTTTACGCTCTAATGCTGGGCATTCAAAGAGGAGATACTCAACGAGGATATTTTCTTGCTCAGCACTGAAGACTGTTCGAAATCTTCCTAAACCTTTTTTGCTCCTTCTACAAGGCTTCTTCAGTCTCCTAAGCAGTGTTGCAACTGGAACATTGTGAATCCTTGCTGCCGCATTTATTCCTGTTCCTCGCCTGACAGATGTCAGTGCTAGAGATGGGCACGTGAGTGGATAATCACGCTTGCTTTAGACACTCACGTTCATGCACGCTCACGTTCATGGCGTGTCCCGCCACTCACGACGTGACCCGCAGCTTTTATTTCAAAATTCAAATTCAGATAGAACAGAATGTTCAATTTTAAAACCAATAAAAATCTGTAAAGGGTTTTACCCAGAATTTCCCTCGTAAGTGGACATTGTGACACTCAATAATTTTAAAAATCAAATTAAGCTAGGGGTAAAAATATCTTCACGTTCCTAATAAATTACATAAATTTTCAACTATAACAAATATTATAGGTGATCGAATTCGAAGGGCAGGCGGCTGCGTATACGATTCCAGCATTTTGTAAGATATTTCAAGTGAATGCGCTATTCCTAAATGCGCTACAGAGCACTTCTTGTGTCTGTGCGTCCTGGCTGCCTTAAATAGAACATTAGAATAAAAATAATTATTAATTCCCAGACAGGACGCCATTGACTGCACACAGTACACACAACTCACACCACAACACACAGATGCTCATGCGTAGCTCCATCTTTAGATCTTCCACATAGGTGGGTAGCGGGTAGGTGGGGCACCTTGTAATATTTTATTCATTACTAAATATTTAACATGAAACGTGAATCACGCCTTGGAAATTTTCACTCAAATATTAGTGACGTTCACGCGTGACCCGACTGTTTTCACGTCACGCGCCCATCCCTAGTCAGTGCCGTCTCCATTTGATTTTAATCCCATCCCTGTTGATTCGTTTTCCGTGTGTATTTGTAACCATTTTGCTCTTGAACAAATTATAAAAGAAAATAAAAATATTTCAAACATTGCGGGCAAAGTGCAATACTATTTCACTTTGCCCGACAGGATGTAACATTGACAAAAAGTAAATATCAATTTGCAGCACAGTGGAAATAGCATGCTTATCTGTAGTTATACTCTCAAGACTTTGTTTTGTAACAGAGTATCTGAAGAAAAGGTGAATAAATGGGGTGAACCGCAGGGGTCAGTTCTGGGTCCGCTGTTGTTTATCTTGTTTATTAATTTTATAATAAGTAAAAGATGTTTGGCTGATTCGGAGAATAATACTTCTGTAGGAGATTGTTAGCCAAAAAGTTTATTAAAAAACAGGTTGTGTTGTTTGTTCCTCATGGTTCAAACGTCACATATTAATTGTTAACAGATTATTTTATGTTTTGCCACTTTAGGTGGTTTCTTCAGAAATGATTGAGTTGCATTTAAACTAAAATACAAGCGTTAAAAATTAGATTAAGTGACCATACATAAACTAACATCCTTATAAATAATAATTATCCACTAAAATTCATAAATAAACAAATCAAATTTCGATTACAAAAAATAAAAAACAAACAAAATACTTCTTGTAACTTACAACCTAACTGTTTGTGTTCTGAATTTAATATTCCCGACTCTGTAACTCAAAACAAATATATGTCAATACCTTATATACCTAATATTTTGGAAAAAATAGAAAGAGAATTAAAGAAATATAACATCAATACAGCCTATAAAAATTACAATACAATAGGAAAGCATATATACTCAAACCTCAAAGACAAAACATCTATCAACATGCAATCTGAATTAGTCTGTCAAATTGATTGTAATAATTGTAATTCTACTAACATAGGCGAAACAAAACAATAGTTGAAAAACCGTATATACCAACATAAATACTCGATTAAAAAAAACTTAATTTCACCTTCCAATAATAAAACTGCACTTACAGATCACACTATAGAAACTTTCCATAATTTCAATTTTACGACACCTAAAATTTTACATAAAGAGGCTAACACTCGTAAAAGAAAGTGCTTAGAAATGATCGAAATTAAAAAAAGCCCAAAAGCCATCAATTATAAAACAGACATTGAAAATCTAAGCACTATTTATCATAATTTATTTAAATAACTCCTCTATTACTATTTAACAATTTTTTAATAAAGTAAAACTGTTTGAATTTTTTTTTCTAATTTTTGTTTCCCCTTAAATTTGTTTAAAATTGATTATTTTCTTCTCTTTAAATTTTCCGAAATACGGACGTGATCACAAGCTAAATATGCGTACGCATACACTTTTATGACATCTTGCACTTTTCCTTTAATCTGGCAGCTTGCTTCATCAAAGCAAGTTGCATTTTACAAGTTTTATAAAAATTTTAAATGTTTTAATTTTTCTGACTGTTTAATCGTTAATATTTAACCTCAATCATTAATGATTGCGTAAAACTCTTCATATTTTTGTCTACTTAGACACTACCTACTTGCAATGTGGCTTTATTAATTTTTGGAAGCCATCTTGGTAAGCTTTGACAAATTTTATGTATGTTCACTGAATCTAATTTTTAACCCTTGTATTTTAGTTTAAATGCAACTCAATCATTTCTGAAGAAACCACCTAAAGTGGCGAAACGTAAAATAATCTGTTAACGATTATTATGTGACGTTTGAACCACGAACAACAACACAACCTGTTTTTTAATAAACTTTTTGGCTAACAATCTCCTACAGAAGTATTGTTTATTAATGACATTGATCGGTGCATAAAAATGTGTAAAATTGTACTATTTGCGGACGATACAATGATTTATTACTCGGGAAACTGGGAAGATATTGTTGGTGTAAGAAATTCAGAATTGAGGACGTTGTATACATGGATTTGTAGCAATGGCTTAAAATTAAGTTTCGTCAAGACTAAGTTTATGGTTATAGGTAGTCAGAATAATTTGCAGGGGATTGAGAATGCAGAGATTGATGTGGTGGATTGATGAAGGTGGAACGGGTCAGGGAAATGAAGTATTTGGGAATTATCATTGACGATACATTAAGCTTGAAAAGTCATTTTAGGTTCGTTAAGGCTAAGGTAGGGAGAACAGTAGGATACTTGTCAAGGGCGAGCAGATGTTTTTAAGTACTTGGAGTAAGATATTGCTATATAAATTGATTGTTGCTCCCGGTATGGAATATTGTGCGACGCTACTATTTGGTTTTGGAGGGTTATTTAGATGTATTGCAGAAAATTCAAAATTGAGCTATGAGATTGATTTTATCTTGTAATAGATATACATCAATGAAGTCGATGGTGAAAAAGCTGCAATTTTTGAGTGTAAAGCAGAGGTTAACTTTAAGTGTTCTATTGTTTGTTTTTAAATTAAAGAATAAGTTATTGCCAAGTACATAATTATAATACGAGGAGGCAGGGAGATATTTTTATACAGCCTATTCATATGTATAGGGATAGACATTCTATTTTCTTTTATGGGTTCGCTATGTATAATAAGCTACAGGAGGAAATAAAAACGTGTGGGAATTAAGGAATATAAGAAACTATGTACAAATTATGTTAAGCAAAATCTGTAGTGGTTCATTATTAGCAGATTGCTAAATAAAGATTTATTTATTTGTTTATTTTGTCGAATTACAAAGAGTAGGCCAAGAAAATTGTAAATCCATGGCAGGACTTCCAAAATACAGAGAAATACTTAACATTTTTATAGCAAACACACAAACAACACCAGCATTTCACACTAGCACAACAGAGCACAGCCATACTTCACCCAGAAGTGCCAACTATGTAAAGTTAACGATGCATGGTGGTTGACTGAAAGCTCGCCATAGAACAAAAATTTTAAATTTATATTTACTTTGCCCACCCTTCCCCTACCTATTCTAACAGCATGTGCAACTTTTACTAAATGAATATTTGACATTTGACGTTTGCATCTCAAGCTTGAAGTTCTTCAAGTATCTCACTAAAATTCATCGACATTTCTTACTAGATAAAAAATGTACATATACATATAATATTTTTAGATTTTTTCAAATAAGAAAACTATTTGAAGTTTTTAAAGTATAAACATTTAAAAAATTAAAAGTCAAAGATTAAAAATTATTACAATTTTACCGATGCTACCTAAACTGTATTTAAGAAAAAGAGATTGAGACAGAGCTACTCATTTTTTTGTAATCAGAATTGTTACAGAGCTACCTTACATTTACAAGGAATATGATTAGAAAATATTTAATTTTTATTTTTCCACACTATTTCTTACCAAACTATACATAATTTTTTATTTCCACAGAGATTGCAGTCTAAGGTCATTAAATTAGTAGACGTTTCCTATGGTGGTGAAAATGGATTTAATCAAGCCATTGAATTAGCTGCCGAGTCCTTACAGAACGTAAAATTCATTCAGGAGAAAAAATTAATTGGTAGATACTTTGACGAAATTAGTCAAGATACTGGTAAATACTGTTTTGGAGTAGAGGATACTCTAAAAGGGTTAGAATTAGGTTCTGTCGAAACGCTCATTTGTTGGGAAAATCTTGACATTCAAAGATACGTTTTAAAAAATCACGCGACGGGGACTGAGACTGTACTGCATCTGACACCGGAACAAGAAAAGGACAAATCACATTTTACCGATAAGGAGGTAATTTTCTTGCTTATTTTTCATCAATGCAATAGTTAATTTAAAATGTTTAATATTGTAAATACTAAAATGGTAATTTTTGTTTTAGAGCGGAGTTGAATTAGAATTAGTAGAATGTCAGCCACTTCTGGAGTGGTTAGCTAATAACTATAAGAACTTTGGTGCCACTTTGGAAATAATTACTGACAAGTCACAAGAAGGTTCTCAGTTTGTGAGAGGGTTTGGTGGAATTGGAGGTTAGTGTTTTATATATTATGTTTCAGCATGTATTACTTGTTGCAACATTATGCATTATAGAATTCTAGTCTAAATTTGTTGGGAATTAAAGAGTCAGCTGTTATATTTTATAATTTGTTACTCAACTTCTGTAAATGCTGTGGATATTGACTAGTTTTTTTATTTTATGCATGCATGTATACCATTGCTTTTGTTGCTTTGCATTTGGAAAAACAGTTTGGTGCAGTAAATCGTGTGTATATTGTTTGTTTACCATTAGTAAGTTGAACCTATTGTGTGTAACAAATAGTCTTGTTTACTAACTCTACAAACTAATTGGATTATTTGTTGTGCTGCCTGGATGCAGGCATTCTACGCTACAAAGTGGACTTTCAGTCACTACAAGCTGATGAGCCTCTGGACGATGTTGACCTTGATGATTATTAAAGGTCTACACGAACCAGTGCTCCACCTACCAGCAGGTATATTAGTAGGTAGCTCTCTGTGAATGTTGCTTCTGTTGGTGTTCCACTGTAAAACTAAGAGCAATTTAAGATTTGTTGCTTTGTTGCAGTACTCTTATAATTAAAATTTATGTATGGTGTTTGATTTGTTCTAATTCGTATTTCATATGGCCATTTTATCAGTTTTCTCGTATAAAATTTTAATTAAGTTGCCAGTGGTAGTTTTGTTAGTTTTTTTGTCTTTTTAGGTAATTTGTTGGAGTTGTATCATTTATAGTTAACCAAGTAATCGAGAAGGGTGTTGTTTGTATTTACAATTTGTTTAATATGAATTGGCAACTTAATTAAGTTAAACCACAAAACAAGGTATTTTAAGTGGCGCACTCGAGATATCTAGAATGTTAGGAAGACAGTTATTTATACTTATAAAATGTATGAACTCTAATCTAATTAGAAACAATATAATTGTGAAAAATTGAGATACCATTAGGCAACACAAAAAAAGTTCATTCAACTTTTAATCGACACTAGTTAGTTTGTATGGTTTGATTGCTATTGATATATTAGCGGGTATATTTGTGTACAATTTATTTTAGTAAGAGATTTTCTTTTGTTACAATTTTAGAATCACATGTGTTATTAATAAACTTTTGGCATAGGCAGCATAGGAAAAGTTTGATAAAGTGTAAAAAAAAGAATCATTTGCACAAGAACTTTCTGTTTGTTTAGGAAATTAATCACATGGACATCCTAAATTTAAACTTCTAATTGTATGTTAAATTTTGTTTATGTTTGTTTCTAAGTAACTGAGGAATTCCCTAACATCAATGTTTGACCAAAACTTTCCAGGCATTGCACAATCACTGGGCGTTTACTTGTGATTCATGTTATATTATTCCACTTTCCAAAAAAATCTAACAAGGTTTTTATTTAATCGATTTTGAAGATTCAGAAGTATTATTTAATTTTTATAATTGTTGAAATGTAGCAGTGAACAAGTTGCACCATTTAGACTATTGAAAATATAGGTGCCAGTTCTACCAATCGTTCTGGATATCTTGGGTTATCTGTAAAACTCCAACCTGTAAAGTGAAACCAAAAAGTTGAAGAAAATTGAGTCTATAAAGTGGATTGTCATATACCGTGTGTCCACAGAAGTACGCACCATAGAGATGAGATAATGCTAATAGAATATAAATATCAACCAGTGCTATGACCACCGTCCCTTTTCTTGTACCATTTATAACAATACTGTTTCATACAGTGGCGAGTCAGAAGCCAGAAAACAACGGTTTAGCGTGCCGGCGATCACAGCATTAGCCGATCTTTCTATTCTATTTGATTATCCCTATGGTGCGTCCTCCTGTGGACACACGGTATACTCTTATCATTGCAATTTTTATTTCCCTTTGTAGACTATATAATATTATTTGTAGAGTAAAATTTTTTGGCTTCATTTATTTATGCACTTTTAATAGATGGCTGTATTTCTTATTTTGGTTTATATATCTGTGATAAATGCTAAAACCATGATCACTTCTACAGCATGGCTATAGAACAAAAGGTGTAAATGTTAAAAAAACTTCTAATGTATCGACTCAATTTTCTGAAATTAGCTAAAAATTTTATCTTTTACGTTCGACACATATAGTTTATTCGTTTGTATCTGTAGCTGTAATACAACTAAAAGTGTTGGCAGTTCAAGAGATGAAACAAAAAAACAACTTTGAAATAACTTTGGAAAATTGTATATTTTTTAAAAGCGGAAACGAAAAACGGATTTTTGGAACTGGATTTTTAGTAGCAAAGAAGGTAAAGGAGAAAATAAAAAGTTTCATGCCAATAAATGAAAGACTGCTACATCACAATGGAAGTTGGGAAAAATATTAGAAACATAAATGGTCACGCTCCAACAGAAGAGAAGGAAGAAGAGGTCAAAGATGAATGTCTAGAAAACATTTATGAACAAATAAACCCCAGCCAAATAAAGATCATAGGAGATCTCAATGCCAAAATTGGAAAGGAAGAAGCCTTCAGACCTACAATTGGCCAGCACAGTAAACACAGCAACAAATGAAAACGGATCAAAATTGGTAGGCTTTGCAGCAGGTAAAGACTGTAAAATTATAAGTACTTACTTCAAAAGGAAAGAGATGCATAAAGGGACATGGGTAACACCGAATGGTACGACTACTAACCAAGTGGCCCATATGCTGATACAAAACAAGTATGTGAAAATTGTGAAAAATGTAAAATCTAGAAATGGAGCAGATGTGAACTTTGATGATTACCTAGTAACAGTCTCAATGGAAGGACATTTTGAGATAAAGAGGAAACAAAACCACACAACAACAAAATGGTTAAAACAACAAGATTGGCAAAAACAATATGTGGAGAATATAGAAACAAGAATAAAAGAAAGAGGAAAGGAAGAAGAAGATATCGAGAAAAACTAGAAGGAAATTCAAGATTGTTTAAAGAGTGCAGCAGAACAAGTTCTAAGGAAGAAGGGGAAAAAGGAAAGAGCAATTAAGTGGTTTAATACTGCCTGTTAAAAGGAGCAAGCAAAAAAATTTGAAGCAAGAAAGCAAATGATAGAAACTGAAAGACAGGAAGATAGAGAAGAATATGCAAAACAAAGTAAAAAGACAAAAAGAATCTCTGGCAAAGGCGGATGGAAGAGATGGAAAATTATTATAAAAACAAATAAAAAATTTCTATCACGAAACAAATCAAATCAAAAGAGGCTACAAACAAGAACCTACAGCCTTTAAAAACGAGAATGGAGAAATAATAAGTGATGAACAAGTAATTATGGGCTGGAGAACTTATTTTCAAGATCTGCTGAACGGTGAAGAGGAAACGAGCCAAAATGACGACAAGGACGACCATGAAGAAAGAATGTGCACAGAGAAAACTGAAGAGGGGGTAGAAAATGTGTAGTCCCCAATAGGAGAGGAGTTAAGAAGCGTATTAAAGAATAAAGAATGGGATGCCAAAGGAATTGAAGGAAGCGATAATAACGCTGCTACATAAAAAGGGAGAGAGGTCAGTTTTCAACAACTACAGAGGAATAGCATTAGTGGTACAACCTACAAAATAATAGCCACAATACTAAGAAACATACTGCAAGCTTTTACAGAGAAGGAACTGGGAGAGTACCAAGCAGGATTTAGACCAGACCGTTCAGTCACTGACAAACTGTTCATCCTAAAGGAAATACAAGAAATGTGCCTTGACTTTCTAAAAGCATCTGACTCAATAAATAGAGAAAAGTTATACAAGGCTATGAAAGATTTAAACGGAACACGTCAAACAAAGTCAAATGGAAAGGATGTGAGATAGTTTTATAGTAAAAAATGGAGTTAGACAAGGAGACTCGCTTTCAACAGTCCTAATCAACATAATTATAGGATATGTAATAAGAAGTAAAGTAAACCGAACAGGAAATATAATCAGTGAAAGATACCAATATAAAGCCTACGCCAATGAATTAATGTTAATAGCGAACAACAAAGAAGATCTGGTAAAAGTAACAAGGAACACCAAGAAAAAGGCAAAGGAAGTGGGACTTCACATTAACAAGAAATCTAAGTATATGGTAATGAGGAAACAGAACAATACAATAGAAAACCAAAACCTGTTAATAACACGACAATCCGAAGAAGCACTGGAAATGGAGAGAGTGGAGGTATACACATATCTGGGGGTGCAGATAACAATCAATCACTCAATGGCCTTTATGTCCCAAACTGGGTCTTGACCGACTCCACAACAGCTCTCCAAGCAGTTCTATCTTGCGCTACTCTCCTCCAGTTGTTAATATTCAGTTTGGAAATATCATCCTCTACCCCATCCTTCCATATTTTTCGGGGCCTTCCCCTTGTTCTTGACCCTTGCATGTTGCCCTCCATTGCCTTTTTTGTGTATCTATCGCTGTCCATTCTTATGACATTCTTTTATTTCTCGGTTTGTTCTTCTCCAGTTGTTCTCTTCCCAGACCGGGCCCACTATATTTCTGATTATTTATATATTATTTATTATTTATATTATTTATACACGACAATTTGAAGAAGCACTGGAAATGGAGAGAGTGGAGGTATACACATATCTGGGAGTGCAGATGACAGAGGACGGAAAAGAAGAGGAAGAAATAAAAACGACATTGGCAAAAGGCAACTAAGCAGCAGGAGCACTGGCATCTTTGCTAAAGTCAAAATACTATCACGGAAAGCAAAAACACAGATTTATAGGACAGTTATAGTGAAGTATGGAAGTTAGGGACTATAAAAGAAGCAAAGTGACTGATCTGGGAACGAAGGATTTTAAGAAAAATTTACGGGGGACATAAAGAGAACGGGAAGTGGCGAAGAAGAACAAAGAGTTAGCTAAACTATACAATGAAGCAACAATAGTACAATACATCAAACAACAAAGAATTAGATGGCTAGGACATGTGCAGTGCATGGAAAATAGCAGAATGACAAAGTTAGTAATGAAGACCAAACCGATAGAAGTAAGGGCTGGAGGGAGACCAAGAAGCAGATGGAAGGAGGATACAGGACCTGAAGGAAATAGGAATAGTAGATTGAAGAAGAAAAGCAGCAGACGTTGAAGAATGGAAAAAAATAACCAAGGCAATGGGTCGTCACGGCCTGTAAAAGCCATATATACAGTGTGTCCAAGATAAGGAGGGCCAGTATGGGGATCTCGTTAATTGTAGGAGATACAAATTTGGTTAAATGGGAAGAAAGTTGCTCAATTAAAGGACTAACAAAATGACGCCTAGAAATCCTTGATATGATTTTTCGTTTTTTAATTACCTTAGGTGTCGGGTGGTGTAGCTTGAACAAGCATCTGCGTTCGATCAGCAGAGTTAAGCAACGCTCTTTCTGGTCAGAACTTGGATGGGAGTTTCATGGCTGCTTCTCTCGGCGCCTCGTGATACGGCTGCCACGGAAATAGTTGGCCCCGGATGTCATACTAACATCATGACAGTCGTTGGTGAGGTTGGAAGTCCCCATAAAATGTACAGCGACACCTATAATTGGTCCCGGCTGTCATACTAACATCATGACAGTCGTTAGTGGAGTTGGAAGTTCCCATAAAATGTACAGCGACACCTATAATTGGCCTAACGGCTGTTTCCTGAGTACCAAAATTTAAACAAAATTTTTTAAACCGAATTTTGTGATTATAATTTATTTTTTCTGGCAATAATATTAAATTTAGAGCGAAACTGTGTGTGGCTCAAAAGCTAAAACGTATGAAATGCTCTAGGACACAGGTCTTTATCCAAAAATTTCGTGATGGTGGTCTCCAAAGACTTGAAACGTAATTAAACCATAATGTGTAGTACATTATTGAATTGAAAATAAAAAGGGGCATCAGAAAATCAGGACCGTATTTAAAAAAATGAAGTCTATGATGGTTAGTCGAAGACGAAACGTCGGATAAAAAACATTTATAGGCTAATCTTTGAGTCCATAAGAAGTTGCTATAAAGAAGTTTTGTCAATTTTGCTCTAACTTTAATATTAACGCCAGAAAATAATAAAATACAAAATTCAAAAAGTCGGCTTTTTATGAGATAATTCAACAACTAAAAATCATATCAAAGGTTTCTAGGCGTCACTTTGTTTATCCTTGAATTGCGCAACTTTCTTCCCATTTAACCAAATTTGTATCTCTTACAATTACCGAGATCCCCATACTGGCCCTCCTTATCTTGGACACACTCTATATATCTGGAGCTATACATGATTTTAAGTTTAATATTTCTCATCAGAAATTTGTAAGTGTATGTCCCAATTTTGATTAATCGATCCATCCGCCAGTACACCTATTTACAGTGTTGAAAATTCTGTAGTGTTTTCTTCTTGTATATCCAGTAGATTTGAACATCTTACTGGAACAGTATACAGGATATCCGAAAAGTATAGAATGCGCTACATATCTCGGCAAATGTCTATTTTATCGAAAAATATTTCAAATAAAAGTTGTTTAGTATTTCTCATCGCAGGGACTAGAATTGGATGTTACAAAATGCGAGTATCTTCATCTATGTCTATATGTAACCTAACATAAACAGAAATGCTTCTCATCATCCTCATAATCATACTAAAAGTTGATTTTAGAAACCCGAAGTAGTTTTTTGTATTTTTTGTTCAAAATTACACCATTTAACTTTTGTCTCATCACATTTCATTAAAAGATACTTCATACATATGTTTGGTTGGGGATACAATAATGATAAAGACTTTTGAGGTGGCTGCACTAATGTGGTAAACTCAGGTGGGCCACGAGAAAGAAAAGTGTCCTTATAAAATATAAAGCAGACTTTATATTACCATTAGAAGACAATAGTATATTATGTTATTAGCAGGGATGCGCCGAAGCGGGTTTTTTCCGCTTCGGTTGAATACCGAATATTCATCCTAAAATTTCACCGAAGCACGAAAGTCGGCCGAATTATAATACCTAAAAACGAACATCTCGAAAAACACTAATAAGTACATATTTTTTTTATTATAGTAGTAAAATAAGAAACTAAGAATAATTTATTTGAATAAGCGGTTTATTTAGTAAATACATTTTAGAAACACACAAGCGAAATAAACGATACAGATATTAAAATACGAAATAACAGACCTATCAACAACCATATCAAATATTTGTAAAAAACATAAAGACTACTTAAGCACAATAATAAAGCTTTTTTTTTCTTTCTGCACTTTTCCAATTTTTAATTATCATACAACACAATATTTCCAAACACCACTTATTTTTTTATCCATTTTGAATCAATGTAGTCTAAACCAGGGTCTAAACTTCAGTTCAAAACGCGAAATGAAACAAATATTCTAACCGCGCATAGCAAATTTGCGAATTTTTGCCGAATAACTGAAAATAGGCCGATTACCGAAGCCGAATCGATGCTTCGGTGCATCCCTAGTTATTAGGAGCAAAAGTTATAATTTATGTGGCATGGGTGGGCGGTTTATCTGCCAAGCTTGCGAGCCACAGAAATATACTTTTGCTCCGAATAACATACCTATAGTATTTTTTCTTCAAATGTTTATAAGAAATTATTTACAACGTTGCGAACAAAATTGGAAAAAAATTACTTTATCTCGTCAGCGGCGATACAGTCAGACCTCGCCGTTTGCGGCCTTGCGATTCGCTAATTTGATTTTACGCGGGGCACCTTTGTGCTCCCTTTTCTTTGCCGTTCGCCGATGGAATTGCCAACGTTAACTGTTTCAACTTTCACACACTAACGGCCGGTCTTATGAAGACCACTAATCTGACGTTAACTTTAATTTGCTGTTAAAACAAACAAAAGCGCATAAGAATTTATTTACTAATGAATAATATGTCATAAGCACCAACCTTTTGATGAGCTTTTGTTTATTTTAACAGCGATTTAAAGTTAACATCAGGTTAGTGACCTTCATAAGATCGGCCGTAAGTAAATAAAGCAGACGTATGCGGTTTATGTCATGAACACCTCAATAACATTATTTATCACGAACTTGTAAACACACTTATCGAGCCTATTCTTTTGAATCTCTTATTACCAAATCGGACCTGAAACAAATTGTAAAATTGTAACTTGAATAAACAAATGGACATTCGAGCTCTAGATTCAAGTGGCAGACTTACGTTACGTATGGAATTTTAGTTTGTATACGCACGTTTATGTATTGCATAGTATAAATAAATCTAGTTTATGGAACCTAACCCCGTTTTTATCATTTATGTGTTTACTTGCGCATCGCAGTTTTGCGCTTCGAGGCATTCTTCTGGAACGTAACTCCTGCGAACGGCGAGGTGTGACTGTAATAACTTTATCTGCCGCTGATGAGCGGCAGATAAAGTGTGTAGATGCCATGGCAATGAAGTGACAGTTTAGCATCATCAATCGAGCAGTATAATGTCACATTTTACCGAAGTTTGAAGAAAAAAATCCTTTTGTTTCTACATCCAGTAGGTACCTACTTGAAATTGTTTTGTATATAATTTGATGTTGTCCCTTTAGTGCCGATATAGTTTTCAAAGTTGTCATGGATAAAAAAAATGAAAACATTCCAATAGTAAAACAATTAGATCATATTTTCGCAGTTGCGCACAAGGATGGCAAGTGCTTTTTAGGGTGAACCCGGCATTTCTTCAATATCATCAACAGCTAAAACAGATCATTTACAAGGCAATTGGTGATTTAAGCAAGAATTAGTTCGAAATATAGCAAGTATTATAGTCCAAATCCTTTAGAAGGCCGCTGTATTCAAAAGTAAGGCCGATGTCTTCAAATGAAAGTTTGATTGTTATTATGACAGTTTTAATCACCAGAATAAAATTTGATTTTTCAAAATAAGCGCTCAAAAGAAAGACTGATTTATTACATACATTAATTAAAACTGACGTCTTTTCATTGTTTCATAACTGGCTTTGTTTTGTAGTTCTAATTGTTAGTTAAAAAATCAAACTGTTTTTTGTCAACGGCTACATTACATTTGAACACAGTGAAAAGTTAACTGATATTAACTGTAATTTTAAAACTATATATAATACTTCCTTGTATTAATAATAAAAATATGTTATGATATGCAATTGAAAGAAACAGTTGACATAATGGACAAAGTAACTTTTGCATAATGCATACGAATTGGACCAAAATGAAGAATATTCATTATTTATCCAAGTATGAAGATTTGTTGGATCAGATTTTAAAGTAATACTTTAATTCGCATGAAAAATATTTTAATAGCGCAAATTTTCTTGCTTTAATTCATGTATGTCTGGGTTTAGTGTTGTGCCTTGGTCAATTGACCGGTCAATTTGACCACGGTCAAAAACTGTGTGGTCAAATTCACTGTCAAATGCTCTTTTAGCCTTAAAATTGCTTATATTAAATTACACTATCAATCAACGGTTTTTTTTTGTAGAAGGTCTTTATTATTGGCTGTAAGCCTGTAACTAATCAAACATTTACTAAAATTGCAAAAATGCAGGGGATTTACATATTTAGCGAGGGGATTCACACTGCGACCAATGTTTCTTGGGGGTTTCTTAATACATTTTAGTTTGTTATTATTCTCTTCTTTGCTGTACTTATGCAGTAATGATTTGTTTTTATTGAAGCGTAAATATATGGCCAATAAATGGTGTATTATTTTAGTTACCGAGAGTATAAAATGAAATAATTGTTAAAACTGTTAATTATATGCACTTATAAATACTAAACAAAAGGGTTGGTGGTAATATGATACTAGTTAACCTTGTGACTTGCTTAAACTTACAGAGCTATCAATACAATTGATTAAAAGAAGGTTAATTAAAAAAATTTAAATCGGTTGGTGGTAATATGATACTAGTTAACCTTGTGACTTGCTTAAACTTACAGAGCTATCAATACAATTGATTAAAAGAAGGTTAATTAAAAAAATTTAAATCGTCAAATGAGCGGTCAATTGGCTGGTCAATTGACCAGAAAGTTGTTGACCGGTCAAAGGCACAACACTATCTGGGTTCATATAATATTGTTACGTTTTCTGGCGTTCGGGATATTTAAAAATTATACGAAGCTTCTTGTATTAAACATTTATTTACACAATTAATTATGACTATTTACAAATACAAGAATTATCAAGGCAGAACACAAATTACTTAAACTACGAACTATTTCTAACGATACACTATTTATTTATATGTGCTGGATTAAACATCAACCAATTTATGTGGCTATTTATTCATGACTTAAATATTAAGGATTTATATGGCTATATTTATTTGTTATTTATTTCACTAGGGTTATATACACACAGTTTGTTTATATCACGCGCGCTTCGAGTCTGATGAGAACTGCTTTCTTATTCCTGCGGCGCATATTTATATATTTGAATAATTTCCGTCTAGAACATTCCAGATTTCGCTCGTACATTCCGGCATTCGCATGTGTTGACCTCGAGCATGTTCCCGAAAGCGTGAGTCACCCATTGCATCTGGTTGCAAGGTCGCTGGTCGAGTATTTGACCGCGGTGACTCACATATATCTGCAGCGGCCCAGCTGCTCCAAGAAGTTCTGGAACGCTCGGGGCTGAATCATATGTTCGGGGCAACGACCCGGCTGTAGAATCGTTACAATATTAATTTGATAAGTGTAGATTTTTGAAAAATTGTGCTTACACCTTTTGTACCCTCTTTCAGCTAAATTTTTTATGGACATCTATGCAACAAGTGATTTATCTCAGACTGATTTTCATTATTTTGTAGACATAGTGGGCGGTAATATTTAATTTAGTGTTTCTGTTGTAAGTAGTTATTGTAGCTAAGTATTGGAAACAGGGTTAATTATTATTTAATAGGTTGGAATGTATGTATGTATGTATGTAAAGCACCAACCTCGACACCGCAAGGTAAATGAGGTTACAGATTATACATACATACATACATGTTGGAATGTGAAGGGTGTTAAAAAGTGAGTTGGAAGTTTTAAGTGAACTTAAAAGGTGGCGCTATCTAAAACAAGTGCACTGAAGCAATCATGAAATTCGGAAACAGTGCGAACTACAAGAAATTAATTGCAAATATTTTTAACGTTCAGAATTCAACCAGTAATAGAATAGTCATTTGGTATATTCAGATGTAATCATTGTTGAAGTTACATTAAGTACAGTTGTTTTGACAGATTTTGTAATATTTTGCATTACTCTTGTTTATTAAAAGCAGTATTTTTCAACACCATTGGAGTAATAATTAAAGTTTCAATGTAACGTACTTGTTTTACCTTGTCATTGCAATTAAGTTAATGTTAAATACTGAGAAGGGTGTTTATTTCAAGTTCAATATAGTACAGGCCGCCAGGGAATTTTTACATGCAAAACTTGGTAACAGCATTTTGTGTTAATGAGTGGGTGGGAGGCTGTGGTCTGAGTCTGACTTGGAAGTTTTGGGATCGATTGGAGAAATTGTTTTTCCTCCATATCGGAAGAAGGGGTGAAAACGTTTTTTTAGCAGTTTCTCGTTTCCTGTTGCTCTGGCGCTGAAATTGCATCAATACAAGCTGGTAGTTTATGAAACTCACAACTTTTCGAAATACCTTTTTCTCATGCGCTCAACAATTCGAAAGTTGTTACCCTAAAAAGCCAAGAAATTAAGGGTTGAAATAGGTTTTACGTAAATATATCGGTTTTGGTTAATCCTACGATAAAAAACACTCATATTTTTTGTAGAACAACTAGTTTCCATAAAATTTATATATGAGTGTTTTTCTATTTGGTCATTTACTTACCGTTCTACAGCGCCGCAAAGATCGCAAGTCACGTAGACTGTACATTTAGTGTGCACTTTCGAACGGCACTGTGCCTTCGAGTGTGCCGCACCAATTGTTTTCTACAGCAACTTTGAGCTACAGTTTGTAGCGCGTTTTTTACGTGGTCTCCCCTATAGACCTAATCCACGAAGTGTATTTCTAACATTCGCACACTTTCCTTGGTCTTTTTGATGGGTTCTGCATCGTCGATTTTATCGACCTTGTCAAGTTGTTTCCCTTGAAAGGAACTCTAAAGAGAAAATATGTCGGGTTACCGATGGTACCTAATGTTTTTGCATTTTGTGTCGGTTTGATATGTTGGGCATAAGAAAACTCGCTGTATAATGTTAACGTGCTATAGCTTTTTTATTAATGAAGTTATGGGAATGTAAATTGCAAAATTAGAATCATCTACTAGTTACGAATATCCAATGTAAAATAATTGCATTTTCATAGTTCGGAGGTTGTTCCTGCTTACCCTGAAACTTATTTTGCTCGTCAATTCATTAAATCAGATACTCTTTGAGAATTCAGCAATAACTTTTTCGGTTTCGTGTAAAGTACTATCGTGTGTTTTAAAAAAAAATCGATTCGCAGTGTACAAAATTAAAAAAGATTGGTTAAGTCCGAGAAAAATTCAATTTATTGGTATTGTCCCGCTTGATTCTCACATCGCATTAATCGTATCTTAAATTCATTATAAGCATTCCTAATTTCTTGTATCGTTATTCTATCTGTTGCTTCTCTAATTTTACTTTTCAATATATCCACGTCGTCTTCTAAACGTACCGAATAAACTAATTCTTGTAACCTCCCCCATAAGTAAAAATTTAAAATGGCAACATGGTGCGATCAAGGAGACCAATGTAATAGCTTTTGTCTGCTATCCATCTTGTTCCAAATTTTTCATTGCACTAATTTCATATGATATTTGAATCGTAGGCCGGGCACTAGGGCGAGCCGAAGTTTTTTTAATTTAAATTTTCTATTGTAATAGCACTCAAAAGCTGCGTATTGACGAGCAAATGACGGAAAAAATAGTTTAAAAAATCCTTGATAGTACTTTTAGCCTTCTACATGCAGTAAAATTTTCCGAATAAGCCAATTTCACTCACGTCTTCAACATTTTATATACCTTTATTTTACTTAAATTTCTGGAATTTCTAAACAAACTTTGCTATATTTAGCTAGGCGAATCCAGTTGATACCGAATTTCTGACGTGAAAAAGATAATTTGCAACTAATAATGAGCTAGCTGCTATTGTCAAACAAGCATAAATTATTTTCGTATTCGTTCATTCGTTTCTTATGGTTTATTATCTTATGAGTAACTATTTTATTGAATTTTGACTTGATATAAACTAAAGATGTTGGGCTTGTTACCACTGAGGACAAAACCCTCGTAATTGACAAGACTAAAGTTCGGAGGGCAGTATCAAAATCAAGAAAAACTATCTACGGTTGAACTTTAAAGTATATATTTTGATGGAAGGAAAGATAAAACACTCAACATAGAAAAGAAAGATGAACGTTTTTATTCGAAGATACAAATAGAAGAACATGTTTCGATTTCTGAACCAGGATCTATCTACTTGGGTCATGTGATACCACCCACTGGGACAGGTAAAGCCATATCCGACTCTATTATAGATTTTATTTCAAGGCACGGTTTGGATTCTGAGAATATTGTTTGTATTGGTTGCGCTGGAACACCAACTAACACCGGCTGGAAGAGTGGCGTAATTCGATTGTTTGAACTACATTCAGTGGTTCATTTACCTACTTCACTAAGGCATTTGTTTATTAGTCTCGTGGTTGTACTGGACCTCGAGAGTATTCTGATCATACTGTGAAAGCTTTGACCGCCTGCGAAAAAACTCTAGTTTTAATTTTTATCCCAGTAGCTGGAAACTTACGCGATATTGAACAAGATGTGATTAAAAATCTTAACACGGATCAAAAATACCTTCATGAGATTTATCAAGCAGTAGCTTCTGGGAACTTTCCTGTAGAACTCGCAAATCGACATTCTGGAAAGTTAGCACATTCTCGCTAGCTCACTGCGGCCAATCGGATTTTAAGACTATATGTTTCGACCCAGACGAAAACTTAAAGTTTTAGTGGAGTATATTATGAAAATCTACGCTCCTGTATGGTTCGAAATAAAAAGAAAACCTTCCTGCATAGAAGGAGCTTCTCATTTTTTCAAATTGATGAGTCTTTCGCGATACCTAACAAATGATCTGAAGTCAATAATTGATCCAGTATTGAAGAGGAATGGATTTTTTGCTCATCCGGAAAACTTACTTTTAACAATGATTTTGGACAGCCGACGTCACATCAGAAGAATCATTAAAGCCAGAAAAGCAGTAAGTCTACGTCTATCAGAGTCTTCAAGCCACCGAAAATAGATTTTTCTGCAGTGGATTATTTCGATATGATAGTGTGGCCTGATTGTCAAGTAACTCCTCCACTTATTCTGTCCTTCATATCTGACGAACAACTGGAAATAATCATCAGAAGGAAAATGGAAGGTATAGAGAAAGATTTAATAGACATTTCACCTTTTCCCTGCCACACACAGGCAGTAGAACGCTCTGTGAAAATGGTTACAAAAGCTGCCGTATCAGTGGCTGGAGAAGTGTCCAGAGACAGTGTAATACGAAATAAATCAAACTCCAGATTAGAAATGCCCTCTTTTAAGACCAAACAAGATTATGCAGCAGGATAAACCAATTTTCCATATTTTACAATTTTGTGATTTATTGATTTATTTTTACCAAGTTTACTCAACTTATTTTAACTATTTTTGAAGTAATATATTATTTGCACTACTACTCTTCTATTTTTAGTACAAACACCTTACAATGATTATTAGTATTACATGGGTTGCCATAAAAGAAATAAGTTATCTATTTTGAACGTAAGTAGAGAGCTGAAAGTGCTAATAAAACCAAAAATTAAATATTCCCTGGTAATGTACTCATCAAAACGCAACTTTTAAGTCCTGTTACGGTCGGATACATATAACTTTTATTTTTGATATACATGAACGGCGGCCCGCCCTACCGTGCACCCATCTCGTTGAAAGTAGCATTTTCGTCGATATTATATTAAAATCTTCCATTTGATACCAAAAGAAATTTTGCAGCAGCTTTAGCTGCATTTAACCAAATTTGTATCTCTTACAATTAACGAGATCCCCATACTGGCTCTCCTTATCTTGGACACGCTGTATAGTACTTTACGTGAACTGAAATTATTGACAAGTTTGAGGGTAAGCAGGAACGATCTCCCAATTATGAAAATATAACTCCCAACATTTTTTGGTCATCATACATATGTTAAACTCGATTGAGGAACACGCTGTATTTCTCTTACATCATTTACAAAAAATATAAATTAAACTTTTTTTTACTGTTTTCACTTGATAAGGTTTTCCACCGGGATTGAATTGAGTAAAGTAGTTACTTATATATTCAATTTTAAGTTCCCAAAGCACAACACCACCAAGGACTTTAGAGCCTAATGCAGCAACAAGTGACTAGCTGTAATATCTTTTAAAAGGTGAACAGTATTAAAAGAATGTGATGTGCAAAAATTTATTGATTTTGCCTTAAAAAAACGGCAGTAGGTTTACATCATCACATTGTTCTCGAGTTGAGTGTCACCGTTATAAACCTTTATCATACTATTTTTTTGGGTATTTCGCATGGTTATTGAAGCGCCACAAAGAAGTTTCAGAGATTATTTAGAAACCTTAATGATTAAGGATTGAAGATCATCAGGATGTACACAACAGAAGCCGGAGCCAAGCAGATCGACATGGAAAATTATACTAAAGTCAATTTTTCAATTCTTAAAAGATTTGCAGATCTGTTGATCAACGAAATTGCTGTTCTACAATTCTGTAGCAAGACATTAACGAACCGTATTTCCTTTATCAACAATGTAAAATAGAGAACCATATAAACCAAAGGGTAATTTGGGCATGCATTATATCGAGAGATCCAAAAAAAACTGTTCCTCAGCGGGCTGTGGAAATTCAACGTATGAATAATATGTTGGTGACACTGTACGTCAATGTCAAATTCGAGGTTAGCAGGTTAGGTCATTGTGTGTCATAACTGACGGAAAACCTAACCTGATAACCTCGAATTTGACATTGACGTACAGTGTCACCAACATATTATTCATACGTTGAATTTCCACAGCCCGCTGAGGAACAGTTTTTTTTGGATCTCTCGATATAATTATTTTGTCACATAATGTCCAATCTCAAAAATAACACTACAAGATGTTCTTATCTCAGATTATTTTTATGCTGAATATAGAATGTTAAACTTTATCTTCTCTACATGGATTTTTTTATTTCAATAGTTATAGTGACGATATAAATATGTAGAATTTTTACTGTCATTCTGTTTTTGTACATGGTATATTATAAATAAGGTCCGGACAGATTTATAGATACGCATTTTCAAGCAAATACTCAGTGGCGTACGTTGAATATTTTTGAGAAGATCAAAATTTAGTCAAGTTTGTTGTCACTAACATCAACTGTCCTTTGACTTTTCAGTGTCTAGAGTGATTGTAATAATTATTTACGTATCTAGGCCGAAAAGTTGGCTTTTTATGGACGATGCCTGCAATTGCTGATGGAGCCGATAGCCGAGGCAAGGCCACAAAAAGCAGTTTTTGTCCGAAGTGCATATTAACTTTTTCCGTCGATAGTCATAATTTGAAAAAAGTTCAAGGGGAGTGTGAATTGTAAAAGTTGTTGCGGACGAAAACTTAACGGTGTCCAAAAAAATGGGTCCGTAGAATCAAACTAGTGTTCGGAAATACTTCCATATTCACTTAAAACTGCATGAAGGATATGAGGATTAGAAATTTCTCCAATGTGGATACATATAATCCATTTAATTGACATCTGCACTGGCAGTGTCAAATTAAAAAAAAATGTCGACTATACTTCAAAAATAATGTGTTTTTTATTAGACTGTACAGTAATTTAATTGTTAAAATGTGAAAAATAGCAGTGGTGCCAACATAATGTCAGTTTGACAGTGAAGATGTCAAGTAAATGGAGTATAATCCATTCACCAAACTCGTGAACTGTCAATGTCAATTTTTTTAAATATTTCCTGAGTGTACCTGGAAATTAGTAATATTTAAAGTTAGATTATGTTACATGTGTCAAAAGTTAAGCAAAGTCAAAAACATGAAACTTACATTATTATAATACATGTAAATACATTTCAAAATGCATTTACATGTATTATAATTATTTCAGTTTCATGTTTTTTACTTCGTTTAACTTTTGACACATGTAACATAACCTAACTTTAAATATTACTAATTTCCAGGTACACTCGGCAAATATTTAAAAAAATTGACATTGACAGTTCACGAGTTTGGTGAATGGATTATGTATCTACATTGGAGAAATTTCTAATCCTCATATCCTTCATGCAGTTTTAAGTAAATATGGAAGTATTTCCGAACACTAGTTTATTATTAAAAAGTGTTGAATAACATGCCCTCTCTCAATTCTGAGAATTAAAAACAGTTATTCTGCGACACCCTGTATAATTAAATCATTAGTCATCTCTCACTGTACTATAATTTATTTTTGTGAGACCCCTGCAGATAATGAAACCCCTGTTGCACGCCTCTAATTACACTGACCACCAAAATTATCCAATTACTTTTTTTTATACAATAATGCATAAACTATTCAACTGAAAGTCACACTAGTAGTCACATTTACAGCGTAGACATCTCTCCTATTCCAGTTGATTAAAGAAAGGCGGGATGGGGACGTTTAGCCCCCACCATTTTGCCCCCCCAAGTTATGCAGTATATTTTTGCGTTTGATTAACACTTTGTGTTAATTTCTACTCTAATTTTGTGTACCTGTACATTTTAAAATTACATCATAAATGGGCATTATTTGAGATATCAAAACGACCATTATTGTATAAGTTCCTGTTATTATGAAAATAGTTCAGTATTCAAAAAAGACGTTTTCCACAAGATGCCCATTGCGGATTATTTTGAGGACTATTATATAGGACGAAGAAACAAGACAACGAGCTCCTCAATTTTCTATTGAAATGTGAAATGTGTATAATAGAACCTTAAATGATCGTTACAGGACGAATAATAACATAGAAGGCAGGCATCGGGGTTTTCAAAGTACTTGCGGTAATTTATTTCCAAATATATTTCAATTTATAAATAGTTTAAAAAACAACAGTCTCTACATAGTCTACATAGATATGAAATTTCACAATTATTATTAGGTGTTAGACTAAAAATAAACAAAAAATGTAGTGTCATTTCAACAAGAATTAAAAATATTGCAGAAAGTTATGGTAGGATAGATACTATGGATTATTTGTTAGGCTTTGCCCATAATTTTGAATTATAAAATATTTAGTAATATGTATTATTTAATAACTATTATGTTCAAAATTATCTGGCTTTCAATTTTGATTGATTTTCGGGGGTGAAACAGTCGGGGGTGAAACGGTATGGGGGCAAACAGTGGAGGCTAAACAGCGGAAGTGAAACGTCACATAACCAAGAAAGGCCATTGACGTGTTTTGCGATGGTGAATACTTATTAAAACAGATATAATACAAAGAAAATTTAATTGGCACGGTAAAACATAACAAAGGAGCACAAAAAAACAAAATTGAACAATTTTTGACATTAGTATTTAGTATTGCCTCCTCTAGCCTGTAAACGTCTAGGCATGCCATCTACTAAATTTGAAATTAATTCTTGCGGAAGATTGTCCCATTCTTCTACCAATGCTGCTGTCAGTTCTTGAAGGCTATCTGGTCTGTGTAGTCAGGCTCTTATGCTTCTTGCTAGCATGTCCCAAACATGCCCAATGATATTTAACTCTGGACTGCGTGCTGCCCATCCAAGGAATTCCCACTTCTTGCAAGTACTGTTGTGTTACGTTGGCAACGTGTTTGCGGGCATTGTCTTGCATTAGTAAGAAATTTCCTTCCATTCCGTATGCAGCAGATACTACACGAGGTTCAAGAACTTCCCTAATGTATCTATCCGCGTTCACGAGGTTCCCGTCGAACACAACAAGTTCTGTTCTATAATGAGCATTTACACCTGCCCAGACCATCACTGACCCACCACCGAATGGTTCGTTGGGGCTATGGTACACGGTAAATCGCATTCTCCTGGCTTTCTCCAAACTCCAGACACAAACCTAGATTCGTCAGTAAAATGTACCTTGAACCGTTGGTCTCTTCCCCATGTATGTTCGTGTATGTGAGCAAATCTCAAGTGCTCAGTTTTGTGGTGCGGAAGAAGACGAGGACCTTTTGCGGATCTTCTAGCAGATAATCATGCTTCTGTCAATCTTCTTACCGTACGTGTGCTTATCTGAACTCGCCTAACTTCAGCGCGTGCGTTTTGAAGGTTGGCAGCAGTGTGGGTTTTATTGCGTAACGGCCGTAGCAGAAGGAACCGATCATTTAAAGGGGAAGTTAACCTTCGGGGGCCTTGTCAAGGTCTGCTGCGATACTGATTTGTTTCACGGTACCTCTTTCCAATTTCTGAAGTTGGCCGATTGTGCTACACTCTTCTAGCCACAGTTCTTTGGGAGTACCCTTCCTCCATGAGAGTAACAATTCTAGCGACATTAGCTTCATCCACTCACATTTTAAATTATTTAATAAATTTTTGTAGTAACAATAAACAAAACACGAAATTTTGTACTTACACAATGTAACAGTGCCTGTTTAATTATTGCTAACAATCCTACAAAAGAATCAATTTTACTAAAGAAAGTTTTAATAAACTCTTTTGGCAGCTCGTATCATCTAATGTTACTCGATTTTTTCATTGTTCTGTCATAGCTCACTATTCTGAATAATTATGTGACAAAAGAAGTATAAAAACATTGCATTAAATAACTTAGAAATATCAAAAAAAGTGATCGGATAATTTTGCTGGTCAGTGTATTATCTGAGTTTAAAAAGTTAGCATAATTACATGTGTTGCAGTGAATCGTTGCAGTCGCCTGGTTAACTGCAGAGGTGCAAATGTTTCTGCAAATTCTGCAGTTATCTCTAAGGCGAAATTTTAGAAAAGTTTAAGTTTACATACGAGTATGTTTTATACTTTTTAATTCAGTTTGGACAACAATTGCAGTTTTTGAATTTATTGTGTTTATTAAATCCATCCGGACCCTAGTTATAAATAGTGTGTACAACCATTATACCTATATATTAGTACTGTTTAGATTATATTTGAACTAAAATAACAATAGAAATGTATGCTTAAAGCTTGTAACCAAGTTTTACTTATTACGCCCCATTTTACAAGGGCGTGTAAGGAATGCTTGTATATTATTAAGTATAAGTTTTGATTGACTAGCAGCCGAAATTGACACTTCTCCAGTGTACTTTACTGTGGAAATATAAACCAGTTCGTGGTGCAACTATAAATGTGAATTTTAATAAGAGTAAGATTGGATATTTTGGAAAATACTAAGTGAAACGAGAATAAGACAATTTTTTTTAAAATTAGTTTTCCTCTTGTGCCATGTTAATTATCACAATGTGTTGCTGGAGAAAACCAATTTCTTTGTTTTTAACATTGTAGAATGTTTTTATATTACCAAACATTAATTTCGTGGAAATTTGTATTGTTACTGCCAAATTTAACTTTGTTATATTTTGTCTGCATTAACAATGAGGATGAGTTTCCATACTAATACACTAACACAAAACTAATGATAATTAACATTCTTAGAGTATATATATACGTTTGGTATACTTGCAGCTGTTATGTATAAAGAAGTCTTACTATATATTATTTATTTATAGGCCTTTTACGATACAAGGTGGACTTCCAAAGCATGCAATTGGACGATTTTGCGAATGGAGAAGAATTTGATCTGGATGATTATTAAAATTCCTGTAAAACTACTTAACAATGACAGCATTTGTAGGAGTAGTGCCAGCACACCAACTGTGCGGGTTTCCTGTTGCTCATTTCGGATAAACATTAAAATTATTAAGTGATAGCACAATTATTACGGTATTACTTTACTACAATCCAAATCCTGATAATATATTTCAATTTTTTATGATGGAAATAGTAAATAAGTTAACTTCTGTTAGGTGTATTGCAATTATTGAAATTTCTACATTAATTAATTTATGTAGTCAAAGTTATTTATGTATATTGCAGATAGTTGTTTATAGATGTTTTAATCATTGAATATTTTGTTAATTCCTAGTTGCGATAAAATTACTGGATGTGTAGTGTATTCAAATATAATTTTATTACACTAATAGAGAACAATTTTTTTATATTTTTAATTCAATGAACAGGTTGAGTACTTTCCTCTTATCGTTTAAATAAAGTGTGTTAATTTTTTTAAATACATTGGTGTTAGTATCTTTGAAAAAATAGATTTGAGTTGTATATTTTAATGGCAGCATAAAACAAGATTTATAATTTACGTTTAAAAAAATTGTAAAGTTATGTGAATGGGAAAAGTATGCCTTGACAATAGTGCAAATGGTGTGTGTCAAAACAGTATTAACAAAATAAACCATTAATAAACATTCAAAAATATCTTTTAATTTTGAGAACTTGTTCAGTCAGACAGTTCTTAATTTTTTTAATGCGAGAATTACAAGATGATCAAATAAATGCAGCCAAAACAAGTATATTAATATACCCAATTAGCAATTCTCAAATGGTGGTTACAGAATGACAACTTTTTGATATACAGTCACGGCCATAAAAACCGGGACAGTTTTTTTGACCTGATTTTCAAAATGCGAAAAGAAGTGCTGACACTGCAATTCTAATTAATAAATGTCATCAAAAGTTATTGTTTAGATCTGAATAATGACTTTTGATGACATTTATTAATTAGAATTGTCAGAGTCGGCACTTCTTTTCGCATTTTGAAAATTAGGTCAAAAAAACTGTCCCGGTTTTTATGGCCGCGACTGTACATCCATAAAACTTAAAATTGAATCAACTCTTCATCAGATCTGGAACTGTACACTGCTGTATGCTTTACTATACTTGGGCCGCCGAACAGATATAGTAATAAAAAAGTTTCCATTTTACTATTGGCTGTATGCAAATACTTCGCTCGTGTTGAAAAACAAGTTTTATTGCTCAAAAAATATGTCAATTTATTTCCTCTCAAATATCCATGAATCATTTGTCAATTGTTTGTGTTGTTTGTGTAACAGCACATGAAACTATATCTGTGTGGCGGCTCAAGGTTAGAAGCTATACTATACCGCTACATACTACCTTTCGTCATATCAGTAATAATCTAATTTTCTGAAGATTTGTTTGATTAACGATACCACTATATCTGTTACAGTTACGAGCTATTTGGCATCAAAGTGGAACTGTACAAAAGAAAGAAAATTTGCTAGAGTTGTTATATACTACACAATATCGTTTAAGTAGCGAGGAAAATTCGTATTTAATTATTCCAAAAATTGATGATTTTTGGTTTTTTTCTGATTGCATAGTTGTATTCTCTTAGGTTCTCATAGGTAACCCTGCATAGTGCCCACCAAAACTATTTCATGAATAAGCAAATATAGGTAATGCTACAATTTTGGGTGTGTGTAACATTTACTTTCAACATGCTGCTATTAAAAACTTTTAGAACTCGGATACAATAAATACTTGTTCGCATATGTATAGTAACAAGATCCGTTCAATATTGGTAGCTATAATCCATTCACAAAACACGTGAACTGTCGAAACGCTGTCAAGTTGGTACCTTGTTTAAATTCTGGTTTGCAACTTCTGCTTGCTGATTTTGGCAGCACTGAAATTTTTGAAATTTAAAAACTTGATTTGTCACACTTTCTTGTAATAAAATAGTCTCCAAAATTCTTTAAATTTTGTGCGTACACTTCAATCGCAATGGAACAGAAACGAAAGAGGGTTTTACTATTGGAAAAGGAAAAAAAGGTTATAGTTAATTATTACAAGGAAAAACTTCGCTTAACTTTTGAGACATGTAACATAACCTAACTGTAATATTACTAGAAATCACTAAATTCGAAGTACATTCCCAAAAAAACTGTAATTTCCAGGTACACTCAGCAAAAATTTGACATTGACAGTTCACGGGTTTTGTGAATGGATAATATATCATTCAATGTTTCTGCGAAAAGGACTTGAATATGATTACTGCATGCCAATCTTTTTTTTTTCAATTTATTTTTACACTACTCGACCTGTTTGCATTGTTTGGTTCCCAGTTTTATATGTAAAAGCAAGTTGTAGCAGAAACGACCCTAAACTAAATAGGACTACTCATTTTGTACATTCACCACATAATATATAGTGTTTTTTGAAGGTCTTGTTTAAAGCGAAAAACTCTGGTGCATCATGAACGCTGATTGTTGCATATTAAATCATTGTATTACATGGCATACCTTGGAATAGTTAGTCATACAGCTAGTGATGAAAGCGATATTGTTTTTATGTGTTTGAAGGTTGATGCACAACGGTGAAACCAGAGTGCATCAGTTAAACAAGTAAAAAAACTTGCTTTCATGGGTGTCGTTACATTTCTTTTTTTGCATAGCGACATCTTGTAACTCAATAAAATAGTTAAAAAACACAACTCATGATCACTATGCAAAAAAATGATTCACAGCACACTTGTTTACTTATGGGTTATATGTATACAGTTGACAAATTAATTTAAGTCGAGCCTTTATTGCAGCAATGAAAAATTGTAATGTGAACCGTTGAATTTATCTAGTTGCACTGCTTAAAACTCCATTGCTTTGTAAGTTCATAAACTGTAAATTATAGCTCATGCTTTAAAAAAATTCTTAGGTAACGATGGGTGCCCATAAATTAATAGAACGAGAAATGTTCTTTATAAATAATGGAGGTACAGTAATTAGTTAGATGTACTAGTAAGTTGCAATGAGTTCTAAATTGTAAAAAAGTGCAATTTTATGCACATTACTGTTCACATTTGCCGAATGTCAAGTTTAGATTGAGATTCCAAGAAATTTTTTAATGCGTGAGCTACAGTCAAGCATTGCCATATTTTATTTAGAATGCTCAATTTCAAATGGAATCATCTCTTATTGTTTTTTATATGCGTTGTAGGTACATATTTTGAATTTGTTAGCGATTTTCTGATTTAAAGTTGCATTGAGAATTGGTGGTTTCTTGATCAACTCGATTCGCTATAGTCCCGGATTGTCAATGTCAAAATTCAACTAAAAACGATCCTTTATATCATGGTTAATACTTTTAAGTCTAGCTATGGGTAACTAGAAAAAAGTAATCAAGTTACTAATGTCTAAACTATAAATTAAAGGCTTGTTAAATCAATAGTAATTTGTATACTAAGGCACTGAAGTTTAGCTTTTTATCACGAATGTGGATTTAGTTGCCGAGGCCCGTAGGGCCAAGGCAAATAAACCACATGAGGGATAAAAAGGAACTTCAGTGCCGAGGAGTACATTATGTTTTATTTGAAATTGTCAAATCCTGAAATTACAACATTTTAACCAACATTTGTAGGTTATGTTAACGTCAGTTGACGTTTATCTGTTGCCTCGCCAACTACAAAAAAAGTCGTAAACAATTAATTACTTTAGTGCCAATTTCTCGTATTTTAATGACGATTTAAAAAATAAATAAAAGTTGCCAGGTAACAAAAATTTTAAAAATTATGCTTTTGCCTTGTCCAACCTAGAGTACCTGTATATAGTAAGAGTAGGGCAAACGATGACATTTAGGGACCCATGAAGCGAAGTTAGTCACAATTTCACAGTCGACTACATTAATATAATGAAGGGATTCATCCTGTGAAGTTAGTTACAACTGTCATTGGTTATAGTTGACTATAAATTATTTTGTATTTAGTCGTGGTAAGAAGTTTAAACTAAATGTGCTTAATGCCATGTAATGCACTTTTATTTATTAACTAGTAAATACAGTGGTATTAAGCCAACTTTATATTCATTTGCTGTTCACATCTAGACCTGAAACATAGATTGAATAATATTTAAATGTAGGACTCCAAATAGTGATTCAATCTTAACATTTTATACTGGCTTGCTTCCATCTACTTGTAATAACTCGTAAAAGTAAGGATTAATGAAATAAAAAGAAAATTAAGATGACACTAGTTTTCCTACCTAACATGAAAACTAAAGCGTACTCCAAATTCCCTCTGATTCTTTCCAAAATTATTTTCACATATTCTTGGTCGTTTTGGATTTATAATTTTCTCTGTCGATGCTGTTTAACCAAATTTGTTTTGTTGCTGGATTTTTGAGTATGCTTACAGGATGTATACCATTTTCTGAACGGTTATTACACCCCGGCACGCAATAACCGGTCGTGATAATGAAATATGTACTTACTTCGAAAGTGCAATAAATCTGACAATTTCAATGTCACTAATTCAAAAAATCGAAAGCACACGTGCCAACTAAATTTTTAAATTCTCTTGGGATCCAAAAGGGATCCAACCAATGAAATGCTGTTGCCGCGTTTGCTCTACTCTTACTATATACAGGTACTCTAGTCCAACCTAGTAGTAAAAAACCAATAGAAATTCAACAGTGCTACCATAAAACGTAATTTTTGACAATCCGGGACTATAGTGAATAGAGTTTATATATTTTTATAATTGAACATCTATACTTGAAACTTTTCATAACTGTTCTTTATATAAAACAGCTATTTAAAACTTAACTTTTTTAGAAGACAATGAATGTAGATAGAATGAGTAATTTTATTACATATTACAAAGGCAACTGCTTCTACGAGTGCTCAATGTTTCACTGTTGTATAGTTTAACATGCCTTAAACAATCCAAACATATTCACTAGTAGATTTATACGTACCTATGTAGGAAAGACGTATATCTTAATGTTCCAAATGCAATTTGTTTTGTAAGAGTTACTATTTTCTAATAACCATAGTTCAACTAACTGTTCATACCTTCTTGTGCTTGTTCATAATTATATACATAGAATGTACATTAAATCGTTGATTAGATAAGAACCAGTGTTAAGCAAATTGTTGTATTAAATTGAATCAGGACATAGCTAATAAACCTCTACATTCGTATTGTTAATTGCTATACCTTTGATACTATGTTTGAGTTTTGTATGCATATTGTACATAAAATGGGCGTATTAAAACAAATTCTGACCAAAAACGTGTTGAGTATTATTTAGATTTAGTTGCGACTTAATATACAATTTGTAATCTTTAACCTCTGTTCAGTGTCTACAATCAAACATACCAAACAAATGATGCAACGCCGATCAGCCTTGTAAGACCTACAAACGGTTTTTAAATAAAATTTAAAAATTCGAAATAAATATATATTATCAAAAATTTATATATTCCAATTACAACAACCATAATTTACATTGATATTTTGCTTTTTACTCCTGAAGGACTTGTAGACGGTACATTTGGTAATTTTAGATTTTGTAAACGCTTTTCCAATTCATCTGTTTCCGCATCTTCAGTAGGTTTTAATGGTGAAGGAGGTTTTGGTGGCGCAGACGTATCATCATTAGAGGCAATTAGCTCAGCTAATTCATCTTCAAAATCAGCATCATCTCCAGATAAAGGTTGCGATAATGAGGATTGGATATCTTCATGAATATCCAATACTTCTCCTAATTCTGTCATCGTATCCACCACAGAATCCTCTGTGAGACCAGTTTGCTTGAAACTGTTTCTTAATGACGATAAAGCAAATTTATATGAATCCAGCACTTGTGCATCAGAGTCGCTATCACGCAACCTCGATAACAATACCTGAACGTTTTGTAATGCATTTGCCCGTTTTGTAGTACGCTTTTCCATTTCATGTTTCTTCCTCAGACAACTCTTAGCCTACAAATAGAGATAACATTTCAATACATAAAATCTAAATATACAATTCATTACTTACCATCTGTCTCTGACCTTTGGCCAAATAAGCTTTTGCTTCATTTATAATTGACTGGACTTCATTTTCTAATTTTTCTAAATTCTTCATTAACGTTTTTTCATTTTGTTCAAGGATATGGATGCTGATGTCAACATCAGAAATTGGTTTAAGATTAGTTGTACCCCCAAATTTAATTAACATATTCTGTAAGGGTGTGGTCTCTTCATTTTCTAATTTGATTTCTTGAATATCGACCTTATCTTTACACGTTAAATAATGAAGTAACAATTTAATGCCATTTACTTTACTGTGGTCCACTTTCAAAGCATCTAGTAATTCTTGCAAGCTGATAACTTTATCCTTAAAATCTTCTGGTATAGATGACCACAAAGCATCGGCATCTGTTTGAACTGCTGCTAAATGAACGTATGTGTGATCTATATTAGGGGAAACAAGAGATCCTTTGATTTTACTATATGACCAGACAATGGGTTTCTTGATTAGGACATCAGTTGCCCAACCACTCCATGTCTGTGAAGGTCTTTGTAAAAACTGATTCAATGGTTTTATGTCGCCATTTTTATACATTTCGTCGATAACAATATTTAAACAACCTGGCGATCGCCCATCTCTATTAAAGACCTTCTGTAAATCTTCTATCTTAAATGTATAAACTTTACTATTAATACAACAGGTGCATATAAGGTTTTTCCAAAATGAAAGCTTCGAGTCCCAATCGTGTGGATTAGCAGTTCGACTGCGAAATGGTGCAAATAGGACATTCATTCTAGCTTCATCATTCCAGCACTCTGGTAATTTATTCTCAGGCAAACTGAGCAATTGTTGTTCATATGCCATTGCAAATTAGATCTACACTACACTACGTCTAATATGAAAGACAACATAACCTAAAATCTAAAAATTTGCATTGCACCATCCTGACAGTAGATGCGCAATTCGCATTTGTTAAAATGTGTATGCGAGTCTCCAGTGGCGTAACTACAGGGACATCAAAAATGATTATGTCTGCGCCATATTTAAGACTCCGAATTTAGAAATCTACCTACCCTCAGCGGCTGGTATAAGGGGTCACAGATTATGTATGTATTAATTTTTTTTTCGTACACTAGCATTGAAAGAGCTACTTTGCCGTGCAATTTATTAATCAGAAAGTTGCACTTTGCGGTATTCGTACGGCAAGTAGTATTTTGCGGTATTCGTACGGCAAAGTAGCACTTTGCCGTACGTTTCCTTAGTTACAACACATATAATATTACATTACATTAATATTACTCTACTTATTTGCTATATACGAGGCTAAATTTAGTACTCCGTTTTGTATGCTAGTGTACGAAAAAATATTGTACGAAACTCGTATGAAAGTGGCTTTTCCATACTCGTCTCGAAATTCCGGACTCGGCCTAACGGCCTCTTCCGGAAACATCTCACTCGTACTGAAAAGCTCCACTTTCTATACTTGTTACGTAAATTACTATTTTCGTCGACCTCTCTATGAAATGTGATTTTACGGACGCATTAGATATGAAAGATGTCACTTTTTTCTTCAGCAAACGTTTTTCGTCTGCGACAACTCTTATAAATCACACCCCTTTTATTTTATTTTTTTCAAATTATGAGGACTTTCACTATATGACTATAGCAGTTGGTGTCTAAAGCTGGTATGACACGATTGTCATGATGCTAAATTTATGCGAAAATCGTACGACAGTCATTAATGACCAATAGAAAAATTAGTTCACGAGCCGTATCCAAGACAATAAAAAAAATTCTTGGAAATTTTTTGTAGGTAGACATTACTTCTTTTTAGGGTTTGTGTCGTTACGATTTTCTTACCGAATCTGCATTCGAGCATTAATTCATATCCGGAAATTATTTTTCGTGCATTCCAACACGTCCTAATTTGCCCTCGCGCCCCGCTCGGGCAAATTAATACGACGTTGTTCGAACGCACTCAAAAAAATTTCCGGAAAGAATTAATGCTCTTATAAGATTATATGTGAAAATTTACGGGTAACTTTGTAATAAATTATTTTAAAAAAATTGCACATTGCAAACACAAAATTCTATAAGAAATTTACTAGAAAATGTATGCGTAAATTATTTAGAAACACTTTCTAAACAATCTCGCCGTAAAAATAAATATGGGCGTAAATGGTAATTTTACACTATACTAAATTTCAAATAAGAATGCACTAGGAAATTATAAGTTTGTTTGGCTGCCCGTGTTTTGCTAAGAGCACACAGAGCACTACGCTATGTATGATATGTATGCTTGGTGCGCTATGTTCGCTATATTCGCTACATCAGGTGGCCACACTAAAAACTTCGATTTGTCTCAGTCTCATCTAAGATATTGACTGGTAGGTTGCCTTGCGAAAGTAATGACTGTAACGATTATGTTCTGTTGTATTACATAATAATAAAATAATAAACGTAAGAGGAAGTGGGTACACGAAATGAACATGGAACGAAAAGAGTTTGGTGACTTTAATGTTCTGATACCACAGTAACATGAAGATGAAATTAAATTTAGAGAATATTTTCGAATGAGTTTGATCAACTTTTGTCTATCAGGTAAAGTTATTGATGTTTTAGAATAAGCAGGTGAAGGTGTCGATATTTGGCTAGCAAGTATGTTACGGAATAAAACGGTAACGACAACAACGCGGCACTTTTGCCACGGCATAAAATCCGGGCCGACCGTTTGTTACCGGCTAAATCGATATTATGACAACAACAAAAAACAATGGTGCCATATTGGGATGCCAGCTTGTTACCTTACACACTGACTTTACGTTACAAACAATGCTAAAAGACTAGCGCGTAAACTAACTAAAATTTGGGAAGGCATTACATAGGAGCGCTGCCCCAGCCCGTAACAAAAAGTATGCCGGCATAGTATCAGTGGAGCGAGGGAGGTTTAACACGATATTTCACAGGGCAACGGCTTAATAACAGAAAAGCAGATCTTAATCCCCAAGGCGCTACCACGTTCCTACAAGGAAAAAAATACGAAGGTGAACCCACCAAGGAAAGTGGAAGCAGAATGGATACACCTTCGAACTATAACCTTGGCAGTGTCCTGGTCGGCGAGCCACGTGCAACATCATCGGATTTACCTTTCGAAGAACTCGCTTGAGCAGCTTTCTAAAATCCTTTCACAAAAGTAAATACATACACAAAACGCATGCAATTACCGTAAACATCACGAGAAAACCATAGTCAAATAACAGTGAACTGTATTAGCAAAAATAAGTAAATGGACAAAAGTTTAATACATAAGGGTACGAAATGGGTTAGTAATGGTTAAATATACAAATTATGTAACGTCTTAATTTCGTTAAATTGCGATAAGCCTGAGATCAACTAATGAAATGACTTGTAAACGGTATTAACATTGAATTCCAAAACACTGACTCAATAAACAGCAATAAAAGACGGTAATCAACTAAACGTGGCACAAATGCCACACACACCTCATCTGCCGCAACGTATAATTAAACAGGGTCATGAAATCTAACGGCAATGAATTAAATTGACATGTTAGCAACTACAATGGTTTAACAGTAGATACTAAAATGACGGCAGCGTTACGTAAACTATGTAGCACTTCGGAAAAACACTATTTACACTTTATTCTAGGCACTATACAAACAATTACATTAAAAACGGTACTTGACGAAGCTTTTGTTTAGCTGCAATCGACGTCCAACGTTGTCTAAAACATCTAGAGAAGCTGTACCAATTGAACGGGTAGTTGCTGACGGAACGGAACCTGGGATGTTCTCCTAGCGAGGGCACAAATGAAGCCCGTGACGGTGATGGCAAGACGAAACGGTAAACGGAAAACTTCGTCCTAATTAACTCTGTTATTGGGATTTCTACAGGGGAATCCGTCAAACGACGTGTACAGGAGCTGCCCCTCTACGATAACGAAAACTAAAGGCCTTACAGCGGTAACCAACTGACCAAGCTCGCCCGACACCAAAACAACCAAGTACAGTTCAATAAGTCATTAAATGCAAAACACACAAAACTTGCGTTAAATCGACGGGAGTTCAAATAACGGGACAAAACCACCTTCACACACACACACCGTAAACCCTTATACAAAAAATTCACATCTGAGACCGGTCGATAAGAAATACGTGGTTTTCTGGCGGGCATACTGAATCCATAACACAGATGTGTGCCGCTAGAAACAACTGAATGCGGGCATATGCTTTGAAATACTTATATACAGGCTTAATCTTAAATTCGGAATCGAGAAAATAATGCCAATTAGCCGTAGTATTGGTGTTGAGGTTTGAGCATAAGCAAAGTGATCCAGGTACTCCGTTTCTACATATATAATTGCCTTCATAGCTTCCTGTCTTACTGGCAGTTGTAAACGGCCAAATAGGCGCTTGGTACTTTCACATGCAGATTGAGGGCAGACACCCGTAATTACTATTACCTTTAATTACGCGGTTGTCGCTACATTTGGTCAGCGGGCGAGTCATCGCTACTGCAGATTGAGGGCAGACACCCGTAATTACTATTACCTTTAATTGCGTACTTGACGCTACATTTGATCGGCGGGCCAGTCATTGCTACTGCGGATTGAGGGCGGCGGGCGCAATTTCCCTCACTGATAAATTTTCTCTACAACGCTCAAGTCCTGCCTTGCACTGACTAAGTCGCAGTATTGCTATTATTACACCAACAATTGAAGAGTATTACATTTCCCATTAGACTGTGCCCACTACAGGAAGGTAAAGGGAACAATTTGGTTGTTTAAATTTAGTTTTATATACGAGAGTATAGGGTTTATTGGTTTAATAAATGTATAAAGCGTTCTTGGCTTTTGATTTCATCAAAGTGTGTGTATGAGCCTACTTAAATGAAGAACTTGCAGTTACGAGGGTTATAAGAACCCTAAGGGTCCACAAGTTACGAGAACTTGTTTAAATCATTCATAAAATCTGTTAAATTAAAACAAAGTGATGTACACAACGTAGAGGGTTATAGATCACTAGAGGCCATCAGAAGACACCGGCGTGCGCATTTACGACACAAGTTTGCCTCGTTACACTTACATGCAGCGATTTTTAATTAGTTTGCTACTGTGTATATTATCTATTGAAGCGTCAACTAGACAAACACGCAAACTATTCACTGTCGCCTGCGATGACAGTACGCTTAATTAAAACACTGAACTCACGCTTAGATTACGTCATAATAACGCTTTTACCGCGGATTTGCTATAATTTTTTTTAAAGATTTTTAATTGACATGTTATAAACAATATGTGATTGTGATTTGTCAAACGGTGTCAACTAGCGCCAATTTTATGAAGTGGCCGTAATTTGCATATAACCAACATTCAGCTAGCCTGCAGGCTTTACTAAGACGCAGTTTTTGGCAGGCGACGCTTGTAACCAGGAAAGTTACGTTTGTCACACAATTCAGCAGGCCGTGGGGCGCCCTTGTCTACCACGGTACACTAAAACCAACACAACATTCCGGAAAATCAACCGTTATGAAGGCGATAATAAATATTTCAAAGCAGGCCCCTATCATAAATCAGAGGGCAGAGGCGTAGCTAGAGATCAGCGGGCCCTGTATCATAAACTACCAATTGGGCCCCCCACCCCCACTCCATCAGGGTATTATCAAATAAACGTATAAAAATACGAACTCAATTTTTATTTATTAAAAAACGAAATATAATTATAAAAATTAATTAAAAAGTAAAATTTAATTAGATATATTTACTAACGGTCATTACGTAAAAAGAAGTATAAATCATAGTTTACAGTTTACTTATATCTACATAAGTAAGGAACAAGTAAATGTTAAATAACTAGAAACAAGGTTAAAGTAAATAATAATTGTTTATAGACTCTCCAAACGTTTTTCTCGATTAAAATGTTTATGACTTTTCATATTTCGAGAGAATTTTAATTTTTTAAGCTCTTTTCGATAGATAATATGGCTAAATCCGATAGCCGTTCTTGTGTCATAGTACATCTTAAGTAGTTTTTGATAAGTTTTAATTTTGAAAAGCTTCTTTCTGGTATTGCTACCGTAACAGGAATTGTCAAAAACATCATACAAGCAGTTATTACCTCGGGAAAGTTTGGTAAGCCATACTATTACATTTTATTAATATAAATTCTGTTAATTCTTTAATTGTATGAATCTGTTCAGGAGACTAGGGCTGCGCCGGGGTCGGGCGCATTCTATTCGTGATTGGAGGGGGTGGGGGCAGTTAAACATCTTCCGCCTATATATAACTAAATTCTTAAATGTGTCCCCTTATATGGTACATATTTTTTTTTAGAGCTTGCGAGCTGATGGGCCCCCCTGGCTCGTGGGCCCTGTATCATCGATACGGCAGATATGGCAGTATGTACGCCCCTGTCAGAGGGCCAAACACGTGCAAGCTTTCAAAATCAACAGAACAATCAAGAAGCTGAGAATCAAGAAAACTCCATCAGGGGCGGCAACCTTCTACGTCGGAAAATGTCGCCAGGAACGAATTAGCACCTTATCAGTAGAGTGCCAAATTACAATAGCCTTTCTCAAGTCGATGCGATAGAAAACCACAACGAATTATCGCCTTCTATTAATGTATTTAATAGAGGGCCACATTTAAAAAAATACTTAAAAATTAGTAATGGAAACCTGTCAGCAGCTTAACTCGTTTGGCAATACGACTACTTTCCGTGTATTATACAAAGACTCCCAGGAATCATAAAGGTTTTGTCGCTTCAGGGGGCAGAAATTGACCCAGAATCAATCAAAAGGATTGCAAATTACGACTTTTCAGGGAAAGACACTAACAATCCGTTTTAATTTTACTACAGATAACAGCGAATTTTTTACTGATGAAACGTCCATAGTAGCCGTTATTAACACACAAGTTACAGAATCTGAAGAAGCTCTACACGAGAAAGCAAGAAATACTTACTACGCTGAGCACAAACCAATAAGAAGAACTCTTCGAAATTTTAAAGAAATTTTGACAGATTTTTTTAAACGACCCGAGCAACTCAGCTATATGAGCATGCAATAAGGATGAGATATGTACTTTTTGTACAGCAATCATATCCCGTACAATTAGCATTATAACCGGCAGTAGAAAGAAGCCATCAATGCAACTAGACGGTTTCCTAAGTAATATCTTGAGGAACAAACAATTATCAATGACCGACATCCATCAAGCAGTTCGAGAAAATATAAACACACGTGCAAACCAACAGAAATTACAATATGATAAAATTTCTAAGCAAATTAACTATAGTGTCGGCGATTTAATGCCCCTAAAAACTAATCCTATTGCCGACACACAACAACCGTGTCAGCAAAACTACAGTTAATTTGTGAAAGATCCTAAAAGATTAAGTGCCAACCACATTCAAACACATACTATTACAGAAACTATAAGCCGACGTGTCAAAGACACGTTAAATTTGAAAAATTGACGATACCACACAAATTTACACTCTATTCCGGGCTGCAACCAATCGCGGGAGAAAGCTATCCAGAAATAAAAATCACACCAATCAAAACAAAGATCAGAACTACATCGACGAGACGCAGGTTTGACATACCGGAGTAGACGGGCTGCACCACCAAGTATTGAAATTCCCTGATATCGAAAACCACTCTGAGTCAAATATCTCTAAAATTCTAACGCGGCTAAACAGAGGACTAGGTTTTAGTCTTACGTGAAGTTAGCTGGTGCTGCTGAAGGTTTTTTTACGGTCATACACACATTTTTCTACATTGCACAACCATTTTTGTGCTAAGTACACACAAATCTTAAATCTGCAAATAACCTAAATTCATACTTTTGTACAAAACACGATGCGGCCAAATTTCCAAGTTAAATCCTTTGAAAAATCAAACACAATGAGTGGGACAGCGCGCGATATAATTGTGGCATAACGTGTTAGAGTGAGACAAAACAGTGTTCAAGTCTCCGACGAAAACAGTATTCGAGTTTCCGACGAGACTAAAACCTAGTCCTCTATTTAGTCGCTCCTTAAAATTCGTGCCAACCGACTAATGAACCCACTATATCAATGTGCCGATCTTTTGGTGAAGACCCCAGCCCACTAGATCCCTCCCCCGTATTGGGGGGTGCCTAAACGTGCTGTGCGAGGTATGTATGTTCGTATGTGTACACGATTCCGGTCGCCAGGAACCTTCCTGAAGTCTTGGATCGTTTTCATACGATAGGTCCTCCGAAAATGAAGGCAACATCAACTTTTGAGGTATGGTCGTCGGCAAAAAAAATTTTTTTTAGGGTTTTTTTTTTTGTTTTTTGTTTGATGAATAACTGGTTCATCACATTTCATTGTATTAGCGAAACGGAGTGATGTTGAGTGTCGAAGTATTTTTGAAAATCACGGAAGGGAGCTTTTCTTGAGTGGCGGGTACCGTATATTTAGATCTTAAGGTTCCAGATGGCCCCGACGCACGGTGAAACTAACACCCGTATGCATAGTCGTTGGCCAGCTGCTCGCCGGCGACTCGCCGGAGTTTCGTTAAGAATAGTATGTTGGCAGCACTGTACGTCTATGTCAAATTCGAGGTTAGCAGGTTAGGTTTTGTGTCAGTTTCTGTCAAAACTGACGGAAAACTTAACCTAATAACCTCGAACTTCACATGGACGTACAGTGCCGCCAAGATACTATTCATAACGAAACTCCGGCGAGTCGCTAGCGAACGAATATGCATACGGGTGTAAGTGACCCAGAAGTTGTTTTATTGTCAGAAGGGAAATGTGTCGCAGATTGGGAGAGTTTTGTAGAAGAAAATAGCCGTCCACAAATACTTAGTAGAGACCGCGTTCGAGAAATTGAAACAAAATATAAAAAGCAAAAAACGACGGCAACAGAAAAGAAACTCCAACGTCGGTTTCGCCGCCGATACCACCTATCTTCGGTGGTGACAAAGAAGGACCACCTGAAGGAGTGCCAGCAACAGGCGACATTACGGTTAAGAGAAAGCTGCAACGGCCACGGCGAGTAGGAGGAAAAGCTTTTCGACGAGCTTACCACGGTACGTGGCATAAGGCAAGTGCAGTGAGAAATGGCAATAAGGTAAGATAGTGCAGTGGGGTTATTGTGCGGTACCACAGATTTAAGTTGCATATAATTGTTATTACTAGCATCTTAAATTTTGGGAGTAATGTGAGAGGACGCGACTTATAGGTTATGACAATGGACACAAACATGTACAATTAATATTAGATGTTTACATTTTTGTTTTGATTTTGGTGATTTGTATGTTTAGACATGTATACCCAATGTAAGGAATTGTTGCACGTGCAGACATATCAACAGCTAGATTAAGTATCGACATATATTGCTATGATTATAGACTTATGTTCGTTTAATAATAATGGTTTTAACCTTAATAAAAAGGAATAGCATGTATCTCAACTCAGGGGTAGGTTCTGAAATATCAAGTAATCTAATTGTAATTTGAATTATGTTAAAACTTCAATAAATTTGACATTTATGTCATTTGCAATTGCTTGTGCAGATAACTAATCAAGATCCTTTACAAATTATATAAAATTCATAAATCAATTCGTAAGTATGACTTTCTTTGTCTTAGTGAACCAATTTTAAATGTTCTTTGTTACAGATAACATTAGCATGTATTTATTATTAACTAACCTGCAACGCTCAAACTTCCAAGTAGCTTGAATCAGCCTGTTTCCTTCAGTTCTATCTGTAAATAAACACTAATCACCTCACTTGTAAACTTGCTGCATCCATCACGTTGTCGACTCAAACTGTCCAGCTGTGAGTAGCCTCAAAATAATCTCGTTGTTTAACAATCCAAATCCTCATGTATGTTCCCTCAGTCGTCAGGAAGTTGATCTCTGTTCAATGGGACCCAGTCTGTTGTGACAAAACTCCAAACAGCAACCTCGTCCTAAGCTGGAAGATGACAGTTCTCCACCAAGTCCAAACACCCTCCGGCGCAGCACACAGAAACTCCAAGCAGCGTCAACACTCCCAAAAGAACGTCCAATCGCCAATCCTTTGTATTAAAATTCCAATCAATTATATCCAAATCGTTACTCTTACTGATGTTTTATTATATAGTTCCAATTAATAATCTTGATCTTCCATTCTTGCTATATTTTATCTTTGTATTTACTTGCACTCCTGTAGTTATACCATGTAAAATTCATTTACATTGTCGAGTTATATTTTCACTTCAGTACCACGTAAATTTCATGTATAGTCCATTTATCATGCCAAAATAGTTCTTAGATAAATAGAACTAGAGTATATTAAAGTTTATTAGTCGAAAAATACTTTACATTTCAGTTTTCAAGTTTGTTTATTTAATAATCCCCTAAAACATATTTTTCTATCTCTTGACTACCATTATTTAAATTGAATGCCACACTCTAGACATTTTATATTAGGACTTTGATTCATTATCCTGCAACATTAAGTTGTTTGCATTATAATATTTCCTAGCCTTTTTCAATGATTACTATATGAATACTATTCCATTCTTTGCACTTAATTTTCGATATATTTAAATTATTTTCTCTCTCTATGTACCATAGCATAATTCCTCAAATTGAAAAGAAACTTTAGAATAATTCAAACTTATTATAAATTCTCTTTTCAATTTTCCACATTCTCTGTGAACAAACATTAATAAATAAAACTTTTAATAAACTCGTAGCAACAAATCAACAACAATTCTACTATCATTATATTTCCATAGTAACATTTTAATAAAACTTAGAATAAACAACAACTCTTTCAACATCTACAGTTTTTATCTAGCCACGATATGGGTAAATCATGGTTACATGGAACCTTCCTCTTATATGTCCATCTGTTTCGCTTATCAATTCGTACGTATTGTTATTGTTGAATATTTTATGTATTTTGTATGGACCCTCATATGCACATAACAACTTTGCACATACTTTTTTTTTCGATCACCTATTCTCAGTTTTTTAACAACCACTGAATCTCCTACATTAAATCGTACCCGTTTTGAAATTTTTCTATTTTGCTTCTCTTCATACCTATCGTTAATTATCTTCAGTCTTCTCCTAGTTCTTTCCAAAAATTGTATTATTTCAACATTTCTCTGCTCTTTCCTCCATGGTCTCGCTGGTACTATCTGTTTACACAGTGTAACTGGGCTGATTTTTGTTGTTGTATTAGGGACATTGTTTATAAAATTTTCCACTTCTTCCAAATATTGTACCCATCTATTATGGTTTTCATAAGTTAAAATTCTTAAATATTTAATTACCTCTTTAATGTATCTTTCTGCAATGTTACTTTGAGGATGTCTTATACTACAAAAACATATTTTGATGTCATTCCTTTCCAAATTACTTATCAACCTTGAATTTTTAAAATAGGTTGCATTATCCGCTAATATCCTCTTTGGTTTCCCCACTTCTTGTTGAAAATATTCAATTGATCTAATAACATGTTTCGTATTGCAACTTTTTGTCGGATATAATTTTACAAATTTTGAAAACGCATCTACCATAATTAAAATGTGTTTGTACCCATATTGTCCTGTCACTAAATTACTTAAGTAATCAATAGCTACCAATTCCATTGGTTCAGTTACTCTGATACTTTTAACAATGTTTTGGTTTTTAAAGTTTCTCTCTTTGGCAATTTGACAAATGTGACAGGTTTGTATTAATTGTTTAATTAATCTAAGATCATTTTTTCTATAAAAGCATTCTCGAAACATCAACCACGTTTTCCTTGCGCCTCAATGTCCAAATATTACATGTATTTCCTCAACAACTTCTAACATGTCTTCCCTACTTAAAACCATCAACTCCTTATTTTCAACGTCTTTTACTAACAAATCCTCTTTAATTTTGTACCCTTTATAATTATTCCCTTGACTTTGCAAAACTAAATTTCTTAACTCTTGTATTTCCTCTAACATCTGTTTGTTTAAAATTTCTTGTCTTGATAACCTTCCTTCCTGATAAATTTTTTCTATACCAATTAAAATTTGTTTTGGTTTTTCATAACTCGGTGTGTCTTTTCTACTTAAAAAATCAGCAACTACGTTTAATTTTCCTGGTCTATGCTTAATTTCAAATTCATATTGTTGCAAGTATAAAGCCCATCTATACAACCTGTCATTGTGAAAAGTTTTATTCTTAAGAAACGATATTGCAGAATTATCTGTTTCAATGTCAAATTTATTACCAGTTAAATAAAATTTTAGTTTATTAACTGCGAAAATTATTGCTAACATCTCCTTCTCCGCTATTGTGTATCTGATTTCATAACCTTTCAAAATCCTTGAAATAAAACATATAGGTACTTCTATCCCATTTTGTATTTGTATTAGCTCAGCTGCGATTGCTTGGTCAGAAGCGTCAGTACGAAGTACAAATTTTTCTTTAAAATTAGGATATTTTAACAATAGCCCTTCATGAAACCTCTGTTTGATTGTATTCAATGCTGCTTCACGTTCTTCGTTCCATACCCATTTTGTATCTTTTCTTAATAACTGTACCAAAGGTAACGTTAATTCTGAATAATTATTAATGAATCTTTTATAATAGTTAAAAACACCTAACAGACCTCTTAACTTCTTCAAATTCTTTGGACGAGGCAAATTCTTAATTTCTTCGATACGTTTCTCATTTATTGTAACTCCATTTTTACTGATCTCATAACCTAAGTACGTTACATTTTCTTGCATAAATTCACATTTTGATAAATTTAATTTTAATCTATTTTTATTCAGTGTTTCTATTACAGTCTCTAAATGTTTTAAATGTTGTTGTTCATTCTTAGAAAACAATAAAATATCATCGATATAGTGCACACAAAAATCCTCAAACTGATTTAGAATTTTCTGCATTGCTCTAACAAGTGCAGCACATGATGTTGAAAGTCCAAATGGTACTACTTTAAATTGAAAAATCTCCCCATCAATACTGAATCCTGTATATTTCCTCGACTCTTCATGTAATGGAATAAGCCAAAAAGAATTCTTTAAATCTAACTTTGTAAGTATTTTCTTATCCCAAATTCTGCTTAATAAACCATCAATTGTTTGTGGAGATTCGTATTGTGGTTTCGTTATTTGATTTATTTTGCGTGCATCTAAACATAAACGAAGCGAACCATCGTTTTTCTTTACAACTACTAGTGGATTAATAAAATTGCTTTTGGAGGACTCTATTACGCCATCTTTTACCATTTTATGTATTTCTTTCTTTACTTGTTCTCTCAAATTAAAAGGAATTGGATACGTTTTACTGTTAAAACCTTTTGACTCATCTACCTGCAACTTATGTAAATATTTCTGAGCTTGTCCTACTCTATCATTGATAATCTCTTTGTTTCTAGTAAGTATTTCTAATATTAGGCCCTTGAATTGCAAATTCTTTTCACCTATCTTTAAATCATCCAACAAAATCCCTTTATAATTAATATTATTCATATTTCTTAGTACATTATTAATAATTATTTTATCATTATCATACATCAATGCGTCTCCAATACTCTTTGATTGGCTACACTTATTTTCTTGGCAGACACTTCTGGTACTGTTCCAAGATTTAATTACCCCTTTTAAATGAATGCATTTTTGCTCTCCATTTATCTGAATTCCCAATTGTTGAATGATATCGACCCCTATTATTAAATCAATACTCAAGCCTTTTACTACAAATAAACTAACTATGCCTTCCCATTTATCAATTATTATTTTAATACTCAATATTCGATTAGTAGTTGAAATTTTCCTTTTCGTTGCAGATAGTAAATCTGTTTTATTAACCTTGATTAATTTATTATGTAAAACGTCTATATTTTCTAAAATTATTTCTTCCTTTATTAAAGAGGCCATTGCTCCACTATCAATTAATGCTAAATATTCATTATTATTTAAAATAACTTTTAAAAATGGTAATGTTGAAATTTGGCTATCTTCTTCTTCCTCTTCTAATAAAAATTGTCCATTATTCTCCAAACTAGTGTTGATAAACGTATGGTTCTTAACTAAATTAATTAAAATTGAAGTTTTTTTTATCTTCTGAGGAATCTTCATAAACCTCATCCTCTTGCTTCCGGTCTTCTTCCCTCGGTCTTCCTCTATCATATTCTGTTCTATACACTGTATTAATGTACTGTCTGTTAGGGTATTTGTTCTTGTTATCATCTTGATTTGATTTCTGATTATTCTTTTCGTCTATCATTTGTTGATATCTTCTCCGTTCATTGCCATTATAATATCTGTCATTAACATTCCTTTGGTAATTGTTTCTATTTTGGTAGCTTCTCCATCTATCATAATTCCTGTTGTATCCATTATTATTAAAATTCCTCTCACCTTGTCTGTAATTATTAAAATTATTTTGGCCTAAATTATGTTGATTTTGTTGTATTTCCTCGAATTTTCTTTTACTAGAATTTGGAAAACTAGAAACTTCTCTTCTGTAATTACTTCTATGATTTATAATTGCCATATCATAATTTCGAACTATCTCTAAAAAGTCCCTCATGGTTTTTATATTTTGTACTGCAACAGCTCTCGTAATCTCCTCCTCTAAATGTCTTGATAGATGTTGAACTATTTCTTCTTCGGATAATTTTGGAGTAAGATGTTGTGCTTTATTAAATTTATTAATGACATATATTTCCCGTGTACTACTTCTTTCCATGTACCTTCCAGTTGTTAACTGTGTTCTTACTCGCGCCTGATGTGCATTACTCCAATATTGTTCTATGAATAATTTTCTAAACTCTTTGTAACTGTCATACCTTGACTTTATAATACTATGCCATACATCTGCATAACTTTTCAGGCTCATATTTATAATTTGCAGCTTCTTATTTTCATATGGTATTGTCCTCATAATATCATCTAATTTAATCAAGTATGTCATAGGCTGTTCACCTATTCTCCCTTCGAAAATTGGTAGCATTTCTGTCTGAAATCCCAGGTAACTCCCTCTTGAACTCCCATTTAAATTTTCTGTACTATCTTGTATCCTTTGTAACTTATCTTCTACTTCCTTGAATTTTACTGTGCTGTTCAAAATCTCTCCTTGTATTTGTACTCTATTTTCATCTACCTTCCTTCCTAAGACATCTACTTTTTGATCAGTATACTCTAATTGTACTTTCATTGTATCTTCCAATGTTACTTTCATCCCCTCTAGTTTTCCTTCTAGTTCTTCTTTATTGCGTTCTAACTCTTGTCCAATGGTTTGTTTCAAGGTTTCCTCTAGCTTCTCGTTGGCTTCTTGTCTTTCCTGTCGCACCTCATTCTTTACTTCAACTTTATAATTTTCTAATGTTAAACAAATGTTATTGATTTGTGCTTGTAGTTCTTCCTTATTTCCAATTTGAACTTTATAAAATTCGTCTTTCAATTCCTTCATTGCTTCTTTCATCTTTTCTGTCTGGACTTTTTGATCTTGCAACTTCTCTGTTAATCTTTCTGCAGTGTCTTTTATTGATTGTTGTAGATCCCTCTTTGTTTCCTCAGCTAACTGTTGTGACCTTCTTTCTCTTTCCTCTGCATCCTTCTTTGACCTGTTTTCCCTCTCTTCTGCATCCTTCTTTGACCTGTTTTCCCTCTCTTCTGCATCCTGTAGTAATTGCCTCTTTGTTTCTTCAGCTTTTTCCTCAATTGATTGCTTTAAATTTTCCATTGACTGTTGTGATTGCATTTGCATTTGCATCATCGTTTCCATTATCTGTTTGAAACTGTCTTCTTCTGCTGTTTGTTTTTGCTGAAGCCTTACCTGGTCTCCTTGTATTTCCATTTCCGCTTCCTCCACTTCTACTTCGGTAGGGATTGTAATATCTTCCATCTCCTGCTGTTCTTCTTCTGTCCTTTTACTTTTCCGTGTGACTCTTTTATCTGCCATATTTATTATTTAACCTTTTACAAATTATTAAAATTCTAATGTACCACCTTTTATTAAATTGTAAATTTTGCAATTTATTTGATAATTACTTTTTATCCAAAAACTTTAACAAGTTTTATTGTTGTTTGTTCTATCCTTTTATTTATTTATAAGGAACAATATTTATAAAATGAAATGTTACTCAGCGTATTTTTTTATTTTAAACTTGTAGCTTGTACCCTTATTATAGCAATAAACAATTAGCAAACAGCCCCACGTATGCGGCGTCCATAATTTATGCTATGATTATAGACTTATGTTCGTTTAATAATAATGGTTTTAACCTTAATAAAAAGGAATAGCATGTATCTCAACTCAGGGGTAGGTTCTGAAATATCAAGTAATCTAATTGTAATTTGAATTATGTTAAAACTTCAATAAATTTGACATTTATGTCATTTGCAATTGCTTGTGCAGATAACTAATCAAGATCCTTTACAAATTATATAAAATTCATAAATCAATTCGTAAGTATGACTTTCTTTGTCTTAATGAACCAATTTTAAATGTTCTTTGTTACAGATAACATTAGCATGTATTTATTATTAACTAACCTGCAACGCTCAAACTTCCAAGTAGCTTGAATCAGCCTGTTTCCTTCAGTTCTATCTGTAAATAAACACTAATCACCTCACTTGTAAACTTGCTGCATCCATCACGTTGTCGACTCAAACTGTCCAGCTGTGAGTAGCCTCAAAATAATCTCGTTGTTTAACAATCCAAATCCTCATGTATGTTCCCTCAGTCGTCAGGAAGTTGATCTCTGTTCAATGGGACCCAGTCTGTTGTGACAAAACTCCAAACAGCAACCTCGTCCTAAGCTGGAAGATGACAGTTCTCCACCAAGTCCAAACACCCTCCGGCGCAGCACACAGAAACTCCAAGCAGCGTCAACACTCCCAAAAGAACGTCCAATCGCCAATCCTTTGTATTAAAATTCCAATCAATTATATCCAAATCGTTACTCTTACTGATGTTTTATTATATAGTTCCAATTAATAATCTTGATCTTCCATTCTTGCTATATTTTATCTTTGTATTTACTTGCACTCCTGTAGTTATACCATGTAAAATTCATTTACATTGTCGAGTTATATTTTCACTTCAGTACCACGTAAATTTCATGTATAGTCCATTTATCATGCCAAAATAGTTCTTATATAAATAGGACTAGAGTATATTAAAGTTTATTAGTTGAAAAATACTTTACATTTCACTTTTCAAGTTTGTTTATTTAATAATCCCCTAAAACATATTTTTCTATCTCTTGACTACCATTATTTAAATTGAATGCCACACTCTAGACATTTTATATTAGGACTTTGATTCGTTATTCTGCAACATTAAGTTGTTTGCATTATAATATTTCCTAGCCTTTTTCAATGATTACTATACGAATACTATTCCATTCTTTGCACTTAATTTTCGATATATTTAAATTATTTTCTCTCTCTATGTACCATAGCAATATATTACACACAGGGCCCTGGACAGCATAGTTTGTTGCTTTCAGCTTAATTAATAGTGGATTATATGGCTACATAATTCACACTTTTCTTACAGGGGACTGGAGATATTTGGGCATAGTCTATTTTGGGAATTCGCCACGCAGACGAAAACCAAATAGGGATGAACGTGGCAATGTACGGTGTTAGCCATCTAGATCGGGAGCACCGAAAATATTATATTACGATTGAAACTGCAGTAGGGATACTGCGATCACGATGAAAACATTGTGATCGGATAATTACCCAGCGGAAACGCTGTGATTGGTTGTATGTTGGAATCACCATGGGTATTCCCAAGAGGAAATACCTACTACTGGCTGATATTTAAGCAAACGTAAGGGGAGATGAAGAGGTTAATCATTAACTCGACAGAGTCAGAAGGCACAACAGTTTGGGCACCTTACTTTATTCCTAATTACGTGTTTGCCGCTACTTTCGATCAGCGGGCCATCTTATCGCTACAGCAGATTGAGGGCTGACAGCCGTAATTTCTCTTATTCCTGATTACGTGTTTGTCGCTACTTTCGATCAGTGGACCAAATTAGTAGCTCACTGGAAAAACTACAAAACTCTTAAGAATTATACAAATTTCGCAAGTATGCAAAAAAGAAAGCCTTTTTGAGTTACTCCTTGCACAATCGAACAGATATTTGGAAAAAGTCGAAGAGCTGGGTATTAGTGGTGGGGCACTAACACCCCATGAAGGAGCTTGGCCTGCAAGGCGGAAGGTTAGAGCTTCCGTATCCTCGCTCTCACACCCGGCTGTCGCGTGTCAAATACATGACACGTGGTGATGTGGCGAGCACCACGCATTAGACAACCGCATTATTACCCGTTGTTCTTTCGAACGCAGGTTCCCAATTATTTAAAGCGACTGGGTAGGCCGCCCGCCAGGCATCGATCTGGGATTTGAACTCCAGACTTCCGCTCCGCAGTCCGATGCTCTAACCATCAGAGCCACGCTGGCCTGGGTATTAGTAGTAAACATAATAATAACATTCCTTTAGAGGTGCAACAGGCCGATGACATAAACAACTTCTGTATTCATCGGTCCAAAATTTAGGATGTAATATTAACCAAGAAACTTTAAATTTTTTATTAAATAATTATCTTCAAGATTCTTCAATTTAAATCGATTTCGGACGAAGAGGTCTGCAAATTCTTATTTGAAATTAAATCAAATTCGACCGGCAGTGATGGTTACAATATCCAACTATTGCTGTCCATTCTTACTGTCCTATATAACGCATATAATAAAATGTTGTTTGTCAGAAGGTGTTTATCCTGACATATAGAAAGAAACACTATGTGCCGGTGTGACGTGTTTGCAGTTTAAATTGAAGATCAGAGGATTGTGCTCATTTGTGACAAGATCGTATGCGCTTTTTCTGCTTCGAGGCGTCGATTTGGTTGTTCGTAGATCGCGACAGGTTTCGTTTAATCAAAGTTGTTTCTAGATTAGCTAGGTTTTTTGATTGTGGGGGCGTGTGAGATAGGAAATGGTTACCCCTCCGGCGGCGGTTAGAGATGCTTTGACCTGTCTATAGATATTCTTCTTCTTCGGTCTTCAGTCTTTTGGATGAGTTGTCGCAGCTTTGTATTCCTCCCGACAAGCACTTTTTCTTTTCATTATTTTGTATGATGTACTTCCTGTATCTTCTAGTCTATACATATATAAAGGAAAGTCATAACCCTGACTAATCAACGCAGAGCCGAAACCACTGGTACTAGAAACTTGAAATTTGGGTGCAAGGTTCAATTTGTTACGTAAGGTAGTGCTAAGAAAGGATTTTTTGAAATTCGACCCCTAAGGGGGTGAAAAGGGGTAAAATGTGTTTTCACGAATTCCTCAATATCTCTTACACCCAATACGATATCAATTTGTTGTTTACTTGCAAAGATTACCAATGCAAATATCTAGAAACGTATTTCAGAATTTTGCCTTAATCAACCCCTAAAGGTGCAAATCTGGATTGTGGGTGAATTAAAGAACCCTTCGTATCTCCCATGTTTATGGAGTTAGAACATTCTTTTTTGGCATATAGACGTATTTTTAAAATATTTAGAAAAGGGTTTAAGGGAATTAAAAAATTTTAACCCTAAAGGGGTACAACGAGGAAAAACTGAAAAGGGGTAGGGGGGTTAAGATTGTTAATTTTTTTTTGAGAGTTCCATTTCACAATAAAATCGGTTAAATGCGATTTTTTTAAATTCTGCCCCTACGGGGATGAAAAGGGGTAAAATGTATTTTCACGAGTTCCTCAATATCTCTTAGACCCGACAGATAACGACTTGGTGTTTACTTGCAAATATTATCAATGCAAATACCTAGAAACGTATTTTAGAATTTTGCCCTAATCAACCCCTAAAGGTGCAAATTTGGGTTGGGGGTGAATTAAAGAACCCTTTGTATCTCTTATGTTTATTGAGTTAGAACATTATTTTGTGGCATATAGATGTATTTTTAAAATATTTAGAAGGGGTTTAAGGGAATTTGAAAATTTTAATCCTAAAGGGGTAAAAGGACAAAAAACTGAAAAGGGTTAGGAGGGTAAAATTATTTTTTTTTGCTGTAAGTTCCATTTCACAATTAAATGGCTTGAAAGAATTTTTTTTAAATTCCACCCCTACGGGGGTGGAAAGGGAAAAATGTGTTTTCACGAGTTCCTCAATATCTCTTAGACCCGATGAGATAGCGACTTGGAGTTTACTTGCAAAGATTAACAATACAAATACCTAGGAACTTATTTTAGAATTTTCCCCTAATCAACCCCTAAAGGTGCAAATCTGAATTAAACAACCCTTCATATCTCCTATGTTTATTGAGTTAGGACATTCTTTTTGTCATATACGAATTTCTCAATATTTCATAAGGCCCTATAATGTAACAATTTGGTTTTACTTAGAAAGGTTACCTATACAAGTTCCTAAAAACGTAATTCAGGATTGTGCACAGATCAACTCCTAAAGGTGAGGATTTGGTTTCAGGGGTAAATTATAGAACCTTTCGTATTTTCTGTGGTTCCTGATGATCATGATTTTTGGGAATATGTGTATTTTTTAAATCTTTAAATAGTACTTTATGTAACTAGTCCTCAAAGCAAGGCTTTAGGGGACGAGTCGTAATGTTTCCGGACGAGGCGGAGCGAAGCGCAGCCGAGTCCGTAATATGAAGATGAGTCCTCTAAAGCCATTTGAGGACGTGTTGCATACAACGTTTTTTTGTATTAGCTCTCCAAACATTATAATATGAAGTTTCAATTACCATTAACTCGGCATTATATTAGGAGGCCGGGCGAAAATGTATTTTTCGCTCCCCAAACTGGTTACTTTGGAAACTGTCTAGGATCCTCAAAATGGCCATTTAGAGGCCTTGTACTTAAAGTCGTCATGGCAAGTAATGTTTGAGTCCGCTAAAATGTTGCCACGACGACTTTAAGTACAAGGCCTCTAAATGGCCATTTTGAGGATCCTAGACAGTTTCCAAAGTAACCAGTTTGGGGAGCGAATACAAAAAAAGTGGTTTAAAGTTTTTATTCTAAATTTCATTGTGAAAGGAGTAAAAATGGGGTAAAAGTAAAAAGAAGTTAAAAAAGAGGTTAAAGTTATTGATTCTTTTCCGTGTGTCCAGTTTAGAATAAAATAGAAGGATTTCCGAAATTCCACCTTTAAGTGGTGGAAACTGGTATGTTGCTACAATTTATGAATACAACATTTAATAAGTACATTTATAATTTTTATTCTCATTGTTATACTAAACCTATAGTTTTATCAATCCATATAAGGAGAACGACGATTACATACACATTTCCAGGAGATACATGAAGCATAAAAGGGTTATGGAGACCTTTTTTTGGAAGAATATTGTTTCCTTTTTACCTATAATATTGTTTTGCAGCGTTTGTTAGTTTAGCGTATTGAGTGAGAGAGGAGGAGAGCATTCTAGAATTCGTTTAGGATTTAGAAGAAAAAACATTTGTAGTCCGTACGAAGAACGGGCATCTTGCTAGTATTTGTTTTATATAGTCGCGGTCTTCCTTTCGCATTTTTTTTCTTGTATACGACCTTCTATCATGGTTTTAAGAATTCCATTTCCTCGTAGTACATGACCTATTAGGGATGATTCTCTTTTGTATCTGTCTCCACAAATCGTATTCTTCATTTACTCTTCTCGAAACTTCGTGATTTGTCGCCCTATCTACCCAACGTATCTTCAGTAATCTTTTATAGCACCATATATCCATTGCTATAGATATTATACCTTGGTATACGGAAAGCTTAGTTTGTTAAGGCCGTCTGTATTTCAGTTGCAGAGTGTTTAGCTACTTAAATCTCGATAATTAGTTGCCATTGGGGACAAATATGGAAGGTAGTAAGAAAAGGATAAATTCTTTAATTTTGGGTAGGTGGGGGTAATGATTTCTATAATTTTGTGAACAATTTATGTGATTATTGATTGGAATGGATCATTACTTTCTGTTTTATTGACGTTAGGATTGTAGTGTTGAGTTCTTCCAGCATAATAATTTGGATTAGCTGTTAGACTTTTACGTGGGTTGATGTTTGGAATTTGTCTTGCTATTCTGTACAGTAGTATGATTTTTCGGTTTTGGACAATCTTGGAAATGATGTAAACCAGTGCATTTGACACAGCGGGGCTGGAAGCGGCAATGGTTTTTGGTGTATCCATATCTTTGACATCTTGTGCACTGTGGGATGTCTCTTGATTTTTTCTTGGTTCTACAGTAATAACACAATTACAGTCTTGCTAATTAAAATATTTTGTTATTGTTGGCATTTTTCTTGAGTTCGTGTTACTTTAATTGCTTCGAATTTTTCGGTTGTTAGTTCGTGAAATATATCTTTGTCGCTAAGAGATGTTGACAGGCCTCTTGTAATGACCCAAAAATTTGGGCTATGGTTATTCATAAAGTGTGATACTGGAATTTTTTAGTTTCCTACCATTTTATTACGATCCGGTAATCTTCAATTGTGGTTAAGTTAATAGGTAGCGTTTAACCTGCTGTTAAAAAGCAATTTTTACTATTTTCCGAATCTCTTATATTACTGCCTGATAGTTGCTTGTCTCGTGTAAACAGTTTGGCAGTATTTTTGGTTTCACTTCTTCAGCTTCAATTCTTTGAGAACTGGAGCTGTCTTGAGATTAGCAATTATGTAACTGATGATATTTATTTTCAGATTTTAGCGTTGTTGAACGGAAATAATATCTTTTGTTGTCTATTATAATTGGAAGTGTTGTAGCTGGTTGTTTAGGGGTTTGAAATTTTGAATTATTTAATCATGTTTTCGTTTTGTACGTTTAAGACTTCCTGCAGGGCTTGTTCCGTTATTTGCTTATAACGCGTCTGGAGATGTGTTGAGATCATTAATATTTTATGTTGACTGTTTTTAGTATTAACCATTGAGAATTATGATGGATAAGAAATAAACTCGTAGAGCACGGCTGTGGAGGTGGATACTAGCTATCGGCCGCCCGGAGCAGATAACCTCCTCGCCTGTGTGGATATCACTTGTTTATTATACACTTTTAACTAATTTGGTGTATTAGATAATGATCCAAACTGGATTATGCTGATTTGAAAACGCACTGGGTTGAACGCGATAGCAATCAACCTTTCGCGGCCGTGGTTAAATCACAACTCAGAAGCAGAACTGACATTTTACGGAAGATCACAGAACATGTAAATGCTGGATAGACTCCAGTACTGTGCGTTGACCAGCCACTATATGTTCTGAGTAATATTATTGAAAATAGTTGGTCGGAGCCATTTAGGAAAAACAAACTTGTTTTGATTTTTGAGCCGTTCCACATAAAGCAAACTTTTCTTAAGGTTTCGTGGCAGCTTATGGAAAACTGTAGTTGGACCAGAATTGCCGCTTTTTTGGAATAATTACGGAAGGTTTGGCGGAGACAAAAATGAATGTGACCATTTAATGATTATAATTCTTTACTCCTCACCCCAAGCACCATACGTAACAGACACTCTGGTCAAGCACCAGATAACAGCAGCTGTTCTCCGCTGTTTTTAATGCAAGAGGCTTATGAGAGTAACGTTCCTAATGGCAATTAAGTACCTCTTCACATACTGTCACGTTTTGGCTGACCATTCTAAACTTAGGGTCTGCTGCTTACAGTCGAAATTTGAAAAATATACTTTTCAAGGACTGCTTGAGAAGGATGATACGTTGATTTTTTGTTTTTGACCACGTGAGGTATTAGCGTTGGGTAGGTGTACATTTGAAAAATTTGCAAGAAATTGAATTCAAGGTCCCTGATGTACTATCAAAGACAAAAAAACTGGGACAGTTAATATGTTCTGTTGTGAATGTGACTAGTTTAATATGTATAGTTGCTAGTTATTTCTAATTTAATTGTCAAGTGGCTTAAACGTTGCTATGAAACAAAATTGTTATAGAAAACGTAATTATTTAAAACCTCGTTTAACATAATCAAATAATGATTAAGTCTATATCAATAGTTGTCCCAATTTGTTTGTCTTGGATAGTACAATAACACTTTTGTTCTGGTACGTGGATACTCTAATTTTTACGTGTACTTCCTTTGACCAAGGTATGAAAACACAATCCTTTCAATTTTCCGGGAACATCGTGGGATGTAAAACGGGTAGATTATTTTCATGTTTGACATTAGACCAAGCTCGCAAGCAAAATATTGCCAAGATGAAGGATGAAGGGTTCAGACAAAAAGCGAGGATATTTAATTTTAAAACCAAGGAGCCTTCTACCATCAAAAGTGTGACTACAAACGTTCAGCCATTTTCTAGACTATTCACTGTGGCTCGAGAACGTGATCTTAATTGGACTTGTTTTCTCTAAATGAAAATCAGTTGTCCCTATCTCAGAAAGGTCAAATACGTTCAGGAGTCAAGGTTAATTTTGCTAAGAAGCTAAAAAGTTTGGTACACAGTGGCAATACTCCTCATGTTTTTGATGGAATCATATGTGAAGGCGCAGTTCTTGTTCGGTCCATTCGTCCACAAAATGCCAAATATTTCAAAGATACTTTAAGTCACGTTTCTTGAAACAAGCGACAAGTAAAATGTAGAAGGATCGATGTGCTTTAGGACCTCTATCAGGAAAATAGCTTAAAATCTAAAGAACCTGAAGGTCGAAAGTCGGGTGTTCGTCGTCAGGCTCTGCCACATGTCAAACTGCCTTGAGATTGGTAAAATTTCCTACAATACTCCAGAAATAAAATATGTAATATCTGGAGGAGGGGACGTCTTCTAAGTACCTCTGAAAGAGTAAACGTGGTGACAAACAATGAAGATAAAATGTATTCTTTGTGATCCTCGTACACCTTACTATAGCTCGTTTCACTCTGACTATGCAGTGTACAGGGATAGTGCTACAGTATTGCCATATTTCCCCAGAAAGTCGCTTAAAACTGAACACGAAGACGTCAATCATAATAAATCCGCCTTTTGTATTGAAATCGGCTTATTTGTTAATACCTTGTTGAAGTAAACCCTTTTTGTCGCTTCTGCGTCAATTTGAAAAGAGCAGCATATAATATACCAGAGTGCGGTCTACAAGCGGCAACGCAGCAGGCGAAGTTTGCCTTTGAATAACATTGTCGTATGTTCTTTGTACTACATAGTCAGAGTGAAACGAGCTATAGATAGTTATAAAAGAACCGATAGGATCGCAGTGACGAAAGGAATTTAAAGGCCAAAGCCCTCTACCACACCTTACTAGATGGAAAATTATGCAGCGTGATGGAGGAAGCAGGTAATAGTCAGTATTGCATACATAGTATATGGTTGGAAATGCAGCAAAGTCCATTTTAATCAGCTGCTCTGATACAGATGTTTTGGTTCTTTGCATTTCCTTCTGCAGTGTCTTTAAACAAAAGGGCATAGAAGTGTGGCTTTTGATGTACCGTATAGCAAACGATGATGCGTCGCGATTCGTAAAACAACTTGTATTGGAGAAGACAAAGCAGAAGATCTTCAGGGATTTCATGCCTTTACAAGTAGTTATACAACTTTTTCTTTTCTACTAAGAGCAAAAAACTAAATGGAAAACTTAGGCGGTGTACCATCTGGTAACGGTTGCAATTTATGCGAAATTCTGAAATGTAGACAGAAACATTGCAGCAGCTGGAAAAAGTTACTGCTTTGCTCTATGGTCCAGGAACGGATCTCACACAGCAAGAGTTTTAAGTGTGTTCCTCAAGGGTCTGTACTAGGCTCTTTACTGCTTTTTAACATACATATCAGACCTATCACCATGCATTAGATGCCTTCAATCTTCATTTGCAGACGGCCGTACGATGTATGTCGATCTTCTGCTGAATTATATACATTCAGACTTGAGTGTGCTGTCCGAGTGGTGCGATACTTAGCTCCTTCCGGTTAATATAAGCAAGTGCGCAGTACTTCATATGGGTAAAAATAAACAACGCTTGACGTATGAAATGAATAATTTACAACTGTTAACTATATTTTCTAAATCAGATCTTGGTGTGATTATATCTGAGGATCTATTTTGGGAAAACCATGTGGCATCGATTATGAAAAATGCTAACACGTTGATGTATCTTATTCAAAAATCTTTTGCCACACCGTCTCCTCAAACAATGGCTAAACTATTTACCACCTACGTTCTTCCAGTTCTAGAATTTGCGGCTACAGTCTGGTCTGCACATTTAATAAAAGATGAAAATGGAATCGTCTCCTTCAAGAGGTGGTGGAAGCCTAGTCTGTGAATGCTTTCAAGAATCGCCTTGATGCCCGGTACGCAGATGACTAATAGTGTGAAGTGATGTGTGGTGAATATCGTGGCCTGACAAATATTATATTCTTGCGAGAGTGTTAAAAACAGTAATTTCGAGTAATTTTATGTTTACGCCATTATATCTTGCTCGAATTTCTGTTAGCGACATATTTTAGCTATTGATAATAATTATTGTTAACTTTTACTTGTTATTAATTGTTATATTTAAGGATCAATTTTGTTAATCCTTAGGCTACATAGGTGTACACCTCAGTCTTTAGCATTTCGTAATAATAATAATCTATTGTTTATGCCCTTAATACATAAATAATCATTAGAGATCGTTCTTAAAAGGGGGCAGGGGGGCTATGATTACATGGGTTACACCAGCGAGATAGGGAAAATATGAGTAAAATAACTCTTTACTGGAATGACGTTCCTGACTCTCATATGTAAAATTTTGAGTTAGATTTTTTATAGATGTGGCGATTATACCCATATTCACATGGTCTGCGCTTTAATCCTTTATGAAAAAACACTTATGGAAATTAAAACTGACTATAACATAATTAGTCCAGTCGTTGAAGGTTTTCCGCTCCGAATTCTTTGAACCTTGACCGATTGACGTGAAATTTGGTGAGTGGTTAAGGGATGGCTCAAGGAGCAAAAGTGGCATAGTGCCGATGTGCGCTTTTACCCTAAGGGTGGATGCCACTTCTTCTCGGGAGGGGAAATGTGTTCACACAAAATAACCCCGGAAATGGATAGAGGGACAAATTCTAAGTAAAAAATGTTCTATATAGGTTTTTCGATAGACCGATATTTTTCGAGATATTCGCGATTGAAGACTTCGATTTTTCGTGATAAAAATGCATGTTTTTGGACGGTTTTTTGCGAATAAGTCGAAAACTTCGCGTTCTATCAAATAAGTTGTAATAACTAAAAATGAAGCTTAGAAAACAGCAAAGAGATTGGTTTGTTTATGAATGCTCTAGCTCGAAAAAAAAGAAGTTATGGCTCGTTGAAAAGATTTTTTTTTGCAACAACTTGGTTCGAAATAATCAACGTTAATTAACGAAAAACCGATACATTTTTCGGGAAAAACTTATAGAACATTTTTTGTAGTAATTGAAAAGACTTTTAAAATGAGCACTGTTAAAAATCGGTTGCATTATAACTAAGCGAGTTACGATGCAAAAACGGTGGGCCACTCGAATTTTTGAAAAAAAAATGAGCGATAAAACCCCAGCCATTCCACCAGAATTGGTATTGACCATTATCCCTTTACAAATTACTTTATTTTAGTATTACTTATGTAATCCAAAAGTTTGGGCGGGTTAGAATGCGTATTTTTCGAAAAAAATATGATGAAAATGGAAAACGTATTTTTCAAATTTCTTAAAAAAATACCTTATTTTGAAAATAACTAAAACTAAAGAAAAAAAAACGTAAAAAATAATATAGTACAAAAAGTTGGATTTTTTCTTAACCAACATTTTAGTTTTATTTCATTTCTGTAGGAAAAAAAATGACGGAGATATAAATGTTAGAAGTTTGCATTATAGTGCGCGGACCACGTCTCCCGAGTCCTTCAACCATTTACTTTTTGAATACACAAAGTCTGATTATGTCCAAAAACTTTTGGATTACATGAGTAATACTAAAATAAAGTAATTTGTAAAGGGATAATGGTCAATATTAATTCTGGTGGAATGGCTGGGGTTGTAACACTCACTTTTTTTTCAAAAATTCGAGTAACCCACCGTTTTTGCATCGTAACTTGCTTAGTTATAATGCAACCTATTTTAAAGGTCTTTTCAATCACTACAAAAAATGTTCTATAAGTTTTTCCCGAAAAATGCATCGGTTTTTCGTTAATTAACGTTGATTACTTCGAACCAAGTTGTTGCAAAAAAACTCTTCTTCAACGAGCCATAGCTTCTTTCGTTTTGGACCTAGAGCATTCATCAAAAACTAATCTCGTTGCTGTTTTCTAAGCTTCATTTTTGATTATTGCAACTTACTTGATAGAACGCGAAGTTTTCGACTTATTCGCGAAAAACCGTCCAAAAACATGCATTTTTATCACAAAAAATGTAAGTCTTCAATCGCGAATAGCTCGAAAAATATCGATCTATCGAAAAAACTATATAGAATATTTTTTACTTAAAATTTGTCCCTCTATCCACTTCCGGGGTTATTTTGAGTGAACACATTTCCACCCCCGAGAAGGGGTGGCACCCACTCTCAGGGTAAAAGCGCACATCGGCGCTATGTCACTTTTGCTCCTTGAGCCATCCCCTAACCACTCACCAAATTTCACGTCAATCGGTCAAGGTTCAAAAAAATTCTGAGGTAATAGCATATTTTTACCTTCAACGACTGGACTAAATGGTACTACGGCTTTTAGATGAGAATTAAAGTATGAAAGAGTAATTTTAATCTACGAAGATGGTGGCATAACCGCCCCACACTCATAATCTATTCAACAAAAAAAATCAACTCAAAATGTTCAATATTAAGGTCATGAACGTCATCCTTATAAAGCGTTACTTTATACGTATTTTCCCTCTCTTGCTGATGTAACCCATGGAATCATAGCCCCCCCCCCCTTCCCTTCTAACGTATGGAAAACTAAGCTGATATCTCTAAAACCACCATTGGAACAGAATCATGGCGACAAAGGAGAATATGAGGAAAAAGGCAAGAAAACAGAAAGGATTGGAAATGTAATAACTAGGGTAGAACTAAAACTAGGGCCTCTGGTAAAAACTATACGAAAGAAACAGCACAGGTGATATGGACATGTGCAACTTATGGGAGAAGAAAAGATACAAGGAAGATCATAGAAGCACGAAAAGGGGAGAAAGGATGACGCGAAAGCTCAGAATAAAAGATGCTAAAATGGTGGTGCGGAATTGGAAAGAATTCCAGAAGTGAATATAGAACCCGATACCTTAAGGTACAAAAAATAGGGAAAGAGAAAGAAGTATTTATATCTGATATTATAAGAGCCATTTAAAGTTATAACAATCCACTAACGTGTGTTATATCACGGCAACTAGAAACAAACAAAATTCTAAAAAAAAATGTTTAAAATTATATACAGCTGTCACTTGGCAAATAACTTACCTGACATTTATTGTTGAGTCTTGGATATTGGCAATACAGTATTGTGCTTATTGTGCTCTAATACATCAGAATGTAAGCTAGAGTAACAAATATTATTGCACTGTCAAGTGTGATTTTGAAAGGAAAAAGATCTTAGCCCTTTTCCAGAACATTCGAATGAGTAAGGTCAAATTACATACTTACGGTTCTTATTATTTAATTTAATATTCATTATCTTTCAGAATTTGATTAAGGATTTTGTTTGTATGCATTTGTCAATGAAGGACCGGGAATTACTGAAAATTATCATAAAGCGAATCAAATTTGCACCCACCTTGCAAAATGGATATTTAGAGCACAAGAAGTATTTGCGAAGGCTTTTAGTTAGAAGCAATCATTCCGAAATGATTCTATCAAAACGGCATACTTTATTATCAAAGGTTAGTTACTTTACTAATAACTATTCTGCTATTTCGTCTTTATGACATTACACCTGATTTAAGAAATTGTAATAGTAGATTATGCAATGAGGGAGAGAAATTGCACTGAAGCAAAATAGCATTCTCTCCGAGTTGCATATACTATTTTGTTCACGTTGCAGGAAGATTTAAAACGAAAAACCCGTTTTTTTAAACTTCATTTATTGACATTTTAGTTACAATTATTTTAAAATTAGTAGCCTATGGTACATTTTAAAGTTGGTGGCACTGTAAGTCATTATGACAAGAGCTCACAATTATGTCAAATTCGAGGTTAGAAGGTTAGGTTTTGCGTCAGTTTGCGTCAAAACTGACACAAAACCTAACCCGATAATCTCGAATTTGACATAATTGTTGTGTCAGTCATAATGAAAACTCCCTAGGGAAATTTTTGTCTTATTTAGTCTCTAGGAAGTATATGTTTTGCTTCTGTCACAATTTTGATGCTATAGAAACCGACTTCTACTCCCGGTCGTGGAAAAACTGTTTTGCTATGGTAAATGACAGTTCTCTTGTGGCGTGTAGTACGATGGGTTAATAAATAAAGACATGTATTTGTCATAATGACAATTCTCACTCATTATAATAATAAAACAATGAGCTTTCCATGGCTAAACCCTATCTAGAATAATCGCGAATAGTTTATATTATTAAATATATGGAAAATATCTTCAACAAATACGATTATTGAAGAAAACTGCTACCTACATCAAGTTCGAAACAAATTTTACAACCAGCAATATTAGCGTTTGCAAAATTACGGACAGGTAAATACGTCAACGTTTGTTTCCCGAAATTTAGCTAAGATTAGTTACAAGTTGTCCCCCTCTTCAAGGGGTGGTGGGGGGAGTGCCGATCACAGACTACATTTATATAAGATGCAGTGTTACCAAAGAGCATACTATAATGCAATTTTGAAAAAGTTCCCCATCCGCATTGTCTTATGTAATCTCTATCGTTATTTTTTAAATTTAATTAAAAGCGACACCCTTCTACAAGCCCTAAATGACATTCCACAAGTAGAGGAAGTTGTCTAAATATGGGCTACCACTTTCAGATCTATAGCTATATTCAAATATATTGAATATATGTGAGCTTTTACTTGGTAGTGTACATTATAAACATGTTATCTTTATGATATGGTGTCAAAATAAGCTAAACATATATACAGTCTATCTAAAATATTTATTACAAAATAATGGCAGATTTTTGGCCACATGGTCTAAATATGGGCTACCTTCAAAAAACCTGTAAAATGGCCAACTAAAATTTAGTGCTGAATAATAAACATAAAAGCAAGATTATTTTGTGTAAAATCACGCTAAAAATATTCATTTACAAAAATCGCATATCTAAACGTCCTTCTCTGCACCTGCACACTCGCTGTGTGCCCACATGAGACATTGGAAGCATTTTACCCAAAGTTATCCACTTGAATCGTCAGAAAAAAGTCACTTTCACTCTCATCCAATGCAGGAATCTGATGATGATAATCGCTTTCTTTTTAAAACTTTTTTGTTTGCCTGCTGTTTTCCTTTTCTTTTTGCTTTTTTTGCTTGTCCATCTTCTTTTGCTTCACAATTCAACTTCTTTTTTCCCTTGATAACTGCAGACCTTTTTAAAGATATTGATAGTGCTTATTTATATGGCGCTCCAGTAATTACGCAGGAACCTGTAGCTTTTCGACCTCGGTTAGTCACTTTCTTTCTTATAAAAAGAACTGGAGTGATTTCGAAAAGGCTCACATACTTTGATGTTCCAAGAAGAGGTTGCTGTGAAACTGGTCAACAATCCTGGGCTGGTTGTAAATTAAATGGCGAAGGCGATTCCCTGTTAGAATATCTAGCTTTGATAACTAACTTTGAAAGCTACCGGCTGCAGAAACAGTCACCTGTGCCGTCAAGGCCATCTCTTTACTATGACATAAATTATAACTGTCATAAATGTAAACCTTTGTTAAATCTACATTTATAGATTAATAACAGTAAATTTTGAGGCGTAGAAAATATATTACGTGCAAACATATGCTAAATGTGATTATGCACGAGACATGTTTCGCATAAACATCCACTTTTAGCACTTGTTGCACAAATAGCTATTTATACACTTGATAAATCATTTATTTTCCTTACAAGGTAAATGACGTTACAGATAGTTCATACATACGAATATTAAAAACACGGTCTGCTGAATTGTATGACAAACATCACTTTATAAAGCCTGGGCAGATACATATATGTGAACTTTTGCGATTCTCCGCAGAGCGCTGCATACCCACGAGCGGGAATTTCAAATTTGCAATGTTACCTTGTTGACTACGATGCAAATATTTGATTAAACTCGCCGACGTTAGTTACATTTGAAAATAATAATATAGGTAACCTTTCTGTATGCCATGCGTATGAGAGAAGGTTCTTAAGATGCAACTGATGCTCAAGCCGCACACAATGTCATTAAAAATAGGGCAATGGGTGCTGGTAAGAACATCAGATTCGGTAAATGTATTTGCTGACTGCAGCTATAATAGTATCGCTGGTCACATTACAGAGGAATCCATTGAAGCACCTGACTGCAAGCTCGATCTTCCTGAAAATACTAAAGAAGCAATAGATGGAACTTAAAAATGTGTCCACATTAGGGCTGGGCTACATTGAAATTCTGATATCGATTATCGATAACTGAGAAATATCGACACATATCGATATATCGAAATATCGATATATTGAGATGGACTGCTCTATAATTGTCTATTAATTAATTTAATTTAATTGTCTTTTAAATAAGTTAGGGCAAATCCCAAATACACAATCCACTGTTTAATATTTTACTGTGTTCGAACTTTGCCTGTCATTAAATTACTAGGCAGGTTATAGCTATTAACAAATCTAGGAATGTTATGAGTATCATAACTGCCGCAGATGTTTTGAAATCCGAGCTCGTAGAGCGAGGCTTTTAAAACATCTGAGGCTGTTATGATTCATAACATCCGTGATTTGTTCAATAGTTTATCGGTTGCTGTGTGGTTATGGTTGCCATGTAGGGTAATATTCCTTTAGCCTACAGATAAGTTATGACCTAGTTACCAGCCTACTTTTGTATATGTAAACAAAGGCTTAATATCCTGAAACCGGTAAAAATATGAAATGTACTGATATAGTGCACAAAATAAATGGTTGTAGGGCCCTCTTTATATTTTATTCAACTGCGATTAATTAGAAAAACGCTAGCTCTCAGTAGAATACAAGCTCTTTAATCTCAGGGTGAGTTCCGAAGTCGACTGTATTCTAAAATTGATCTGAAATGGTACTATACACAGCCAGTAGTTTAAATACGCTGTCGCTCAAGGCCCAAAAATCTGTCAACTCATAAATCGGTTGACTAGTGCACACAGCGGTTCATTGAAAGTTAAAATACTCGTGAAATATGAGAATTCGCAAAGTAATTATTCAAAATTTCGCGCTTGGCGACAAATAACAACTTTTGTTTCTAGCAGTTACGTAGTTCGTGACGTCAGACAGACTCCCTCCAAATTTCGGCAATTGTTTCTGGTCGCTTCCTACACAGCTTCAACAACTTCCGCCAAACCACGGATTTTACTGACGCCGGGCTAATTACTTAAAATTCGACTTAGCTAGAGCCTTGGAAAGATCTCCTTTTCTTTAACAAGGTTTGATGTCATAAGCACCTCGTTTTCCGAACGTTGACACTAATTTTTTAGGCTAAATTGTACCTTATAAAAATTCGTTGGACTGCATCGACTCCTTTGTAAGATGACGCCGTTGGATTTTCTCCGCTATTCCTGGTCCCCTTGCTGCCAAATCTGCTGGAGACGTTCTTGCAGACCTGGACTCTGCCGTAGACTGCTGATCTCTTGGCTTCGATGCTCCTCTTGGCCGTAGTCGAAGTTCGCAAAATGGAGTTGATCGGCCCCGATATCCTCTTATTTGAGATTATGGAAATTGGATGTTTTTTGTTACGGAACTTGTTGAAAATACACCCACTTGTACACTGGCATTTGGGCAATAAACTGGTATACTTTTTATAGCTTGGAAAACACTTTTATTATCAAAATTGTATAAAAATATGGAGCACAAATTTCAACAAACAGTCAAGTAACTAATTTTCAATTGTTTTCCCATTTATTAAACAAAAACGAATCCGGTTGCTATGAGACAATATTAACGGAAATTATGTTTGATAACTTAAAGTACAAAATGGAAATAAATTTGATTACATAATTATATTTTAATTTTTCTTATAATATAAGTAATTGTCTTTTTTTACATCTAAAATTATTTCGGTAGCGCTGCACACACACACCTTGAATTTTAACTACTGCTCTGCTATTGGATTAATTGTAATTTTAAGTGCACTGATTTATTCGAGTTCACCACTTCTCATTTCCTTCGTTCATGTCCTGCTGCCTGCTTCTCAAATTGCTCTTTTGCAATGTCCAGTTATTTGATTGTAGCCGTCTTTCCTTTTTAGATTCCTTACAAATTTCACTTTTATTGACATTTAATTAAATAGCAAACCTTTTTGTGTCCATTAATTTCTTTCGGTTTGGCTTTCTATTATGCACAAACCTATTATTTTTATTTATTTAAAAGTCAACTTTGACCCCTGTGAAAACGAGCTCTGCCTTCTGGACAAATATCGATAAATATGGCTACTATATCGATAATTATTAATACATGTACATATATATAGTATATTTTGTTAGTAGATAAACAATGACCTCCAAAAAGGGAATTTTTTTAATTTAATGCGCACCAAAAGTCGACTCAGCAAAAATGCATCCACCGGCTACTACACTAATAACCCGAACACAAACCCTAAACACGATACAAATGAAACAAGCAAACGCTTCAATAACATAAACCCAGCAGGAAGAAGGACGAGTTCAAAATGCCGCATAGCAAATCTTAAGAAATTTATGAGTGACTACTACAGTGTGAATGAAATGAATATCGATAACTATCGATAGCTATCTATATCGACAATTATCAATAATTATCGATATGTATCGATAAATATCAATAAGTAACTATCCATATTCATCGATATATCGATATGTGCAAAACCTGGAAATACTAAATTTAATATAAATATATCGATAGATCGATATTTAAAAAAGGGTATATCGATAAACGATATATCGACATATCGATAATATTATCGATATATAGTTATTTTCGCCCAGCCCTAGTCCACACAGCTCGAATTGCTTCAGTGGCATTTTTGAATGAATACGTAGCACGAGCAGTTGAAGAAAGAGTTAACTGTAGTGTTTGCTTAGAATCTCTTCCTCAAGTCCAGTGTTAGCTCTTATACGTCTACAAGATAAGGGAGCGTTGAAATACCCTACTAGACGATATACAGCTTTAATAAATCAATTAATTGAACTAATTTTTAATATACTTTAGTATTTATCTGGAAATTGAATCCATCTAAAATTATAACTACGCTACTTCTCGAACCACTGCCTCATCGGAGTTTTTCATTTGTATTGATCACATAGATAAAATGTCAATAATAATCCTTGATAAGTTACGCAAATCAATTCTAGAAAACATAGAAGCTACATGGACAGATTCAGTTACTACGAATTCTTGGAATTCAAAACCCCTCTCAAAAAAATATTAAAGCTGCAAATCTCTGAAATGTACTTACACGATATTATACCTAGATTACACGATTCATATTTATATTCAAGTCAAGACTTCTTCTTCTTCTTCCCTTGCCTTATCCGTTCCGGACGTTGGCTGCTATCATGGCTATCCGCGCTTTACTAGCTGCTGCGCGGAAAAGTTCGATAGATGTCATTCCGAACACTTTCTAAGGTTTGCGAGCCAGGAGATTCTTCTCCTTCTTGGCCCTCTTCGTCCTTCCATCTTTCCCTGTATTATAACTTGTAACAACCGGTATTTGTTGGAATTTCTCATTACATGTCCAAAGTATTCCATTTTACGTTTTTTGATTTGTGACATAAGTTCAGGTTAACATTTCATCCTTCTGAGGACTTCTTGGTTGGTGATTCTATCGATCAAGGATATTTTTAGTACTCGCCGGTAAGTCCACATTTCGAAGGCTTGAATACGTTTTTCTGTTGCTTCTGAGAGCGTCCAAGCTTCTGCGCCGTATAACAATGTTGAGAAGACATAACACTTTATAATGCGTCGTTTGAGTTCCACGCTAAAATCTCTAGAGGAAAGAAGCGGTTTCATTTTGATAAGTACTGCTCTTGCCATATCTATTCGGCGTTTGATCTCTCGAGAATGGTCCCATATGTCATTAATGTTACAACCAAGATACGTAAAGCTGTTGACCCTTTCAATATGTTCGTTGTTACATAGAAGTGTGCTTTGTTGGATTGTTGTCTTACTAATTATCATATATATAATAATATCTAACCCATATTCCTTATTTATATCGGTGACCTTATTGACGAGTTCTTGAAGCCCTTCTAGACTATCAGCTATCAGTACCGTATCATCGGCATACCGTATGTTGTTGACGATTTCCCCGTTTATAGTGACACCCTGCGTAACATCTTCCAGTGCTTCTTTAAATATCTTCTCTGAATAGAGGTTAAATAGCAGTGGAGACAATATGCACCCCTGGCGAACTTTCATTTTGATTTCGATAGCTGGGTGGTTGGTTGGGCTTGAATGGACGTCTCTCTCTGTTGGGAAACTTTATTATCTCATTCTTTCCCCCCTTGTTGGACAGTGACGTTCCATCATATCATTCAGGAGTGAGACATTTTTGCAGTCTCATTTCCGGTGTTCCGCCATCTGGTCACTGTGGATGGTATTTCAGTGTGTAGTCGATCCTGGGCTGCACACTTTCCTCGACTCGTAGGGTGTAGGGTTTTTATTTTGTCTTCATGGAGTGTAGTTGCCTATGATCGCGGTGTATTCTACGGGGTTCCGCGCCTGGTACCTATGTTCTGTGATTACTTCAAACTTTTTCGGCTTTTTCCCATTTAGAAATTTTCAGTTAGCTTTTCTTTATACCACCCTACGTTGACTGACTGTGTTGTTCCCTATTCTCTTTTCTGGAGCTTTTGATCCCATTCCCTTTTCCTGCTATTATTTTTGGTTTTTCTTCTTCTTGTTAGGCAGTTTTTCCAGTGGACGTTGTCTCGAATTGGGCTTGGATCAGTTCATCCACCGGCGCGCCTTTTCCACCCAGCAGCGACGGATGTTCTGATGTCCTTTTCGGAGCGGCATCCATTGTGAGAGCTGTTTATCCCTTCTTTGGTTTTCTTTTATTCTTTTTTATTGTGTGGAGTCGAGTTAGATTGCTGGAATTTATTTTGGATACCCCTTTGAAGTTTTAGATGTGTAGCTCATGTTGTCGTGTTGCCTTCAGCTGTACGTTTTGAGTTTGGTTTTGTTGCGGTATCCTTGCGGATTTTTGTTTTACAAGCGAATCTCGTTCCTAGCTTGCGTTTTGTTTTTGGGCGTGTTTGGTGATTGAGGACGGTTTCTATTGCGCTTCTGTAGTGTCGACTTTTGTTGAATTCATGGAAACCGACTCTTTTGCTAAGCCACGGTCCTCTTCTGAACTCTTATCTTTTACATCCCTTTGTAATTTCCTCTTTTTCCTTTCGATTTCTATTTTGAGATTCGTTTAGGCCGCTCATCCTTTTCTAAATTATTTGGTACTGCCTTAGTTGTACGTGATGACCACATTTTTTTTTGGTAAATTATAAAGGAATGTCAAGACAATAGGTCCTTACTGTACTGATACTGCATGTTATAAAATAATTTTCAAAAACGTATTATTCTTGACACCAACTGTCATTTAAATGTCATCGTGGGCACGTGGCGCCAAAACGGCCAAAATTAGCATTTTCTCAGAATTGGAACCAATAATGAATTTCAAAAAATGCCCAGGTCGTTTAAAGTGACGTTTGTCATTCAATTCAGCAGGCCGTGCTATATGTATATACATGGTGTATTAAAAATGGCGCATAATCTTCAGGTAGGGCGATTCTTTGATTAATTCTGAGTAGAAAATCTTAATACTGAAATGTTAGATTGGTCTTCATAAGCCCTTACGATCGGTAGATAAAACACATGATTTTTTCAGGTAAAGTACCTTTTCTGCTTCAAATATGTGAAAGTACCGTTAAGCAAAGTTCTTCAAAATGTAAAATTATGGCCCCATGCTAAATTTAACATGGTTTCATAAAAGTAGTCCGATACTTCTGAAATTTTACATGGGACCACAATTTTTCATTTTGAATAAATTTCCTTGATGACATTTTGGCGTATTTTGAAGAAAAAAGGTACTTTACCTGAGAAAAAAGTATCTACCGCTGGTGAGAGCTTATTAAGACCAATCCAACATTTTAGTATTAAATTTTTCGACTCAGAATTAATCAAAGAATCCTGAAGATTATGCGTCATTTCCGGTGTTCCGCCATCTGGTCACTGTGGATGGTATTTCAGTGTGTAGTCGATCCTGGGCTGCACACTTTCCTCGACTAGTAGGGTGTAGGGTTTTTATTTTGTCTTCATGGAGTGTAGTTGCCTATGATCGCGGTGTATTCTACGGGGTTCCGCGCCTGGTACCTATGTTCTGTGATTACTTCAAACTTTTTCGGCTTTTTCCCATTTAGAAATTTTCAGTTAGCTTTTCTTTATACCACCCTACGTTGACTGACTGTGTTGTTCCCTATTCTCTTTTCTGGAGCTTTTGATCCCATTCCCTTTTCCTGCTATTATTTTTGGTTTTTCTTCTTCTTGTTAGGCAGTTTTTCCAGTGGACGTTGTCTCGAATTGGGCTTGGATCAGTTCATCCACCTTTTCCACCCAGCAGCGACGGATGTTCTGATGTCCTTTTCGGAGCGGCATCCATTGTGAGAGCTGTTTATCCCTTCTTTGGTTTTCTTTTATTCTTTTTTATTGTGTGGAGTCGAGTTAGATTGCTGGAATTTATTTTGGATACCCCTTTGAAGTTTTAGATGTGTAGCTCATGTTGTCGTGTTGCCTTCAGCTGTACGTTTTGAGTTTGGTTTTGTTGCGGTATCCTTGCGGATTTTTGTTTTACAAGCGAATCTCGTTCCTAGCTTGCGTTTTGTTTTTGGGCGTGTTTGGTGATTGAGGACGGTTTCTATTGCGCTTCTGTAGTGTCGACTTTTGTTGAATTCATGGAAACCGACTCTTTTGCTAAGCCACGGTCCTCTTCTGAACTCTTATCTTTTACATCCCTTTGTAATTTCCTCTTTTTCCTTTCGATTTCTATTTTGAGATTCGTTTAGGCCGCTCATCCTTTTCTAAATTATTTGGTACTGCCTTAGTTGTACGTGATGACCACATTTTTTTTTGGTAAATTATAAAGGAATGTCAAGACAATAAGTCCTTACTGTACTGATACTGCATGTTATAAAATAATTTTCAAAAACGTATTATTCTTGACACCAACTGTCATTTAAATGTCATCGTGGGCACGTGCCCCATGCTAAATTTAATATGGTTTCATAAAAGTAGTCCGATACTTCTGAAATTTTACATGGGACCACAATTTTTCATTTTGAATAAATTTCCTTGATGACATTTTGGCGTATTTTGAAGAAAAAAGGTACTTTACCTGAGAAAAAAGTATCTACCGCTGGTGAGAGCTTATTAAGACCAATCCAACATTTTAGTATTAAATTTTTCGACTCAGAATTAATCAAAGAATCCTGAAGATTATGCGTCATTTTTAATACTGTGAGAGGACGCGACTTATAGGTAATGGACACAAACATGAACAATTATTATTAGATGCTTAAGTTTTTCGTTTGAATTTAGTAATTACGATATGCAGAAGGTTTTTTCCCCAATGTAAGGAATTGTTGCACGTGCAGGCATATTAATGATAGATTAAGGTTCGGCCCACAGCTGCGACTGCGGGCGTATTAAGTTACACACACAGGGCCCTGAACCGTAGAGTTTTTTGCTTTCAGCTTAATAGTGAATTATGTGGCCACATAATTCACACTTTTCTTACAGGAAACTGGAGATATTTGGGCATAGTCTAATTGGGAAATTCGTCACGCGGCGAAAGCCAAATAGGGATTAAAGTGGCAATTTACGACTCAGGGTGTTAGTCACCCACATCGAGGGCACCGAAAATATTATAATACGATTTAAATTGCGGTAGAAATACTGCGTCATAATGGAAACATTATGATTGGATGATTACCCAGCGGAAACGCTGTGATTGGATATGGGGTGGAAACACCACTGTATTCCCGAGAGGGGATACCCACTGCGAGCGGCTATTTAAAGGGAAACTCGAGGGAGTCAGACAACAATTTTTGGGCACCTTACTTGATCCCTAATTCCGCGGTTGTCGCTACATTTTAATCAACGGGCGAGATCCTCGCTACTGAAGGTTAAGGGCAGACGACGGTGGTTTTCCTTATCCCTAATTCCGCGGTTGTCGCTACATTTTAATCAACGGGCGAGATCCTCGCTACTGAAGGTTAAGGGCAGACGACGGTGGTTTTCCTTATCCCTGATTCCGCGGTTGTCGCTACATTTTAATCGGCGGGCGAGCTTCTCGCTACTGCAGGTTAAGGGCAGACGACGGTGGTTTTCCTTATCTCTAATTGCGCGGTTGTCGCTACAGCAGGTGGAGAGCAGCGGCGCAATTTCCTTCACTGATAAATTTCCTTTACAAACTCTCAAGTCCGTCCTTGCACTGACTAAGTCACCGTATTGCTATTATTACACCAAAAATTGAAGAGCATTACATTTCCCATTAGACTGTGCCCACTGCAGAAAGGTAAAGGGAACAATTTGATTGTTAAATTTAGTTTTATATACGAGAGTATAGGGTTTATTGCTTTAATAAATGTATAAAGCGTTTTTGGCGTTTTATTTCATTAAAGTGTGTGTATGAGCCTACTTAAATGAAGAACTTGCAGTTACGAGGGTTATAAGAACCCTAAGGGTACACAAGTTACGAGAACTTGTTTAAAGCATTCATAAAATCTGCTAAATTAAAACAAAGTGATGTACACAACGTAGGGGGTTATAGATCACTACAGGCCATCAGAAGACAACGACGTGCGCATTTACGACACCACAAGTCTGTCTCATTACAGAAATTTGGTGCCGTGACCAGGATTTAAGTCAGATAAAAGGCTCACACTCACACAATGGAAAATAATATCGAGATGACGGACATAACTCCAGAACAAGTAGTCGGGGAAGACAACGAAGAAAACGAAATTGATGCAGAGGTGCGCACAGTAACTGTGCCAAATTGGTTTTTTGAATGGGCAGAAGCCCATCAAACGATCGAACAAGAACAACAAACCGCTCTTAAGGATTTTATGGTAGGAATGATGACCAAGGTGCAAAAGATGGCGGAATCAGTATCACTAATGAATTCCGCAACTACAAGTTCAATAGGTGCATCCGACGCAAGAAAATTGAAGCCAAGCAACGAAGATGATGGTGAAAGAAGGTCCGAAGGCGAAAACCAATCCCATATTACAAACGAGCTGGATATGCAGACAACTAGTACACCTGAGACGACACTTGTAACCAGTAACACCGCAGAGGAGAAAACACTAAGGCAGCCTTCAACATCAAGCAGTGCGCCTAACTACTCTATGTTACCACCATTACCATGGCAACACCCGTTTTTACTAGCAACATTACCTGAAAAGCCGATTTTCAGAGGAAATTCTGAACAAAACCCAGTTGATTTCTTAGATCAGCTAAAAATGTACTGCGATAGATTGAAACTGGATTCCCAGCAACAGCTAGAAATAGCGTTAGAGTCCCTGAGAGGCCCAGCTCGCCATTGGAAGGCAATTTACGAAAGTAAATGGAAAACCTTTGGAGAATTCAAAGAAGATTTTTTGCACACCTTCTGGTCAGAATTAGAACAATCATAATTTAGAAATGAGTTAAATTCGGCGAAATGGAGACCGGGGGGCAAACAAACCATGCTAGAACATTTTTCATTTTTTGTCAGTCGTGCACGGAGATTAACACCTTCAATTCCAGAACAGCTGTTATTGTCTGATATAATGAAACATTTTCCGGACAAGATTCGTTCACTCTGGGAAATATGTAAAAGCTCAGAGTTAACGGATGCAGCAGAATTCCTGCGAAAACAGGATTCGATTAATTGCGATACTAAAAGCTTCAAAAGTAGGCCGAATCCTGACCCATATATTCAAACCGTTATGACATCTGATACTTATCGCCAAGGACACTTCGGGCGCCCAGACCGGCCAAGATATACAAACAACACGACATTCCGAAAAATCAACCGTTATGATGGCGGTAATAAATATTTCAAAGCAGCCCCATACCATAAATCAGAGACACAAGCGCGTGCCACCTTTCAAAATAATAAGCAGAACAACCAAGGACCCGAGCAGCAAAAAAACTCCATGAGGGGCGGCGGTCTACTACGACGATAAATGCCGCCCGGAACGAATTATTGCCGTATCGGTCAAATACCGAATTACCACAGCGCCCTCAAGGCAAGGCGATAGGAAACACCAACGAATTTTGGCCAGCTGTTAATGTAATTAAAAGGAAACCAAATGAAAAAAATTATTTAAGAAGTAATAAAGGAAACCTGCCAAGAGCTCAGCTCGTTTGGCAATACGAATTCTTTCCGTGGACCATTCAAAGGACCCCAGTAACCATAAAGGTGTTGTCCCTGCAGGGGGCGGCTACAACTGAAATGGAAGGTGCGGAAATTGACTCGGGAAAACAATTACGTGTTTTACCAGAGATATTGGTACTCGGACCTTCTGGTAAATTATTGGCATTACTAGACACCGGTAGCGAAGTTACATGCATATGCGAGGACGAGTTTAATAATGTTATTGCTTCAAATACAAAAATCGAAGTACTACCAGTTCCATCGTTACAGCTAAGAGGGGCAGTTGGGAAACCAACATCTCGTATAAAACTACAGGCGTTAATACCGTTAGAATTCCAAGGATTTCATTTATACGTTGAATGTCTAGTTATTAAAAATTTAGTTAAGCCATTAATATTAGGATCAGATTGGTTGACACGGTATTCGGCTGTCATTTATTATAATCAACGGGAATTGCAAATTACGACTTTTCCGGGAAAGACACTAACAATTCCTTTTTACTCAGACAACAATTTCACTACAGATAACAGCGAATTCTTTACCGAAGAAACGCCCATGTTAGCCGCTATTAACACTCAAGTTGCAGAATCTGAAGAAGCTCTACACGAAAAAGCAAGAAAAACTGACTTGAGCACAAGCCAACAAAAAGAACTCTTCGAAATTTTAAAGAATTTTCAACAGATATTTTCGAAGCAACCTGGGCTAACCCATCTATATGAGCATGAAATACGGATGAGAGATGACAAACCCTTTGTACGGCGTTCGTATCCGGTACCTTTTGCACTACGACCCGCAGTGGAAGTAGCCATTAATGAAATGCTGGAACTAGGAATAATAAAACGCGAACCTACGAACTACGTCAGTCCTCTTATAGTAGTTAAAAAGAAAGATAACACGGTAAGAATTTGTTTGGATGCAAGACACCTGAATGAGCACATGATTGCCGACTGCGAAACACCACCACCAGTAGAAGAGTTATTGCAGAGGTTTCATAATGTAAAGTACATAACTACAGTAGACTTACGTTCTTCATTTTGGCAAATACCGCTGGCAAAGCAATCGCAACATCTTACAGGATTTTTATATAACGGACGTAGTTTCGTGTACCAAGTTCTGCCGTTTGGTCTCCGCACTTCCGTGGGCAGTTTTTCAAGAGCTATGGATGTCATCTTAGGGCCGGAAGTCCGCGAATTTGCTATCAACTACATCGACGATCTAATAGTAGCTTCGCCGGATTTTTCCAGCCATTTAGAACATTTACAACAGGTTTTTCAACGCTTACAAAATGCAGGACTTACAGTTAATTTACAAAAATCCAATTTTATACAAAAAGAAACAAAGTTTTTGGGACACATACTCACTCCTGAAGGAGTAACAGCGGACCCGGAAAAAATAAAAGCGATTCAAGACTTTCCAGCGCCGAAGAAATTAAAGCAGTTGAGAGCATTTCTGGGCTTATGCAACTTCTACCGTAGATTTTCCTGTCAATATAGCGAGGCTACAAGAAGTTTGACGTGTTTACTAAAAAAGGATGCCAAGTGGCAGTGGGGACAAAAGGAACAAGAGGCATTTGCTAAAGTTAAGCAACTCTTTTTAAACACAGTTATGCTGATACATCCAAGGCCCGCTTTAACATTCCAAATTCAATGTGATAGCTCGGCGTATGGTCTAGGAGCAGTACTTTATCAGGAATGTGAGGATGGAACTAAAGGCGTAGTGGCGTTTGCTAGTCGCTCATTAAAAGGTCCCGAATTACGCTATACAGTAACAGAACGAGAATTGCTTAGCATTTTGTTTGCACTAAAAAAATTTAGGACTTACGTTGCTTCAACGAAAATAATAATCCACACCGATCATAGAGCCTTAAAATTTATAAAAGGATGTCAATTATTAAACGATCGATTGACACGCTGGGTATTATTCCTAGAACAGTTTGATTACGAAATTAGATACATAAAAGGTAGTGAAAACGTGGTTGCTGATGTGTTATCACGACACCCTGCAGATTTAGGAATAATAAACTTACCACGATATCAAGATCCAATTATAGCTGTCTTTTCAACACCAGGGTTGCGACAATTAAAAGGTAACCTGAAAAATCTGATACGACTACAAGAACAGGATGAATTTTTAGGAAACGTGCGACGAGCGTTGGAACGCCGAGGTAACAGCGCAGACGACAAGATTACTCGAGTTGTTGGCAATTTTAAACTTACCGATGGCATACTTCTACATGACGATAAATTTAAAAAACTCACAAGAGTGGCAGTACCTCGCAGTATAATACCGGAGCTGGTCATACAATATCACCAAGAATTTGGACACTTTGGGACGACGAAAATTTATAACGTGATAAAAAACTATTTTTATTGGAAGAATATGTATCGTGATGTAAAGAAAATAATCACTGCGTGCGACATTTGTCAAAAAACGAAGCACAGTAATCAAGTTTCAAGGGGCACAATGGCACCTGTGTTAGCAACTCAGGTGGGAGAATTAGTGGCCGTAGATTTTTATGGCCCACTACCACGTAGCAGGAGCGGTGTGACTTTTATTTTTGTTGTATTAGATGTATTCTCGAAATTTGTGAAATTATATGCAATGAGGAAGGCTACAGCCCGCGCAGCAGTGAAAAGTATTTTAGAGGATTTTGCTTATATAATCAAGCCAGCAACTATTTTGAGTGATCACGGATCTCAGTTTACGTCAAAATTATGGTATTCGAGATTGCAAGAGGCGGGAATTAGAACGACACATTCATCTATCAGGAATCCCGCGTCAAATCCATCAGAACGGGTTATGCGAGAATTGGGCCGTATTTTTAGAGTTTACTGTCACCATCAACATACCACATGGGCATTACAACTTCAAAATATTGAAACATGTTTCAACGCAATTCCACATACGAGTACGGGTTTTTCGCCTTATGAAGTAGTAAAAGGAAAGAAGGCACCAACGCATCTAGACGGTTTTCTAAGTAATGTTTTGAAGAACAAACCATTATCAATAACCGACATTCGTAAAGCAGTTCGCGAAAATTTAAAAACAAGTGCAAAACAAAGGAAATTGCAATATGATAAAAACTCTAAGGAAATTAACTACAGTGTCGGAGATTTAGTACTCCTAAAAACTAATCCTATCGCCGACACACAACAACACGTGTCAGCAAAACTACAGTTAATTTATGAAGGACCCTACAAGATTAAGTGTCAACCACACCCAAACACATGTACTATCACAGAACCTACAAGCGGACGTGTCAAAGGGACTTATAATTTCAAGAATTTACGACGGTACCTCACACATTTGCATGCGAATTCGGGCCGCAGCCAATCACGGGGAAAAGATATCCAGAAACAAAAATCGGACCAATCAAAACACAGCTCAGAACAACATCGACGGGAAATAGGGTTGATATACCGAAGTAGAGGTGCTGCACGACATTCAAAGTTAGAGAGTTCAAAGTTACAGATGGCACCGACAATAATAATACGAGGACGTAATATGAGTGACCCACGGGGAACCGGTGTGAGAAGGACAAACAAAAGAGTACATTTAAACACCATTCAGTGGTACCCCACAACAGGGTTGCGGCCATTCAGCTGGGTAGATTGCCCTGAAGTACGAAAGGATGAAACGGTAAAAAGGAGTAAACCAACAGTTGTTACATCGTCAGGAGGGAAGGAGGTGGAGAAGAAAACACCAGGCCCAGGCAGAGACAACGACTACCTAATGTTAGAAGAAGCCGATTGGGAGAGGTTTATCAAGGAGAATAGCCGTCCACCAACACCTGATACAAACCGATTCCGAGAAGTTGAGGCCAAATATAAAGGGCAAGAGACAAGGGAAACAGAATGGGAAACCTCAACGTCGGTTTCGCCGACGAAACCACCTACAGTCAGTGATACCAAAGGAGAACCACCTGGAGGAGTAACAGCAACGGGCGACAGTCAAACCCCGACCCCAGACCGAGACGACGACTGTATAATGTTAGACGACGCCGATTGGGAGAGTTTTATCAAGGAGAATAGCCGTCCAACAACATCTGCTACAGTCCGTGGCCGAGAAATTGAAAGAAAATTTCGAAATCAAGGGACAATGGGAGCACAGCAGAAAACACCGATTGCGGTCCCGACGCCGATACCACACACCTTCAGTAATAACAAAGGAGAACCACCTGGAGGAGTACCAGCAACAGGCGACCATCCGAGGAAGAGTAAGCTGCAACGATCACGTCGAGTACGGGGAAAAGCTTCGCGCCGAGCTTATCACGGTGCGTGGAATAAAACGAGTGCGGTGAGAAAGAACAATAAAGTGAAAGGGTGAAGTGGGGTGAGTGTGCGGTAACAAATAGTCGCGTTCTCTAGAGATTTAAGCTGCATATAATTGTATTACTAGCACCTTAAATCTGGGGGGCAATGTGAGAGGACGCGACTTATAGGTAATGGACACAAACATGAACAATTATTATTAGATGCTTAAGTTTTTCGTTTGAATTTAGTAATTACGATATGCAGAAGGTTTTTTCCCCAATGTAAGGAATTGTTGCACGTGCAGGCATATTAATGATAGATTAAGGTTCGGCCCACAGCTGCGACTGCGGGCGTATTAAGTTACACACACAGGGCCCTGAACCGTAGAGTTTTTTGCTTTCAGCTTAATAGTGAATTATGTGGCCACATAATTCACACTTTTCTTACAGGAAACTGGAGATATTTGGGCATAGTCTAATTGGGAAATTCGTCACGCGGCGAAAGCCAAATAGGGATTAAAGTGGCAATTTACGACTCAGGGTGTTAGTCACCCACATCGAGGGCACCGAAAATATTATAATACGATTTAAATTGCGGTAGAAATACTGCGTCATAATGGAAACATTATGATTGGATGATTACCCAGCGGAAACGCTGTGATTGGATATGGGGTGGAAACACCACTGTATTCCCGAGAGGGGATACCCACTGCGAGCGGCTATTTAAAGGGAAACTCGAGGGAGTCAGACAACAATTTTTGGGCACCTTACTTGATCCCTAATTCCGCGGTTGTCGCTACATTTTAATCAACGGGCGAGATCCTCGCTACTGAAGGTTAAGGGCAGACGACGGTGGTTTTCCTTATCCCTAATTCCGCGGTTGTCGCTACATTTTAATCAACGGGCGAGATCCTCGCTACTGAAGGTTAAGGGCAGACGACGGTGGTTTTCCTTATCCCTGATTCCGCGGTTGTCGCTACATTTTAATCGGCGGGCGAGCTTCTCGCTACTGCAGGTTAAGGGCAGACGACGGTGGTTTTCCTTATCTCTAATTGCGCGGTTGTCGCTACAGCAGGTGGAGAGCAGCGGCGCAATTTCCTTCACTGATAAATTTCCTTTACAAACTCTCAAGTCCGTCCTTGCACTGACTAAGTCACCGTATTGCTATTATTACACCAAAAATTGAAGAGCATTACATTTCCCATTAGACTGTGCCCACTGCAGAAAGGTAAAGGGAACAATTTGATTGTTAAATTTAGTTTTATATACGAGAGTATAGGGTTTATTGCTTTAATAAATGTATAAAGCGTTTTTGGCGTTTTATTTCATTAAAGTGTGTGTATGAGCCTACTTAAATGAAGAACTTGCAGTTACGAGGGTTATAAGAACCCTAAGGGTACACAAGTTACGAGAACTTGTTTAAAGCATTCATAAAATCTGCTAAATTAAAACAAAGTGATGTACACAACGTAGGGGGTTATAGATCACTACAGGCCATCAGAAGACAACGACGTGCGCATTTACGACACCACAAGTCTGTCTCATTACAATACAGCCTGTATAGTGTTGTCACATATTTTTTGACAATTGGGAAAATAAATTGCTTTGCTATTTATAGCTTGAGAAAAAAAAAATTTTACTACTTTCAAAACAGCCTGTGTAGTTGTATAAGAGATAAAATATATAAAAATAAAATATATGGGACCCCTCCCCATATGTTATTTTCATTCAAGCACATTAACGTGTTTCCACGGCGTAGCACAGGTCAGACTAGATCCTTCGGGAAAAGTTTAAATAGCGACGCATTCGCCGACCTTGACCACGTAAAAATTAAGTAACTGAATGACGCAGATACCTTCCAGATTTATTTTCAGGTTTTTTGCATGAACAGAAATCGAAACGTGCTCACAGCAGGGTTACGCAGGTGTTCCTCCGTTAGAGGCTTAGGGGTATATACAGAGTATTCTGAAGTTATGTCTGCTAATTTCGTTTGTTTCGAAATAACAAGTTCCTCTAACAACATTTCGAAAGCAATAAAATTATAAAAACCGTAAGTTTATATTTTTTATTTCTATTAAATTTGTTAATAATTACTAATAATTAACTTTCAAACATGATGTAAAGTATAAAATTTTTTTAATGAACCAGTAAAAATCAGTTAAGACTCGATAATTAATAGGGAGGAATATCGAATTTGAATTTGGCATGTTTTTGAATTTCTCTTTTTATCTAAATCCGTCATTAGCCATGCGTTTGAAAATCACGCCGCTACACGCGTTGGGCCTAATAATAGATTCTGACTAAAATTGAAGCATTTCATATAGAAACTATATTTGTTTATTTTGGTATTAAACTTTTTATGATGCTGGGTGGCTGGGTCACGTAATATTTCAGTCCCGAATAGCTAGTAAGACTTAATAACTGTCTTATTACTTTGACCATTACCATTTTTAAATGTTTATACTTTTAAGTGATTCTTTATCATTCCGATTACAATAATTACACATTTTTCATTTCGAATGATTCACTTTCTTAATATTTTTATAACGTTTACCTAAGAACAGAAATAATTTATTATTAACTTATTTTCGTAAGAATTCAATTAAGGTATCATTGTGTCTTGTGAAGTTTAAAGAATGATGAACTAAAATGACGTTTTATGATTGAACGGTACTCAGAAAATTGCAATGTTTCTCACTCAGATAAAAACAGCCAGAAATAATCCTTATACATCACCCTCTATTGTAAAAGGAAGTAAAAATACACGGGAGGGTTATATTATTGTTGTAAAATTTTATGAAACGCCGTCAAATTTAATCAAACATTTGCATTGTAGTCAACGTAGTAACTGATGTTACATTGCAAATTTGAAATTCCCGCTCGTGGGTATACAGCGCTCTGCGGAGAATCGCTAAACTACACATATGCCCAGGCCGCATACAGTGACGTTTGTCAAACAATTCAGCAGGTTGTGCTATGCACCATGCATATTAATATGACTCTGAAACAAGTTATAAGTGTGGAATTACAATGTAACATAAAAAGCCACGGCCTGCTGAATTGTGCATCAAACGTTACTTTATACGGCCTGGCCATTTTTTCGAACTCCATTGTTGTTTTCATTCCTGAGAAAATGCCAATTTTGGTCGTTTTGGCGCGACATACCCACGATGACATTTAAGTGACAGCGGCTGTCAAGACTAATAAGTGTTTTAAAATTGATTTTTTCTACTCATGACATGGAAATCAGGCATTTTGACATTGATTCCGGTGGTTGAAATCGCATTTCAACCACTAGAGATTGAAATGTTCCGACTACCGCGATTTCAAACTGTTTGACATGCAATTGTTGACAAGAGAAATGTCACTTTATGTTTAATTTGTTCTAAAGTGCATTAATTTGTTAAAATTCGTAGAAAAAATAGTATATGCAACTCGTGGCTGATAAAATTTCAACGTCTCGAGTTACTTTTTTCAACTCGCTTCGCTCGTTAAAAAAACCACTCTCAACGTTGAAATTTTATTTATCTACGACCACTACTAAAAGTAGGCCTTTTAGCGCTAGTTTGTTTCACTAAAAGTGACATTTTATAGTTTACCGTGTTTAAAGAAATCAGCTGTTTACTTTTAGCACACGGGCTAAAAGTGAAGTGAGGTTATAAAACTACAATTTCGAACTGCAAGTGAAGTTGTAAAGCTATTCTAGTTGCTTCTTGCGTTACAAGTAAAGCGTTTTTGAAATAATTAAAGCGTTAGGTAATGAATACAGTCATATGTGGAGTATCAATAATTACATTTCGTAACTCACCTTGACAGCACGGGCGTGGCCAAACAATCGCCCGCGCGGCGTAGGCTACTGTTTATTATGACATAAATTAAAAGTGTCGCAGATGCGAACCTTTCTTAAATCGATATTTATGGATTAATAACGGTAAAATTAAGGTCGTAGATAAAATATTGTATGCAACGCGTGCTAAAAGTCGTGTATGCGCGAGACATGTTATGAAACTCAGCCTTCGGCTTCGTTTCATAATTTTCATGTCTCGCGCATCAACGTCGACTTTTAGCACTTGTTGCATAAATAGCTATTTTAGACGACCACGTATGAAAGTAACATTATCGCGACAGCAGCCTACTACAGAAAGTTGACAATTTCATACACTAGCACGATATTATATCATGCTAGTCATATCATAACGGCACAAAGTTATTCAAATCACGGCCTGCTTAATTGTGTGACAAACGTCAAAGTGACCGCAGACCGTGATTCAAATAATCCAGACGCTTTTGCTTTATTCGTTGCGCTGCTTCCAACAAGCTCTAATTTTTTTATAATTGTACCAATAATAATATAACGATCAATTTTGCAAACGAAATAAAAACAATTATTAAAAATAGAATTTACTTTGAGTGGTCGTCGTCTAAAAAATAGTGTTTATAACTCTCCCGAAAGTGCAAATATCTGTGCTCGTGTTTTAGATCCACTCGGGCTTCGCTTCGCTACGCCCTCGTTTGTCTAATCAACACTCGCACGATATTTGCTACTTTCGAAGCTTGTCATGAAAATAACTATTTCAACCACTTGTCCCATAATATACTATTTTAAATGCACTATCAGTAGGATAGGGATCTATTGCTTTGAATTTAATAACAAGAGATCAATAAAAAACCAATTCGGGCAGGCTGTGATATGTGTTATACGTTTGGCAGTACTGAAGTGTATTGTCAGTTTATATCAAATTCGAGATTAGTAGGTTAGGTTTTGTTTGTTGTTTGACACAGACTGACGTAAAACTTAACCTGCAAATCTCGAATTTGACATAGAATGACAATACACTTCAGAACTGCCAAACGTATAACACATACCACAGCCTGCCCTAATTGTTTTTTTTATTGATCTGTTGTTGTAAATATGAAGATGAAGCTGCGTAGCGCAGTTGCGTAGGCGTTAGGCTTGTATTAAACAAGTCCTCGGTTCGAATTTCGAGGGGGCCGGAATTTTTCCGCAGCCTTGGCGATTGGAATCGGGCTCGGTGATACCATTCGCAGTTGGGCACCAAATTAACTGTGCCCTACTCAGAACCACAGATCTAAGAGATAGAGTAACAATGTCCTCACATCACCATGACACACACCTCACACAATGGTTGCTGCGCACGCACAAAAGGCGCGTTCCAACATTGTGTCCCGAATCCGGGGCAGGTTGAGCATTGTACCGCCAGATGCAAACGCCTGAAGCACCGGCCTCTACACCGCAAGGTAAAATACGGTTATCGATAATACATACAAATATATACATGGATGGTTTAATCCATTTATAGTGCTTTGTACGCACATCTTAGAGATTTAATATTTTTCTTGAGAGAGTTGTGGAACTCCAAGAAGTCGTAGTTGAAGACAGAATAAAATTTTCAGGCAGGTATTTTTTGGATAGCTCACAGATTCGCTCTAAAATAGAATGTGATATGCAGATAATTGTATTTCTTACAATTTTGAAAGATGTTCTAGATGGTAATAGTAATGTATTTTATTCTGTGTGTTATTGCATGGTTGTAAGTATATTTGTTTATCGATACTTAAATAAAAATAGAAATTGCTAAACAGGCACGTTGTTTGCAGAATCAGTACGATAATTTAGTTTTAAAACCATTTTCTTCGTAAAACTTGATTTGATGGAAATTGATAAGATCTTCCCCAATTCGTATTTTTGCACATGCAATACAACACTTATTATACGTATGTAGAATCGCTTCCCATTTTAACAATACCAAACGAACTTATAAACAATGATAACAAATAAATTAATCAATAAATTATGTGCTGAACGTAATAGTATATTATGATACGAGTTTTATAAGAAGCATTTTGTAGCACGCACGGATTTAGGGTACGACGAGCGAAGCGAGGAGTGCCCTAAAGGAGTAAGTGCTAGAAAATGCCTTATAAACGAGGTATCATACAGTATTTTATCTACTTTGCCACTTTTTTAAGCAAAAAAATGAAAATTTTTAGTATTTTTATTATAGCATCGCTTTGTGTCTATTACGATACGCAAACGCGTATCGTAATAGCCTCAGTACGAACGCAAAGTAGATAAAAAGCATTAGATAACTCAAAGCCATATCAGATCATTTTCCTTTGCCATGGTTTCATTCAATAATTCTGCCAGATGCCAGAATGTATGATGCGCTTACACATTTGCAAGTTTTATTAAGTCTGAAATTTAGAGCAAGAAATAATGTGCACTAATAAAATGTTATGTTTAGATTTGTTTTCATTTGCAGGTTAACACGGTGGTATTGTATATAGTCGATTTTCTGTCACTGTTGACGTGTTACGGTGTAATCCGACTTTTATCACAACATTGGACCGCGCTTACCACAGGTTGATTTGTGTTGAGAGGCAGCAGTATTAAGCCCTCGATCATCCGCAGCTAACTCGCTGGGAGGGTAAAGTTCACTAGTGAAGTCCGGTCCTGTCTTCGGGCAGTGAAAATTTCGTTGTTTGCCAAAGCGCCATCGTAAAAAAATTACGTGAAAGCTTAATTTCTTTTCAACTAAAAATCGAATTGCCTTGACTGTTCGAGTTCAACTTTCCCTTACACTTTCTTATAATTGTCCAATCAATAACTAAACACTTTTAAATCTGGCGCGCTTAAAGGGCGTGCGCTTGTACCTCCTGATTAAGAGATTGTATTTTCACTCAAAGAAAAAAATGTAGCTTAACCAATGATGATTATTGCACTCTTAAATGACTAGGGCTGCACAAACACAAATAGTCACAGCAAGCGATACGTAATAGTTATTTATGTAACAAGATTATTATAAAGATGTTTATGCGCTTTCGAGGGCGACACGTTTACAAGCCTGAGGGCTCTGGACCAAGGGTTTATATGTCGCCCGAGCGCTATGAACATCAAGTAATGCCCATGGTGCATACAACGTTTTATTTTCCACTTTGAATGCGCAAATAACTTGAAAAGGTTATAGAGCATTCTATAACGCCCTAGAACGTTATGAGCGAACGTAATGATAACGCTTGCTCATTATGCCCTCTCGAGAAGACATAATAAGCGGACTCTAGGGTGTTATGGACTGCTTTATATACCTCGTATCACAGATATAAACAACAAATAATAGATTAGTGGAAAATAAAGCAATGTATGAAATTGAAGCTCCGTTAGTTTATAATTAACGCCTTGCGGCGCATGAGGCGATGCTGTCACAAAACACGTCTTGGCTCTTTAAACTCTGGGCATCATGTCTTCCAAATTCGGCGTTCGTCAAACCCCCTTCCCTCATCTGTCCGTGACTTCGCTTACCGCCGTCTCTTTTTATACTCATGATGCTTCGTAGCTCGTCGCAAAAACTCCATCTAGACATGCACCTGGCTTTTTAAGCCAGAACGCACGTGTGTTTTCGAGAATTCGACGCGCAGTCAGGGTGCTGGAGTAATGAAAAACCTAATCTGAAACCACACTTGTTCTCAAGGTTCTGCAAGCGCTTCGACGGGGACTTTTCTAGATTTAAATCTGTAACTACGGCAGAAATAAACGCCGCGTAAAACTAGGAAACACCTTAACATGTGCAGTTGACATCTTGACTGATGTATGTATTATCTGTAATCTCACTTACCTTGCGGTGTAGAGGCTGGTGCTTTATGTGCTGGCATCTGGCGGTAGAATGCTCAAATTGCCCCGGATTCGGGATACAGAGTTGGAGTGCCCCTTTGGTGCTTGAACAGCAACCATTGTGTGAGGTGTGTGTTTTGGTGTTGTGTTGATCTTGTTACTCTATCTCTTAGGTCTGTGGTTCTGAGTAGAGCACAGTTAATTTGGTGCCCAACTGTGAATGGTCTCACCGAGCCCGTTCCAATCGCCAGGGCTGCGGAAAAATTCCGACCCCCGCGGCATTCGAACCGAGGACTTACTTAATGCAAGCCTAGCGCTTATCCAACTGCGCCACGTGGCTTCTACTAGTCAGCTGTAAATTAATAAAATCTTTGTATCTCTTTCATTTCTATCTCTGTTTTGCTCATACTATAATTTTATGTGAACTAATATATGCTTAGCGAGTCTTTCTTTTGCTCACATGAGATTCCATGATTTAAAGTCATCGTGGAGCGAACGACTTTTTGACACCCAATGCATACATTTTCTAGAATTTACTAAAATCAGAAAAACTTCTAACATTTGTAGACACAATACATCTTATACAATATGTAAAATGTTCAGAGAGTTTTGAAGCTGATCTTCTTCAGTCTTCAGTCTTCTGGGTGGTTTGTAGCAGCTCTCCATTCGTTCTTATTGCACTTTTTCATTTCATTATTTGGTGCCATATGCCTCCTCTATCTTCCATAATTTGTTTTATATATTCTAGTCGCGGCCTACCTTTCTCATTTTTCCTTGTGTACGACCTTCTATTATGGTTTTAAGAATTATATTTCTTTGTATTACATGACCAATATTAGGGAATCTCTTCTTTTTTGTATCTGTCTCTACAATTAGCATTTTTAATTTACTTTTCTCAAAACTATATTTCCATCGCTTCTAGTTTGTTTTCACTTAACTTTGCCACAGCCCATGTTTCACACCCATATAGTGACACAAATATGGGTTTTCACAAATTGTTTTTTGCTTAGAATCGATAACGCATTTGACGTCGGTAAGTTCCTTTTTATATAAAAAGCTCTCTTGGTTTGTGAAATTCTGATTTTTATTTCTTTCTCACTTCTTCCCTCTACAGTTATTATGCTGCCCAAATATGTGGATTCTCGAACTTGACTACTGTCTAACACTATGTTTGAATAACCTAACACAATACGGAGATGCTCTCTCTTGCGGGAGGCGTGACCGCTGTTAAGAATGGCTTTTTCAGTGCGATTACCAAACTAGCTCAGGGTAAGGATGTCAACGAAAGACGAAGGTTGGAGCTCCTGTAGACTGATCATGTTTATGCATTTCTTTATTTACAATTAAAATTAATATGTGCAGTGTTATAAAATTAACCTAGAGAAAAAATAATCGAATAATATATGTAAAGTGCGTGGCCCGGTGGAAGGCATCTCCATGGGCGAGAAGCTGATGGGGGCGGTCGGCCTGGAGGCAGGAATATTTCGGCCAGGACTTCTTAGATCTGGGGCTCGCGTCCTAGCGAGACCCTTTGGGGGCGGGTGGTGTCCACGTACCGGATGACCTGGGGCATCATGACACACCTCGGCGGCATGCAAGGGGATGCGGCGGAGGCTTGAGGCGTCATTGCCGTGGCCAGGGGCATTCTCGGCGGAGCGGTGCAAAGCCGGGGCGTCGATCCCTGGGAGCGCAAGCTCAGGCGAAGTCCTCCTCGTACCGCGGAGTTCCTGGGGTTCCTGGGCAGACCTGGTGGTGACGTGGAGCCGAACGGCGGGCGGCGGACCGGAACACACTCTGGTCCGCAAGCAGCTAACGCAGATCTGGAGCTTGGGGCGCCTTGGGGCCGTGCAGAACGCGTCTGACGACAGCACACTCCAGGTGCAGGTTGCTGCAGCAAACCTGGAGCTTGGGGACAGCGGGCGGCGGACCCGGACGTCGGATATCTATGCGTCTCATCCTCGATGAGCTGTGACTAGGCCGCGCTGGAAGGCGCGAGCTCTACGTTCTTTGGAGGCGTTTGGCATTTCGTAGCGTTCGGCTACAAGGGGACGGTGGCGACGGGCTTCCTCTATGGTGGCGGTGTCTGGCGGCCATCTGCTGTGGATGCAGCGGCGGCAAATGGCGATGAGGTGGCGGCGGCGAATGGCGACGACGTGGCGGCGGCGAATGACGATGAGGTGGCAGCGGCGAGCTTCCCCTGTCGATGCTGTGGCGGCGGCGGCAACGGGCTTCCTCTATGGAGGCGGTGTCTGGCGGCCTTCTGCTGTGGATGCAGCGGAGGCGACGGCGAATGACGGAGGCGGCCGCGGCGGCGAGCTTTCTCTGTGGGTGCTGTGGCGGCGGCGGCGGCGGAGAGCTTCCGTGCATGGGAGCAGCAGCTTGTGGCGGCGGGCTGAGCGACGTGGGGGGTCGTCTCAAGTTTTTTTGTGGCGGATGGCACAAGGGCAAATGGCGGCGGCGTCTTTGGAATGCGGTGGCAAAGGCTACGCTTGGTGTAGTGGAGCAGCAGCTGGCGGCGGCGGACTGAGCGACGTGGGGTCGTCTCGAAAGCGGCCGGGAGGGTTCGACGCTGCAGGTGAGACTTCTGGTGGCACCGCGGCTGGCGAAATCGACCTGGAGGTTGCGGAGCGGCAGGTGGCGCTTCTGGTGACCGGCTGAGCGACGTGGGGGTTGCGGAGCTGCAGGTGGCGCTTCTGGCTTCACAGCGGCTGGTGTAGCTAGCTGGAGGGTGCAGAGCGGCAGGTGGCGCTTCTGGGGGCGCAGCAACTGGTAAAATCGACCTGGAGGCTGCTGGAGCTGCAGGTGGCGCTTCTGGCTTTACAGCGGCTGGTGGAGCGGCCTCGAGGGTGCGGAGCGGCAGGCTCCTCCAGGGCGAATGAAAGTTCTAGCCTAAGAGAAGAGGGGAAGTTGATCCGAGAACAGAGTTCAATCAGATGTAGTTTTCTGCTGGGTTTTCTTCTTAAAAAGGGAAACCACCTCCTTCCTGTTCCCACGGATCTCAAGTTTTGGTGTTGTAAAATGGTTTTAATTAATTTTTGTTCTGGCGTTGTTAATTGTACGCCATGATTTTTCTCATGCTGTTCATCGTCTTTTTCGCGCGAAAACGCATCCAACGGTATATCACATGCCCATATTTGTACTATCGTTTCGTCGTCTTCCGAGGTTGACACTTTAAATTTGTTTGTATACCACTTGTGTGGAGTTAATGACTGGTCTATGCTTAATCCTTTTACCTGGGCAGCTTACAAATCTGCATTTCCTTTTGTGTTCCTAAATACTTAGTTGATAACTGTCTTTCGTTCTATTTTAAGTTTAGCATGCGGCGTCGCATCTTTCCCCGATGTTTTTTATGTTTTATATCCGGGCGTATTTCGTTCGGCGGTCGGGTTTTTTTTTAAATTGTCAAGTCTCACTGAGCCTGGTCATGAAAGCTTTGTTTTCGCGATAGCGGTACTAGTCTTTATTGGAAGGTGCGGCGTGCTGGCCTGCTTTGTTTATTGCTTCGTTTATTGTATTTTGCGGAAATATGTGTTTTGCGGATTTTTTTATGTAAAAACTGCAGCGTCTTATTTTTGGTCAAATAATAACGGCTGAAATGTTTTGCTCTTCTGCTCCTTGGAAAAATGAAGGCGAGGTTCTAGGGCGTTATTGACATGTTATACATTTTTAATTGAGCTGCGATCTGACGAATGGGAAGTGCGGCTCTTAATCACATGTGTGAATCATGTCAAACCTATATTGCTCTTTCCACAAAGGTACCATAATTTTAGTTTTATTGGTATTTCTATTCATGTCACGGTTATTTGATAATATGCTTTCCATTTCATTTAACATTATTTGCAGGTGGTCTTCAGTGTCAGCCAGGATAGCAATATCGTCCGTATAACTTATCATACTTATTCTTACGCCATTAATACTGATATCACTTTCAAAGCTTTTTCTTATTTTATTTATTGCTTGCTGAATACATATATACAGCGTGTCCTAGAAAGTTGTCTACAATTGAGTAACTTCCTTATTATGAATTTCTCAAAAAAGTTATTTTTTAAAAAACGTCCTGCATCAATTTGACTTCAATAATCGAGTAACATATTCAAAAGGATCTGCTAGGATCTTCAGGGAAAATCAAAATTACCGAAAAGTATAGTATTTAACATTACTAGCTTGGTAAGAGGGTTTTTACTGGCGAATAGAAGGATATGACTGGCGAGCCAGTTACCTTCTTGAGCCAGTAAAACCTGTTACCTTACGTGTATTGTTGAATATTTTATTTGTTCCTCACTTGGAAATAACTAGATATTTACCATTTATTCAAAATGTTAAACTGACAACCAACTAAATTCATCAATATGACATATACTAAGGAAGAGAACTCTGGCTTTGCACGCTATCATTTATCTATGAGCACGCTTGTAAAATTTTATTGGCTAGCCAGTAAAAAATTTACTGGCTAGCCAGTTAAGAAACATTTTCAAGGTGAATACAGTGACTTGATAAATTGATGTTTACAAGTGAGGAACAAATAAAAGTCTTAACTCATTGTACATGTGCCTCAATATACTCAATCTAGCCACATGGTTTTCCATTAAAAATTAAAAAACAAAAGAAAACATAATCTGTAGGTAAACTCTGTTCAGTGACTTGTCAAAACGTCAGTTTGAATTTATTGATTTACGTAATGTAAGTAAAAATGCTGGTGAAATTGAGTCTTGAGAATAAAATTGAAATTGGTTGAATTATTGGAGATAACTATAAAACACTTCGGAAAGCTGCAGTCATTTTTAATGCCAGACACTGACAAAATTATACATTTTACAACAGTAATTCTAAGAAATATTCTACATTATGTATTTTTAAAAATAAATATTTTAGATTTTCCTGTATACGGCCAGATCTTTTTGTCAAATTGATGCAGGACTTTTCGTAAAGAATAAATTATTTTGAGAAATTAATAATAAAAAACGTCACCATTTGTAGAGAAGTTTTTAGGACATGCTGTATACAGGGTGTTCTGGTATTTTCCCGCAATTTTTTTGTTGGTAGTAAATGTTATTCTGATCAAAAAATTGTATATAGACTTATACTTTTTTCGACTCCTTAACAAGTTACAGCATGTTGCAAAAGAAATACGGACATTTATTGATGTAATAAAACAAACAGAAAATTAACAAAAAAGAGGACTAATAATTCTAATAGGCATGTAGAAGAACGTTCAAAGTGATCTCCACCAACTTTTAGGCATTTCTGGCAGCGCATCACGATGGCTTCTTGCACACGATTTAGCATTTCGACGTCTTCAACATATTAAAAGCATTTTCAGTACGTTCTAATAATTCGTGTCGGGTGCCCACGGTGTTCTGTACACTTCTAATTTCAGATAGCCCAAATATGAAAATGCAGATGTGTAATACCCGGCGAGCGAGGCGGCTATTAAACCGGTTCACCACGGTCTATTTAATGCTGGTTTTAATGGATATTTAACCAGTCTTTCACTTTCACTAATCTGCCATAATGAACTGGAGCACCATCTCACAGAAACCATCCATAAATGGGTACATTATTGATTTATTTAGATATTATTTTAACATTTTAAAATTACCATAATAATCAGAATGGCATTTACTATCTACAAAAAGTTTTGCAGGAAAAAACCAGAACACCCTGTATATTTTTATTTATTCTTGTATTAATCTTATTTTATATCTGCTGTTCCTGGTCATAATTGATTATAGCAACTTCTTTTCTATACAGTTAGTATATTATTCTCTTATCGTTATACTTCATCCCAATTTTTCCCAGTATATGAAATATTCTTTCCAATTTCTCGTTATCAAATGCCTTCTCTAAAAATCGATGAAGGCTAAGCATATGTTTTTGTCTTTTCGTATCATCTTTTCTATGATCAGGCGAACAGCAATTACGGCTTCTCTGATTCCAGTATGTTTTCAAAAACCGAGGTAGTTTTCCGTCAGGTTTTTTTCTGTTTTGGCTTATCTTATGGTGTACAGTTTTGGTAAGTATTTTTGAGCCGCGGGTGATCAGACTTATTGTGCTGATAAACGAATAAATAACATTTTCAAACTTTGAAAAATTGTTATTTTTGTAAAAGGAGACGTTTATAAAGAAATTTAGGTTTTACGTTAATAATTGACTAATCAAAACAATTTATTTTTCTATTTTTTATCCTGTACTTAGTGCATGTTTAATAAAAAAATATGCTTGTATGTCAGACCCAAATAAAATTACTAACTATTTTATTGATAGTGTGCCTAGCTTAAAAAGTAGGTAAATAACATTTTACCTGAAAAAGTCAAGAAAGTCAAACTTTCAAGGCTATTTGGGTCTAGAAAGTTAACCATTACACGAATTGTACAGTAATATTTTTACTTGACTGGTATTACTGAACTAGTCGTGTAATAGTTAACTTCTTAGAAACCTAATGTTCTTTAACAGACCTGATCACTAGTTTTTTAAATGATTGTCCAAATGGCGTTTTCAAAATCTTAAGTTTATGAATCGGTTTTATTTATGTTTTAATTGGACTTTATTGACGATTTCAGGTAAAATTTAAACATTCCATGCCATAAAAGTTATTCTACTGAACTCAGGAGCTTAAAAATACTCTGCCTTACAGCCTCGTACAATATGCTTCTTCGTCCAGCAAAAGATAACTTTCATAACTTGATATATACTTAATTAAATAACTATTAATAGTAATTTACGATACAAGTGCGTAAAGCTACTCTTTAGACACGAGTGGAGCAGAGTTAAAACGCGAGTGAGCAAGCGTTTTAAGCCCCACGAGTGACTAAAAATGCTTTACGCATGTGTATCGTACAATATTTTATCTACGATAGAATCTAAAAAATACGGTAAATGTAAAAAATATTTTACATGTAAATTAGAATTACTAGCAAGCGGTCCTAATTTTGAGTGTTTTAAAAATTTTAAAACACGTTGCTACTAACTATGTGCCCAATGAAATTTTTGAAGCACGTTGCTATTAACGACGTAAACTAATGAAAACATGTTATTAAACAGTCGTTTTACAAACTTAAAACTGCCAACTAAAAGGCAATTTTACACACTGTCGTAGATAATAGTAATTTACGATACAAGTTGTTACGGTATTAAAAGAACTTTACGACACCCACCCAAGGTGAGCATCGCACCACTGAATCAGTCCTGGAAAACTGGCACACTTGCCCTGAAATCGGTTCGAAATAGGCTAATAGGCCACGGCTGGAACGCTCAGGGAGTCGGGCGTGAGTCACACGATACGTTCTGGGCAAGCGTGCGGTGGCATAGTATATACAGGGTATGTCGAAATTATGAGGGCGCCACCAAGCCTGTCTTAACCCGGCTAACCGGGCCTGGACGGTTAGACGGGAGCGAAGCATGCACAAATACTCCGCCGATAGGATTACTCAAGAGTTGCAAGGTCAAATAACAATTTCGGGATTGCCTTAAGCAAGGATTATAATTAGGTGTCAATCCGACCACGACTGCGCAGCTGTCTCACTCACCTGTACGCTCACAGCTTCCTCGTTCCGTCGTACAATAATCAGTACAATAAAGGGGCGTCTATCTGTAACAGAACATGCACAAGCCGAAACAAACAATAGTTCCCTTAACTAACCAATCATATATTGAACTTCGGATTACAATGGGGTAGCAGAATGCGTCGCCCTGTATCTAAACTTAACCTATAATTAAGGGCACCAGCTGGCACGCGCGCTCTAAACTTAACGACAGATGTTGAACATTAGTGAACAGCAATGAGCAGTAATAGGTAGTAATGAGTACAAACATGCACGTTGCCTTATGCGGCGGGCAGCGACGATTTACAATAGCACTCGCGGCATGAACAGTCTACAAGTCTGAATGAATGCACTAGCGCAGTAATGAGTAGTAACGAGTACAAATATGCACGTTGCCTTATGCGGCGGGCAGCGACTATTTATCTTAGCACTCGCGTTCACAGCGGTAATCAGGTTAAAGACACATACCTTAATGCGTAGGCGGCGAGGGAGCCTGGTACAGTTGAGTTGCGACAAGCTGCAATCGTAGGTGGCAGGTACCTTCGATGCTACAACGGCGAAAGGGGGTGAATGCACAACCGCCTCAATGGCGACGGGAGACGCGTCAGGACGCGTACAACGGGACGACGAAAAGAAAGGGGCCACTTTCGTTCTGCTGAACCAAATCCTCGTAGGTCGAGATGAAGGGGGCACGACCCCTCACTTACAGTAGCAGGAACTGGGCTCCAAAAACACCCACGTTACGCCGAAGACCACTCGACAAACTCCGACTCACAACCACCACACCAGCGCTCTCTGCAACGGGCTCCGGACGACTGCCACTTAAGGCGAAACAGTATATCACATGATTGCTGAAGCAGCACTTGACGGGAAAAAGGGCTGACGCTCCCCGCCAAGGGCGGAAGCGCCGCACGAGGTCACACACACTATCCGACCTCTTACTTGTTCGACGGCTCTCCGCTGAATGCCCCAAAGGGAAGCGTTGGCAAAGGTCACCTTGGCTGCGTCCCCCACGTGACTAAACCTTGGCAGCCAATCGCAAGGCGATAAAATGAAACAAGCCAATGCGGGCCACGATGGTATCACGCAACAACAGCGTGCTATTCGGAATTCGGAAAAACGCCATCAGAGGAGAGCTCCAACCGACGAAAACTACTGCTTTTGGGGCTAAATATGTGCGAAATCGTGATTCTGGAATTAGGCGATGGAGCCAAATAAAGAACTAAAAGGGCTTAGCATACGGGCACGCTGCTCTAAAGCCTAGGTGGCTATTTAAAATACCAAAATGACCTAACTAAAGGCGTGAAATGCGATTAAGCATCTGCGACAGCAAAATGACTTAACACTCCCCTTACTTGAAAGAGAGTTCCCCGAAGTCTCTTATAAAACAACGAGGCATTTTGCGACAACGTAACGAGAACTTAAACGAAAACGCAACAACGAAAAACGAACGAAACAAAAAAAAACATTTGATACGATAGAGTGCACCCCCAAAGGGATTACGCACACTGGCCACCAGATAGGGTGCAAAGGTGGGAAGAAAGAAGAGGAAGAAGAAAGACTGGATACGCCAGTAGAAAATACGTAAATTTAAGTCAAAATCGGGTAAAATAGGTCTTACACCTGTGGACACTTCCGACCAACCGTTCCAAAAGAACACAGGGAAGGGGGGGGGGGTATAAAAATAGAAGTCCAAAGTACCACCCAAGGGTTACCTGAAGAGGGCACGCTGCGCGTCACGAGATCGGCGCATTGTGTGGATCCCACAACTGGTATGAGTACCCAAGAGAAGAGGATGAACAACCAAAAAGGGAAAATGGTTGTGACAGAAACTGTCAAAAAATAGTCATAATCAGTAATAGGAAAAACTCAGTCCACCGAAATCCTCAATCAATGCCGATGCCGGAGCCAAGTCGACTATTAAACCGCAAAGCGCGAGCTCGAAAGTGACTCCAACACCGAACACCAAAAGAAAATCACGAAGAACCAAGTCTCCAAGGGTGTAGGCGTTCGATGACGCATGCCCAATAAATCCTTTTCAGAAATCCATGCGGCCCAAAGGGACTACCTTACGACGACAGGGTCCGCACGAAACAAAATGACCAGAAACACGCTCTCTTTATGTAATCCCACACAGTTGGTTGAAAATGGCGACGGCCAACGGTACGGTAAAAGAGCGCTAGGCCACGAAAACAACAGGGCATCACTACAAAAAAAAGTCAAAAACCTTTAAATACTTAATACCTGAATACCAACGGAACCTCGCGCGGACAGCATGCGCATTACTGCCACACAAAGCTCAGAAGCTTCAACGAAACTGTTCACAAAGAACACGATACTTGACAACATGACGTCATCAGACAAAAAGGGTACGGTAAATGACAACAAAACGTCAACAAATACGAAACATTCCGACCAGCGGTAAAGACTCGTTAAATGCTAACGGTAAGTGTACAAAACACTACTATGACTGTTAGGGGTGTCCACGAAGAAGTCGATAAACAAAGTTGGGCGGTACATGATAATAATGAAAATGAAATAAAAGCCCAACGAAAATAACTACGTCAAACCAACTAAGAAGATGGCCTGAGGGACGTAATAACCGCACGAGCGAATCTCCCCAAGCACACCAACAACAATCCACAACTGATCAACAAACCAAAACGCAGTGATGAAGCTGAAAATGAATTCCAACCTGCTCACCAAAAATCAACTCGGTACAACACCAAACGATAGAGAAAAAAAATTGTCAAAATCGGTAATCATCAACGTCAAAATCGATAAACCTCGCTAACGTGAACGTCAAAATCGATAAACGTCAGTTCGGTACAACAAAAGTGTCAACTTAGCCCAAGGCTAAACAATGTAAACGACAGGGAATCGAAACTCCCAACTAAGCCTTCGAAAAGACTTAAAAAAACAAGGTCGGTACCTTCACTCAACAACATCTGGTACTAAATCCGACTAATACGGGATAAAAATCTGCACTGAATGCAACGAAACATCTCGGTAGTATGAACTGGCTAAGAAAAACAAGAAACGACGGTAAAAATGACGAAAAAGATACTCAAAATATGAAAAGACATGGAAAAACACAAAAAGAAAACTCAAAAAGGCGATAAACAACAAGAAAACACAAAACTACAAATAGAAAATAAGAAAAGACAAGAAAAAAACATATAGAAAACAAGAAAAGAAACGTAAAGACAAATGACAACTAAGAAAAAACATATACACGGTCAAGAAAACTAATGAAAATAAACTAAGAACAGGAAAAGACAAGAAAAGACATATAGAAAACAGAAGAAAACAAGAAAAGACAAATAGAAAACAAGAAAAGAAGCTCGGTAAAATATTCTACTAAGAAAAAAAAACGATTTGCCAGTCCATACCACTTCGAAATGACGAAAAAAAAACATTTGTGACAACGATATAAATGACACAACAAGGCTAGGCAAAGCAAAGCCAGAAAGGCCTGAAAAGCCCCGCGTTGAGCGACAAAATTAGCCTGTTACGGTATTAAAAGAACTTTACGACACCCACCCAAGGTGAGCATCGCACCACTGAATCAGTCCTGGAAAACTGGCACACTTGCCCTGAAATCGGTTCGAAATAGGCTAATAGGCCACGGCTGGAACGCTCAGGGAGTCGGGCGTGAGTCACACGATACGTTCTGGGCAAGCGTGCGGTGGCATAGTATATACAGGGTATGTCGAAATTATGAGGGCGCCACCAAGCCTGTCTTAACCCGGCTAACCGGGCCTGGACGGTTAGACGGGAGCGAAGCATGCACAAATACTCCGCCGATAGGATTACTCAAGAGTTGCAAGGTCAAATAACAATTTCGGGATTGCCTTAAGCAAGGATTATAATTAGGTGTCAATCCGACCACGACTGCGCAGCTGTCTCACTCACCTGTACGCTCACAGCTTCCTCGTTCCGTCGTACAATAATCAGTACAATAAAGGGGCGTCTATCTGTAACAGAACATGCACAAGCCGAAACAAACAATAGTTCCCTTAACTAACCAATCATATATTGAACTTCGGGTTACAATGGGGTAGCAGAATGCGTCGCCCTGTATCTAAACTTAACCTATAATTAAGGGCACCAGCTGGCACGCGCGCTCTAAACTTAACGACAGATGTTGAACATTAGTGAACAGCAATGAGCAGTAATAGGTAGTAATGAGTACAAACATGCACGTTGCCTTATGCGGCGGGCAGCGACGATTTACAATAGCACTCGCGGCATGAACAGTCTGCAAGTCTGAATGAATGCACTAGCGCAGTAATGAGTAGTAATGAGTACAAATATGCACGTTGCCTTATGCGGCGGGCAGCGACGATTTATCTTAGCACTCGCGGCATGAACAGTCTGCAAGTCTGAATGAATGCACTAGCGCAGTAATGAGTAGTAACGAGTACAAATATGCACGTTGCCTTATGCGGCGGGTAGCGACTATTTATCTTAGCACTCGCGTTCACAGCGGTAATCAGGTTAAAGACACATACCTTAATGCGTAGGCGGCGAGGGAGCCTGGTACAGTTGAGTTGCGACAAGCTGCAATCGTAGGTGGCAGGTACCTTCGATGCTACAACGGCGAAAGGGGGTGAATGCACAACCGCCTCAATGGCGACGGGAGACGCGTCAGGACGCGTACAACGGGACGACGAAAAGAAAGGGGCCACTTTCGTTCTGCTGAACCAAATCCTCGTAGGTCGAGATGAAGGGGGCACGACCCCTCACTTACAGTAGCAGGAACTGGGCTCCAAAAACACCCACGTTACGCCGAAGACCACTCGACAAACTCCGACTCACAACCACCACACCAGCGCTCTCTGCAACGGGCTCCGGACGACTGCCACTTAAGGCGAAACAGTATATCACATGATTGCTGAAGCAGCACTTGACGGGAAAAAGGGCTGACGCCCCCGCCAAGGGCGGAAGCGCCGCACGAACTCACACACACTATCCGACCTCTTACTTGTTCGACGGCTCTCCGCTGAATGCCCCAAAGGGAAGCGTTGGCAAAGGTCACCTTGGCCGCGTCCCCCACGTGACTAAACCTTGGCAGCCAATCGCAAGGCGATAAAATGAAACAAGCCAATGCGGGCCACGATGGTATCACGCAACAACAGCGTGCTATTCGGAATTCGGAAAAACGCCATCAGAGGAGAGCTCCAACCGACGAAAACTACTGCTTTTGGGGCTAAATATGTGCGAAATCGTGATTCTGGAATTAGGCGATGGAGCCAAATAAAGAACTAAAAGGGCTTAGCATACGGGCACGCTGCTCTAAAGCCTAGGTGGCTATTTAAAATACCAAAATGACCTAACTAAAGGCGTGAAATGCGATTAAGCATCTGCGACAGCAAAATGACTTAACAAAGTGCGTAAAGCTACTCTTTAGGCACGAGTGGGGTAGAGTTAAAACGCGAGTGAGCGAGCGTTTTAAGCCCCGCGAGTGACTAAAGATGCTTTACGCATGGGTATCGTACAATATTTTATCTACGATAGAATCTAGAAAACACGGTAAATATAAAAAAAAATTAAATGTAAATTAGGATTACCAGCAACCAGACGTAATTTTGCGTGTTTTAAAAATTTTAAAACACGTTGCTACTCACAACGTGCCTAATGAAATCTTTTAAATACGTTACTACTGACGACGTAAACTAATGAAAACATGTTATTAAACAGTCGTTTTATAAACTTAAAACTGCCAACTAAAAGGCAATTTTACACACTGTCGTAGATAAAAGAATTTTATTTGAATATCTTGAGACGGAAAAATGCCGTCAAGTTTTCCTTTATACGCGTATCTAAAGATTAAGTGACCGGATACATTTAGGATATTAAAAGCAACGGGATAGGTGATAACGATATCAAAATGATAGCTAAGTGTTGTCCGCTTGAAAACACGTTGTTGTCACTCCGAAACCTAAGCATATTCTGATCTTAGACCTACTTAAATATAAACACTCTGCTATCAGCTATAAATTCAGAAGTGTAAATGTAGACGCTTTATGTACCTCAAAATTTAGATAATTTGTTAAAAATAGTAATTTACGTCAATGACACGCAGATTTATTACTCATTTCTACCATCCGATTTGAACCAAGTGATGAAAAAATATCTAGTAACTTAAATAAATTATTTGAAAAAATGTCAACCATGCATGCTCTGCTATTTAATCCGTCTAAATCCTGTGTCCTTCTATTTGGCAAAACGATTGTCTGTGTGAATGTAAATCTTATAGTTCATAATTATGTCGCTGACGCGCGTAAGAAATTTTAAGTGTTTGCAACCCTATGCGGAAGTGCTTTATCATGGGGTAACAAAATGCCATACAAACAATATTTTCTACGATCGCTACATATTTTTTCAAAGACTTGAGCAAGGCAAACTCTAGAAGTTACAGTTTTACGATCGTCAAGAGGAATAACTGCAACTCTACTAAATTTCAAATAAGAATGCAGTAGGTGATACTCGAAACTCAAACTAGTTTTACACTAGGGAAATATAAGTTTGTTTGACTGCTCGTGTATTGCAATATTTTTGTCTTATATAAGTTAAGTCAATATTGTATTCCAGCTTTTTTTGTCCGTTATTTCATCAGATTATTGTAATGGGTACTCTATTTCGACCAATCACGGCCGTAGTAATGATTATTATTGAGTTCTAAGTACTGCATGCTTATTTGAAATTTAGTATAGACCAGTGCAGAATGATTATAATTTGTGCCCAACTGTGAATGGTCTCACCGAGCCCGATTCCAATCGCCAAGGCGGAAAAATTCCGACCCCCGCGGGATTCGAACCGAGGACTTGCTTAATGCAAGTCTGGCGCTTGCCCAACAGCGCCACGCGGCTTCTTATGGAAATTAATACTTGATAAAAATAACTAAAACGCTTACTAGACACATTTTGAAACAAAAATAACTATTTAAATAGAAAACGGCGACGTTAGCTAACAAGTGTCAAATTTTAGATTACATATGGGTATTAACATAGAGTAAATCTATAAAACACAAAAAAAACAAATTTAATATAGGTCTTCTGAAGAAACTTTTGTTGCACGTCATTAACTATCATGACGTCATATCTGTGAGGTGTTGCCAGTGTGTTAGCAGAATTTTAACAGTTCGCAGATCAATGTCTTGCTTAGAGTGACTTATAGTGCCATTTTAGAATATCACGTCTTATCAAAAAACACAAATTGATACAATGCTTCTTGTTTTATGTGATGATCCAAGAAACTTATCCGTTTTAAAGAAAAATCTTTCAATTACATGAGACCTCTTCGAGAATTATTCTTTTGCCAATTAAATCCTATATTTTTAAGACCGTGTGCAAAGACGCTTGGCTGCCCGTAAAAATTTCTTCCACTCACAGTTTTTTCATAAACTATAGAAACTTATATGTTGCTCTCAGATTTTCCATTTTAAGTTCTCACTTATCAAAAATGTTTCGTATATGTGTAGCTTGTCAATCCCATGTATTTAGTCTTTGCGCTTTAGCTATATTTGATTGCGTTATTTTCTTTACAAATTCCTATTTTATCCTTTAATATGTTACACTACCACTATATCTTTCAACTGCCCCATCTACTGGGTGTCCACTCTCAAAGTCGAACATAGGCAATCAACATTGTACATTTGATTTTTAGGTATTTTGCCATTATTTGTGTACTATATCCGTAAATATTATTATTACTAGTATCATTTAATTTGCAATAATGTTATCTTTCTATAGAAACCATTACCTTTCCTGTACGCTGAATTGGCGAGCAGGAGTCAGCAAAAACGTTCAATGCAATGTTAGATTCCTATGTTCGAATTTGAGAACGGACACCCGGTATAGAGTACCTAATTCTTTCTTTTTCATTATCCTTTAACACCTTTCCTGAAATATTTTTATCATCTTTCCATTATTAGGTGATTTTCATCAATATAATTCCTGACTTGTCTTTACAAGTTCACTTTTCTTTTCCATTTTCAATCTAACTTGAAACCGATATCTGGCATCTCTTCCCTGAACTGTTTATTTTAATGTTTACATATATCATATCTGGTGGATAAAAAAAAGACCTCTGTTTGAGGCCCGATAACTCATGCTATAGTAGAGATACAGCTTTGGGATTTTCAGAGGTAGTAAAGGAATAAGAATGAAAAATTATGTACGCAACATTTAAATCATTTATTTCAAAATCTAACAAACCCATAAGTTTTTAAAAATTACATTGAAAAAATGCTTTTACAAGCGTACTTATTTAGCAAGTTAAAATCTAGGTATAGAAACTACTTCCACTTATTTAAAAATATGCTGTATTGACCCTCCATTTTGCATATACACTGCTCTTAACCTTTTCTTAAATTGCAAAATTGAATTTCTAATTAAATCTAAAGATATTTCGTCGCAAGGTTCTTCTATCTTTTCACGCAATTCGTTCAGCGTTTCAAACAGTGTTCTACACTGGAACTAAACCAGTTCTTGAAGTGCGTCCCATCTACACCAATCCAATGGAGCTACATCAGGTGAATTTGGTGGCCATTCATTAGCTACTAGATTTAGTGTGTTCAAAACCATACACAAGATTCCGTGTAAAAAGCATTTTCGAAAACCAATCTTTTTAAGTTTTCTGTTACGGTATTTTTCAACAAACTTTTGTGAGACTCGGCATCCATATTTTATAATGTTTCTCCGACAATTATCCCGAGATTCACTTCACTAGCTGATTTAGCAGCTGAGCTGTACGGTGCCCAACTTGGAGACGTTTTTTTTTTAATCCACCCGGTATATAGTCGGTTTGTACCTACTCGTATATGCATGCTTTTTCACATTAGTTATTGTAATCTAGACGAAAAGTGCGCCTGTACAGATCTGTTTTAATGCGTGGATTGGTCAATTGTGTGTTCAGCGATCGATATTGATCTTTCGACCAACGCGCAAAACTTAAAGGCTTAAAGCCAGTTGCGAGCTGCGGCTCACAGTGTAAAATCGCCTGCAAGCGAAATAAATAAATGCAGCAAAGCCGCATAGTAAATAGAATGTACTGCATAAATGTTCGCGTGCAGCAAACCAGTGTTGGAATCTCAAGTAATTGCCATTTTAACCGTGTACGAAGTTAGGACGCAACTGCAAAGTCCCCAATGAGTTTCGTGACGTCATCCCTCAAAGAGGCGCCGTTGAAGTTTATGAAGCAGGCCAGTAAGAGTGCTGCGCAGCAGTTTTCAGCCATGCACTTAAGGAAACCTGATACAAGAAATGATTGTAGTTTGAACAATAAACAATGCAATTTTCGCGGTTTCGATGCATCAAATCGCGACACCGAATTTCGATGGAGGTTTATGTTCGCTTATTAAAGACAGTTATTTTGACGAATTTTTAATATAGATAAATGTATATTAGATACAGTTAGTCTGTTATTATTTGACTTGTAAAAATGCGTGTGGAAACTAGCTAACGCGCGTTGTTTAAATATTCTTAGTTAGTACTGTCGTGTTTAGGAAGGGCCATTTATTCTAGCCTGATTCTCTTTATTATTTTGAGAGCGTTTAAAGAGAAATATATTTGTGTTAATTGGTGTAACCAAATGTATGTTTCTTGTGCATATTGTTTGAAGTTGATTTGGCAGTCGAGTGGCAGGCCACCTAGCCTTCTGGCATCAGATAATGAATTTATGATGCTTTCTAGACACCAGTAAAGATAAATTAAGAGTATGTAGTGTGAGCTAACTAAGTGACAAACGGGCAATTAATTTATAAAAATAATGAGGCGTACGAGAAATCTCATAATTTTTGCCGAATGTTTGACATCTTTCAAAATTCGTTTTTAGAAGTGGTTTCAAAGAATGAATAGATGTACGTGTATTATGACTAGAGAGGAGGGATATTTTGAAAAACAAACTTTCTTATTAGTTCCAAAAACATGCATGGTTTGTACATGCCGGCTTTTAATAGGGGTCGTAAGAATAGTATATTAAAGTATGAGTGGATAACAAGGTCTTTAAAACACGGGCGAGTTTTCGAGCACGACGGCGTAGCCGGTGTGCTCGAAATAGGGCAAGTGTTTTAAAGACCAGTTATCCACGAATACTTTACGCTATTTTTTTATACCTCCAATACTGGAAATAAATTACGCACTAAAAACTTAGAAATAATTTTTGTCGTGATAAATCGAGAGGGCATATTAATATTGCTACTATAGTTACGAGAATTATTTACGTTTTTGTCGCGTCCACGTCCGTTGTTGCATTCAGTCGTTTCCTTGACGACCTTTAAAGCTCGGCGAGCTTTAATCGCCTGTTTTCGCACGCTCAGGCGTGCTTTAAACGGCGATTATGATGCAGCTATAATAAAAAAAATATTAATATAGCAAAACTTCCGTAAGTATCTCGAAATTAACCAAACTATTGTTCGCTTGGCAAGTTTTAACAGTACCTGTTGACAGTTTCGACTAAATTTAATTTCTAAGAACTAATTACATGATAACCAACTTTTATCCAAGCTGTTAATTTGAATAGAAAGGCACGCGGTCACCTTGTTAAGTTAAATATTTGATTTTAAAGTTAGTCGCAATTGATTCTTTAGATAAAATAATCGTGTTACGCAATATATTTTATTGTTGTTGTTCCAGGCATGTTATGCACTTTTAGATTTTTCAATCTGGCACTTTTTCATTAAATTTTTGTGTTCTAGTACTAAAAAGTTATTACAGTGGGGACAAGGTTCTTTGCTCTAGTAATAACATTTTCAAATAATAAATAGAATTTATTGGAAATATTTTAAAACGACTATCCAGAGACTCCTGTTCGGATCGTTTTCAATTCAGCAGATAATAATAAATCAATATAAGGGCAGAGTTGACACTCAGAAGTACAATGCTCCAGCTGCACTGCATTTCTGAGAAAATGAGAGGAATTGAAAACAGGTTTGAATGTTAGGACGACATTCAAAAGGATAAATACCTTGAGGTTGATATCAACACCAAACCGTTTAAGGAAAATTACCAGTCAAAGAATTGTATACAGTGCATTTCAAGCTTCAGGTTCAACATGTGGATGTCGTAAACGGTAAGAGTGACAGATTCGGTTAATTTTGACAAAATCTAGTAATTAAAGCTTTTCAAGAGCCACTATAATCTAGGAGTTGTTTTTAATAAATATCCACTAATAGAGTGCAAAAACTAAATTTTTCAGTTTCATTTTTTTGGATTATCAAGGAAAAGCGGTTTTCATATTATTAATGTAGATTTGGATCTCAGCTCATATGCATTGTTAAATCTTTAACGTTTCAAGATATCTACGTTAACTTCGCTTTTTCAAAACTATTTTTGTGTAGTAGGGTATAGAAAATTATCTAATAAAATATCTGAATCAGAAATGAATATCAGTGGAAGAAAAGGCCGATAACAAATAGTTATCAGCTAACACAAGAAAACAGACAATTATTTAAAATAGAATATGTATTGCATAAAAGTGTATGGCAGGTTAACGGGAATTAGTAAAAATGCGTAAAGGCTTATTGAAAAGAAACATCAAGTTTCAATCAATTACTTTAAATCAAGAATCCTCTAAGCAGTTGTACGTGTATTGGAAAATTTAGAACTGCTGCTTTTTGCATTGTATCGTCAGCCTTGTTGGAAACAGGATTTTGACCATATGACCATAGCAGTCGGTGTCTTAGGTACCTGGTACTCTGCATGCCTAGACTTTGTCCATTAATAAACAAACAATCTCCATTTCATGGGGGGTTTGGGCGTTAAAATTCCATGGTTACTAGATTGGTTAATTGTAGTACGTCATGTTGTTGTTGTTTGTTGGTTTGTTAATGGGAAAGGTCTAGGTAGCGACCCTGTATATTAAGATTAGAGACGGGAAATACAGATGATCAGTGCAAATTGGTTGGAACCATTTTCCATGGCTGAAATTATTAATGCCATTTGAGTCTTTGACTTAGAAAGAAACTGTAATGAAATGTAGATAGGTAATTAATAACTAGAAACAATCCGCAAAATCTATCCTACTTTATGAATATCAGAAGCAATTTATTTGACATTTAGAAATGTGTCCTTTTAGGTTAATGTCAATTTGGCAATGGCAACATCTTGAAACATTCTATCAAAAGCATAGCAATTAATCAATTTATCTTAGGAAACTGGTTCCACTTGTCCCATTTCTTATCTTACTTTTTATACAGGGTCTCTAGGTCTAGGCATGCAGAGTACCAGGTACTTTAGACACTGACTGCTGTGGTCATATGGTCAAAGTTACACTTAGAATTTTCCATATACATCTGCATTATTAGTGTACCTACTAGCACGTGTTCAGTTTTATTCTACATTAAATATTTTCATGGAACAGTATTTAAAAGTTAAATTTGTTGTATTGCTCAACATCTGAGAAATGCTGTGCAACAATCATAAATAAATGAATAATTTGGCTAATTTCTGCTTTGATGAATAATTTTCCATACTAGTCTAACTAGGTATGTAAAAATAGTGTTATCATTAAAATGTTTCCATTTATAAAAATAAATGTGTCAAACCTATAGCTCTCATTAGAAAGAGGAAATATAGTCCTATCTAACGACGTCATCTCCACCTTTGAAATTACTGTCAATATATTGAAACTTAAAATGCCTAAAAACATGTTTTTAGATACAAAATCTGCTTAAAAATTGTCTTGATAATATTAAAATACTTTACGCTATTCTGGATAACTGAATTACACCACCCAAAAAAAGAAAACTGAAAGAGATATATTTTTTTTCTCAGTAGTTAAGATGGAACAATAATTCTAGAATTTCAATACAGAGTATGTCTACTTTAACAGAATCTATCTCATCATTTACGAGATTAGTCCGATATTGAATGCGAAGTTATGGAATTTGGGCACACTATTAGTGTTCCCTTTTAATGCGGTAAATATTATATTTATCATTAGCTGTAGCCCGCGTCGCATGCCGCATTTAAAGTTTCGCGCGTTAATATGCGATACGCGCAGATCATACTGTCACAAATGCCACCCGAACTTACATCTGGCGGCGACCTCGGAAAATTGATTTGTAAAGGTGGGTTTAAACAGATCGTTTGGAATCATTCAGCAAGAAAATAATAAACCCTCCTTATCATCAAATGAAATGTACTTGTGTTCGTAGTTTTAAAAAATACAACCAATAGGCATAATAAGTAATTGTTTAGTTTAGTAACCGTCAAATGCAACCATGGTACTTTTACCCTTTTAACACGGCATACAGTGTTGTGCATTATTATACAGGTATGATGATTGAAACATTCAGATATTTCGACGTTAAAGTTAAAGAACGCAAAGTAAATAAAATCTACCAAATTGAAAAATCTAAAATTGGTTATTACGAGGTGCCAACAAGAAAACTTTTGCTTTGTTAACTTTAACGTATTAATTTTTTGTGTTGTTAAGAGGAATACATGTTTCCCAAAACATTCATATTGATCTTCTTCTTCGGTTCTTCTGTATAGGGTAGTTGTAATCGCTGGTGTCAATCTAGCTCTTCGTATAATATTTCTCCATCGTTCTCTATTCCTAGCTTCTCTGGTGATCGTTTTCTGACTCGACTTTCTACGTTCTGCGTTCTGTATAATCAAAGTATTAGAGAATTCGTTCTTCTACAGTTTGTGACGGTCTCTGTAGCTCATTTATTGCCTCGAGCACGGATACATTATTTATTCTCTCGGGACATGAAGAACTCTTTTCCAATACCAAACTTCAAAAAAGTTAACATGTTTTTGGCCCTGTTTTTTAATAGTACAAGACTGGGATGTGTATAGCATAATTAAGAAAGACCAAGCATTTTATTATTAGTTTTTTCGTGTTGAGTATTTTTCCATGGTCTTTCCAAATTTTATAGGTCCTTCGTGGCCCTTCTAGCCATTTCACACCGTCGGCGTCGTCTGATTTCTGGAGCGCTTCTACCAGCATTAGATATGAGTGCTCCGAGGTAGGCGAACGGACTGAGCACTTGAAATTGTCTTATTTGTCTGATGTCCGAACGGTTGTTGTTTTTGCGATCGATGATGATAATCTTGGTTTATCTATAGACCATATAGAAGAACCTCCTCTTCCAGACGTCTAAGACGGCCAGATTATTTAAACTATCAAACTGATACTCCTTTATTATTGTGCAACAAGTTATCGACATATAACCCGATAATATCGAAGTACTTATAGTATTACTACTGATAATATATGAGTACAGCTTTGTCTAGTGCCCTTTTTTATTTTCAGGTGATTCGATAGTCTTCCATCTACTAAACTATAGGGCACTCACTAAACACAAAAACATTTAAAAAAAATTGAAGTTGGCATGTGCATATAACTTTCGTACTAGGGATTTTGTATTTTGTTTTGCAAAAGTTTTCACACCTGTAGAAAGGTAGATTTGAATTAAAAAATGACAATTATTATTTCTCATTGTCAGTATGAAAGTAGATATTTTTCTAGAAATTTTCACCTGAACTTTTATAACATTTAATAAATATACCTATGAATAAACGCTACGTCAATAGTATCCAATACAGTATTTGTATAATATCCTTAAAAGTAGTAATTAATTAGAACATTTATGACAGATAGTAAGTAAATGTCACACTCTTAACCTACTTGTTTTAGTAACTTTTTGAAAGTACATTCCTAGACAAAGTTGAATTTTGGATGTACACTATTGAAATTTTGGAAATCAACGGCCACTCTGTGTTGTTATGTTTACTGAATAGACTATATGTCTGTAGTACTTCCTTATTCATATCATACAATTATCTTACTAAGGCTACTCAGCCGGGCTCCATAGCTCAGTGGTAAGCATTCTGGCTACTGATCTAAGGATCGAGGGTTCGATCCCCGATCGAGATGAGGTTTTTAAAAATAAAAACTGCGGATGAAAACCTCTACAGAATGCCATCATTCGGAAGAGATGTAAAGCCGTGGGATGTTACTACGATGTGTAGCATGTAAAAGATCCCTTGCTAATGTTGGAACTCCTTACACCCGTATTCATAGTCGTTCGCCAGCGGATCGCCGGCGACTCGCCGGAGTTTCGTTATGAATAGTATGTTGGCGGCACTGTACGTCTATGTCAAATTCGAGGTGATCAGGTTAGAGTTTAAGTCAGTTTTGACAGAAACTGAGACAAAATCTAACCTGCTAACCTCGAATTTGACATAGACGTACAGTGCCGCCAACATACTATTCATAACGAAACTCTGGCGAGTCGCCGGCATACGGGCGTTAGTCTCGGCAAAATTCTAAGTAGGAATAAGGTACCTGGTACTCTGCATGCCTAGACATTGTTCAGGGGGTTGACAAAAAGGGCCTATAAAGGCCTACTTGCTAGACATGAGTCTCCCCAAAAATACTACTACTGCTACTACTAAGGCTACTCTACTGAATTTCAAATAAGAATGCAGTAAGTGGCGCTCTAAACTCAAACTCTGTTTTACACTACGAAAATATAAGTGTGTTTGATTGCTGGTGTTTTACAATAATTGTGTCCAATACAATTCAAATATACGTTGTAGGACAGCCTTTTTTATTCACTATTTATCTGTTTTCCTTTTAGATTTTTAGGTTTCATACCTAATGTCAAATTGACAATTTTGGAAAAAAATGCTTTTCAGATGGTTGTAATGATGACTTTGTTTCGACCAATCACGGTCATAGTTATGATTACTAATTAGTTCCAATACTTCATGCTTATTTGAAATTTAGTGTAGTAGGTGTTGTGGAACACCAATTTCTTGAACGATTATCCAGTTATCGTATTTAAAGCTGTCGAAAGCCTTCCGGTAGTCTACAAAGTAGAGGTACGCAGGCTTGTTGAATTATTTATTCTTCTCGATTATTTGTCAAATACCTATTAATTCAGAGTGGCTATAAATAGTGTGGTTAATTTTCTATCTTCGGCCAAGAGATTGAGATATGCCAAATAAAATTGAAATGCTGATACAAAATGCAACGTAAACAAACCATAGTTCATCTCACGACTTTTTCGATTCGAGGCTCAAATGAAGAAAGAAGATTGTGGTTAAGTTTTTTTTCATATAATTGTCAGTAAGTTTTGAACAGCATTGGCAGTAAAATAAGAAACAAATAAAACAAGGTGTTAAACTGAACCAAGAGAAAATGGACAAAAGTTAATAAGTATCAATCTAATAACATTTTTAAAGCAAATGCTCCAACTGATGATCCCTATTTTCTATAGATAACTAAATTCTTTTCTGAACAGACCTACAAATTTTGCTACATATTTAAGAAACGGACTTTTGAAATGCTGCTTCAATTAAAACCTTAAACATTTTTATGTCGTCCATAACATTATCGACGTACACCAAATCTCTAAGAATTCCCCCGACTCTGTTGAAGTCCATAGACATTAATTCCCATGACCTTGCAAATAATTCTACTGGACCTCTTCATCCAATCCAAGATTGATGACAGTGCTCATCTAAGAATTGTCGAACTTGTAAACGTTTATTCCAGGCGACTTAAACTGTTTTTCCACAACGTGTGGGTTTTTATCGGAAAAATAGACACAATTATGGCGATTAACATAACCACATAATGAAATTTACCTTCTTGAGACCATAAAATAACCATATAGCAAAAAATTTGGAGCATGAAAGCGTGGAATTATTCGCAAAATTGCAATCTGCGATCTGGATCATCTTCGTTGCAAGTAGGTACGTACCTGTACAGATTGTAAATAAATAAAAAAACAGGAATCTACCAGTCGTGGTCGATAAACGCTTTAATCCAACTTCGCCAATGATAAATGGCCTGCAAATACCAAACTTTAGTAAAAGTTGCCTTTGAGATGTTGTTGCTTCTTCCAACAAACAGTTCAAAATTTCAGCCACATTTTCAACTGTCAAGACACTTCTAGATCTACAGCTCCTATTTTTGGCTGATTAGAAACTACTCCACGTAATTAGAACTTATAAATGATTTTAAAAATGGCGTTCATATTTGGTGGTGGTCGATTTGGAAACGTTTATCACCAAACATCATGTGCTCTTGTAGCTACAGTTCTGTTAGAGCGACCACGGTCTGCTGAATTGTGAAGGAAACGTCACTTTGACGTAGGAACGACCTACCTTAGCTGGATAATATCATTTTATGTTCGACTACATCATAAAGGCCTTGTTTTTGCAACTGTTTAGAGTCCATAAAATAGAATTTTATTGTACTAGTAAGAACCATAATGATAAAGTAACATAACATAAAATGACAAATTTGAACATTAACAAGAAGCAATGTTTATAAATAATCACCGATTAATTATTGTGGTAATGAATATTTATAACACACTTTTATTGTCGTAAATGTTTATCACGAAAAAATCTGTCAATATCCATCAAGGCACTCTAGCTTAGAGATGGGCGCGTGAGTGAGTATTCACTCACGTCACGCACGTTTCACGCTATTGTGATTTAAACACTCACGTTCACTCACGCTCACGTTCGCTGACGTTCACGGCGTCTTCAAATTCAGATAGAACAGAATAACCAATAAAGGGCCCGCAACAGAACTAAAAACTCTAAAAGAAAATATATTTTGCAAATAATTTACGTGATATGTTGCAATCAGAATAGTAGACACAAAAAGAAATAAATGAAAATTTACTACAACAGCTTACAACAAGGTATAAATACTGATTTCTAGCAAAAACATTTTTTGCAACCGCCTTCAAAGACATTACTTTTAATGCTGACATTGGAATTGACGTTTTCCTTACTGATACAAGCACAAGAAGGTATACGTTGCGAGGTAACACTTTTAATTCCTAGGTTTAAAAGTACATTTACGTCCGAGGAACTAAAAGTAAGTTCTGCTTGGTCGCCTATAGACACAGACACGCCACACAACACAGGTGCGAAGCTTCGTCGCTGCAGGCTGCCACATAGAAGTACAATGACCTCCCGTTCCAGCTCTAGATCTTCCACATGGGTGGGCAGCGGGGCACCGTGCAGTCTTTTATTTGCTACTAAACATTTAACATGAAACGTGAATCAGGCTTTGGAAATTTTCACTCACGTTCACGCCCCGATTTTCAAATATTACACATGTTCACGACGGGATTCGCCGTGACGCAGCGTGACCCTACTGTTTCACGTCACACGCCCATACCTATTCTAGCTATTTTGAGAACATGTTAATTTTATTTTGTTAGATATCCATTTATTGTTTAAGTTAAAAAGCAGCCGAAATTAAAGCTTCATATGCAACTAGTACATAATCTAACTTTATTGATTAGCTTTGATGGCAAAGCTTGCTCGGCCATAAAATAGACTCGTCCAATAACGTCTTAGATTATGTACTTGTTACATACGTATATAGCTATAATGATAGTTATAATACTGTAACGAATGCGAGAACGACTTCCGGATCGATCTAGAAGCAGGTGTGTGCGATGAGTCACTTCGAACAGATGCCCCGAGAACGGGCCCGAGGTCAAATGCGTCATGCTTCCGTCTGGAGTTTCTAGTGAATATTGAGACTATCTGGAAGCTTCCGGAAGGGAATTATTGGCCATATAAATACCCGGCCGTCGGATCCGCAGTTAGTTCAGTCCTGCGTTTAGTTCGGAATTCGCGTAGAGCCGTGTAGAGCTCCCACATAATTAAAAGCCTGTGTGTACATATAACTATGGACATAAATAACCATATAAATATAACCATGTAAATAGAAATAAATCGTTAGTGTTAAGAGTGAAATAAATAAATAGTTGAAGTTTAACCAGTGTCTTCTTCTTGCGGTGCCTATCCGTTTCGGATGTTGGCGATCATCATGGCAACGCACACCTTATCAGCTACAGCTCGGAAAAGTCCCACCGTTGTTGTGTTGTACCATACACGTAAATTTTTCAGCCACGATATTCTTCTTCTTCCCGGGCCTCTCCTGCCTTCCACCTTCCCTTGCAAAATTAGCTGTAATAACTCGTATCGTTGGTTGTTTCTCGTAATATGTCCTAGATATTGTAGTTTTCGTGACTTTATTGAGAGAATCAATTCTTTTCCTTTTCCCATTCTCTCTAGGACAGTTTGATTGGTGATATGGTCCATCCATGAAATTATCAGAATTCGTCGATACAACCACATTTCAAACGCTTCAAGTTTCTTGCAAGAGGCTTCTGTCAGGGTCCATGCTTCGACTCCATATAGCAGCACCGAGAAGACATAACACTTCAATAATCTGATTTTCAGCGGTAAGGATAAGTCATGACTTCGAAATACATTCGACATTTTCAGGAATGCAGCTCTAGCTTTCTCTATTCGACACTTAATCTCACATGAGTGATCCCATGCTTCGTTAATTGTTGTTCCCAGATATATATATATATATATGTCTGTACTCTTTCTATGTGTTGGTTATTTATAAGGAGTTGTCCAACAATGTTCGTGTTTTTTGATACTACCATATATTTTGTTTTGTTAAGATTCATTAAGAGCCCATATCTTTGGCTTACCTCCACTACCCTTGTCATTATTTCTTGCAGGCTTTCAAGGTTGTCTGCGATTATCACCGTATCATCTGCATATCTTATATTATTAATATACTCGCCATTAATTTTGATACCGCCATTAATTTCTTCCAGAGCTTCTTGGAAAATTCTCTCCGAGTATACATTAAATAACAAGGGTGACAGTACGCACCCCTGTCTGACTCCTTTTTTAATACGAATCTCCTCAGAGTCCACTCCCTGAATACGTATGGTTGATGTTTGGTGCCAATATAGATTACTGATTATCTTAATATCTTGCTCATTCAGTCCAATCTCCTTAAGTATTTCAATAAGTTTATTATGCTGTACATTATCAAATGCCTTTTGATAATCTATGAAGCACAGAAAAACATCACAATTGACATCTCTGCAGCGTTGGATAAGAACCTGAATACTAAAGAGAGCGTCCCGTGTGCCTAACGCATTTCGGAATCCAAACTGCGGCTGATGTGCTCTTCGCATTGTCTAGTAATTCGTTGATGTATTATTTTTAGGAAAAGTTTCAGGAGGTGACTCATGAGGCTAATGGTACGGTAGTCATTACAATATTTAGCTTTTTGTTTCTTAGGTAGTGGTATGAATGTTGACCTTAACCATATTTTTGGTATCGTTCCTGTAGAATATATGTTGTTAAATAATATTGTTATTTGCCTAATCGCATATGTGTCCATTAATTTAATTAGATCGGCATGTATACGATCAGGGCCAGCCGATTTTCCATTTTTTAATCGTGTTATTGCAAGTCTCACTTCGTCTTTTGTAATTGGTAGACTGTCTAAACAGTCCATTACTGGTGGTTGTTCTGTTCTATTGTCCTCAAAAAGGTCTTTTATATATTGTTCCCAGATATTCATCCTTTCTCTGTCATCCTTTATGATTTTTCCATCTTTAGTATATACTATCCCAGTTGTGTTGGGTTTATATATACCCGCTACTTGTCTAACTTTTTTATGCATGTTAAATAAATCAAATTTTTGTTCTAGTGCTTCAATTTCTTCACACTGTTCTCTATACCACCCTTCCTTTGCTATTCTTATTTCGTGTTTTATCTGCCTTTGAATAACTTTGTATCTATCTTCGTTATTTTTCGTTTTCCTTCTTTCCTCCATAAGTTGTAATATGTTGTCCGTCATCCATCCCTTTCTTTTCTTGTTTTTATTAGTTAGTTGTTCGTCACTGATGTCATTAAACACTTTTGTTATCTTTTGTATTGTTCCCACTGTGTTGCTTGTTGTTTCTATTGATTTACATTTCTCCGCCAGTAGTTTCGTCACTGTTTCTTTTGTTTCTTCTTCCTTTAACTTCTTCATGTCCCATCGCTTCTTCGACGTTTTCTTCGTGACTTTTTTGAGCTTCATTCTAAATCTTCCAACTAGTGGACAGTGGTCCGATGAAATATCAGCGCCCGGGTACGTCTTAACTGACAAGCAACTATTGCGGAATCGTTTGTTGACAAGAATATAGTCGATCTGATTTCTCACTATATTTCCTTCACGATCTTGTGGTGAAATCCACGTATATAGTCGGCGCGCGGGGAGTTTGTAAAATGTGTTTAATATTACTAGTTCTTCTTCTTCAGCAAATTCTTTAAATCTATCACCTCGCTCGTTCCTTGTACCTAGACCGTGTTCTCCTACAATTTCGCCATACTTTCCTTTTCCTATCTTGGCGTTCAAATCCCCCATAACTATTGTCATATCTTGTTTTTGAAATTGTTTTAAAATATCTGTCACTGTCTTATAAAACTGTTCTTCGCCTTCCGGTCGTTCAGCGGTAGGGGCATACACTTGAAGGATATTTATTCTAATTGGCGTACTTTTTAGTTGTATGATTAGTATCCGCTCTGAGATGGGTATAAAGTTTGTGACATATTTTTGTAGTTCTCTGGATAGCACCATTCCCACTCCACGAATGTGTTGATTCTCCTCATTGCCCGAGTAATAAATCTAATGTTCTCCAATCATGCATTGCCCTGCACCAGGCCATCTCATTTCGCTAATGCCCATTACGTCAGTTCCTAGTCTGGTCATCTCCTGAATAGCATTGTTGATTTTTCCTGCTTGGTACATTGTTTTTACATTCCATGTACATATGTTTATGACTTTTCCGCATATTTTAAAAGCTGTTTTGCAGGGATTTCGCTGGTTGACGACCTGAGAAGCCCTTTCACAATTGTCATCCGTTGCCATTTTGATTGTTCTTGGGAAATGTAATGAGGTGGTTTCCCCTTGCCTTCCTCATCGCAGTAACAGAGCCGATCCTACCCTGCTCGGCAGGTGCCTCTGACTGCCTAGTATCAAGCTGTACCGAAGTTTTTCTTCTCCACCTTGACCCAGTTCTGTCATTGCTGCTGCCCAATGCCAGCTAGTTTTGGTCCGCCCCGCATATTTCTCCGGTACCCACCATATCTGGTGAGCGTTCCCCTATCCGCCACCTGGGGAGGCGCCCGATGGGGACTAGCAACCCCACACGGGGTAAATATTAAATAAATGTATCGATAGAAACGGTGCCTGTAGTTTAAGTAATTTGTAATCGGATTGATAATTCTCGTGTGTTTGTAAATAATAATAATTAATCTAATTGATGTAAATAAATGTTTAATACAAGAAGCGTTGTATTATTTTTAAATAGCCCGAACGTTAAAAACGTAACAATACGTTGCTGAACAATTTATAATTTAGGCTTGACAGAGAAAACAATTTTGAAATTCACAATTATTGCTGACAAATTTTTAGAATGATGCAGTATACAAATAAAACTAAGAATTTCTTAAAGACATATATACCTTTTACTTGTTTAAGTTGACAAAAACAAAATGATCAGCGTCACTAAAGGCTAAACTGCAGAATCCAGAGATAATTCCCCTCCTTTTATTTGCTTCTCTTATAAATTAGTTATGGCTTTTGGATTTTTTTAACTAAAGAATAATTTTATCCTAAAAGGATACATACATATACCACCAGAGAGTTAATAAACCGTCTGTCATAAGACGCCCCTAACACTCAATCTTTAACAACCCAAAACCCACAAGGGAAAGCAGGATAACACAACGCTCTCCAAATACAACAAAGGGAAAAACAGATATTAATATTTCCCAACAGGGAACTCCCTATACTTTATAAGAGGGAAAGCAAAATAAAAATGCTCCCTAAAATGACCTTCCCTACAGTGCCCAACCAACCACCCTATACTTTACAGGAGGGAAAGCAAGGTAAAAATGCTCCCTACAGTGTCCATCCAACCACCCTATATAAAATATAAACCCAATCAAAAGAAAGGAGAGAATATTTCTTAACCAAGTTCACACAAACCACAATCATACTAACGATCCAGCTGAAGGCTGACCGGCACCAAAAGAACCACACATCCATGTACTGTTGGAGCTCGACCCCACAAAACGACCACAAGAAAAACCGAAGAAATAAATTCTATCACCACACACAGTAACCACCAGAAGATCGAAAGCGGAAGAAGTAACAGAAAAAGAACCGATTACATTAGTCGAAGGAAGGGACAATGTATTGAGAAAAGAATTAAGTTCCAATTTACCAAGTCAGTCAGCAGCCCAATGACAAATAACCAGTCACAAAGACCCCGGGAAATCGTCCCATAACAGTACCCAAGACCCAAAAATCCGCATACCAACGGAGCTTCATCAGGTCCAATTAAAAATTCACCAATCTCTGAAGCTAAGGGCTGGTGGTACACACAATTCAAAGGTATGCTGCCGCCATGACATCACCAAACCGTTCTCCCAAACATGAAGATGGTTTGAGAGACGTGATATCTGCATAAGCAAAATCTCCCAAACACACCAACATCAAGCCACGTTATCTTACCAACAAACCAGAAGAATATTAAAGAGTCAATCGAAGAACTGTATGCCAACCCAAACTAGGAAGATGTCCTGAGAGACCTAAAAATCATCAAGGATTAAAAAAAAACCACAGAGCAAATCCCTCAGACACACCAACATCGAACCCACATCACAATCAACAGTCCAAAAAGGAAAGGAAAAGAAGCAATCAACTAACCTACGCCAACCTAACTAGAAGGAGGCTTATAAATCCCGCAAGAGCAAACTGTTCCAAACACATCACCATCACACTCATAACAGAGTTATCACCAAACTAAGAAGAAGGCACAAAGAAAATCTCAAACACACTAAACCCTTCAGACATACATTCAATTTAAACAAAAATCATGCACATCAAACCACCAGGACTCTAACATTCAATGAAGAAAAACTCAAGCACATCTGGCCAGTATATCCTCGAGGTTCCGTCAATGAAAATCGCAATCATTCAATGAAAAACTCCAAAAGATAATTCATCATGATACCTGAATAGAGTGATGTTTTCACCATTCACTCAAATAAAAATAAAACCAGTTTTTATAAACATACACACAGAGCTCCTAAATCTAACACGCAACACACCCACTCAATCAAATAAAAATAAAACCATCCAGGATTAAATGTCCAATTATAAAATATCCAAATAAGATACTACTTCCACAAATCAATCAATAAATCGACAAAGGCTCTCTTATTTCACCTACGGCAAGCTAGGTACTACGAGTACTATACTTGTTAAAACCACAAATAAACAATCCAAATTAATCCAAAACAATCCCTCATTAAACACAATCCCTAAAATTTAATTTCCATCTGATTAGCCAAAACAAACTTACATAAACAAATACATATCATAAACAGATCCTAATTACACCCTATCTAGCTTTTATTTAATTAAGTATAACTACTGAAAATATTGCTCCTTTCAATTATTGTGCGACCTAAAGGTACATGTACCAAATTATAGCCCTGTTGTTGGGCGCCAAATCTTGTTAGCTTTTTACTTACCTTTAGGTGGGCGTTCTATATTTTTAACTCAACAATTGATCACCATAAAAGTGTACTTGAGGCCCGTCTCTAGCAACAGTGAAGACGTCGCGAATTCTTTGATTAAGATGTTAAAGGGAGCGCCAACAAGTTATACTCAGGTACACTGATATAGGTTAAGAAACTTGTAACTTCACTTTATATCTAATGAAACAATTATCGAATTCAATGATTGAAATTAAAATGAAAGAGAGTAATATTTTTAACTAGCTTTATTGTTACTCAAAAGTTGATCATTATTCAATTATGCTCTACTATTTGAACGGGGTACCCCACTTAACTTAAACCACTAATATGTTTAATGTTTACACAGCGTTTTTATATGAAAAATATCATCAGAAATCATTTATCTATTTGTGGTTACACTTGTAGACGTTTAATGCCTCCAATGACTTCTATTAAATGTCAGCTTGACAGCCCCAAATCGTCAGCTGTCATATGCGGCAAGTAGGCCCCAAAACTGCCTGATGACTCTCAGCAGACTAAACTTTCTGTAGGTTTTCCCGCCCAATACTAGTTGCTATAATTCGAATTTCAAGATAAAATGAGGCAGACGCCAAAATAACTATACGTACCCTGTTAACAGGCAATAACTATGCAAACGTTAATTCGTGGTTTCCCAAATCGCTTCTAAGCTCGAATCTATATTCGTCGGAAAAGTTATTCTCGCTTCTAAAATCTCCTACCAGGACGGTTGGCCAGTAATATTCACTACTATAACCAAACCATTTGAAATGGCGAGATTATCACCAAATAACCCACGAAACTTCTTGCACGTTCAAATGTTGTCACACGTTTTTTTTTCAAAAACAAAAACAGTTGTTTATTTTTTTCCTTTAGTAACGACCATTGCCAATCTGATATTAATTTTTATGAGCTTTTATCGCATTAATCCCACTTGATCTTTTATTCTCTAATTATATAACGTAAACTACTAGTATATTGCCAAAATGCTTTTAGCACGTAACAATTTTGTAAAAATAACTATATCTGCTGTCATTGTCTCCATTTTTAATAACCGCTCTGTATTTTGAATTTTTGTATGGTGAAATAGCGAAACAACATCATGAATTGGCTTACAACGAAATAACAAAAATGAAACTTTACCGTGTAGTCTAAACTGAATAAAATTTGAGAAGTTTGATTGTGTTCTTAATTTATTACATGTTTTATCTCCCTTAATATAATGTATCATTATTATAGAGTCATCGAAACAAATTCTCTTCAAGTTACGTCAGATCTTCGTTAAACCAAAAATGTCCTATTGCAGCTTCATTCAGACAATACTGATCATAAAAAAACTTCAAAATGCTTTAAATAATATTATCCAGCTTCTGTCAATACTACAATTGTAACGATAACAGTGAGGACACACGTTCAAATTCCAATGAATGCTTAAAAAAATGTGGATTACTAGTTATTATATAATTACAAGTAATTATTTGTAGTTTAATAGCTGTATAAACTAGTAGGGTATGTTAAATGTAGTAAAAGGTTTCTTATGAATAAATCATTTTGGCATTTTTCATTTATATTAAAAACTAGCTGTGACGCCATACTTGTTCAGTAAAACATCACTTTTCTCAACTTGTTGAGTAATATACTATTATTTTCAACGTCATAATATGTGACCCTATGCGTGTAAAATTTCGATTTTTCCTAATTTTTCGAATTTTCGGAGTTTTCCACTCCGATTTTACCATGTTTCTCTTCAAAAGGCATTCAGAAACGAAAACGTACGAAATTCCATACAAAAATACCATACAATATCATCTTTTTGATTTTCCGAATTTTCCGACTTTTCTGGTGGATTTTCCCAATATTTTGTTACATACAAACCTTGTCTTGACAGTTACGAACACAAATCGGTCGAGTCATTCTCAAGTGATGATGTATCATACAGCAATTGATTTTTATTTATACCTATAGACTAGCTGAGCCGGCAAACGTTGTTCTGCCCAAAAATAATTTGTCTCTGAAACCCCGTTTTACCACTATAGGGTTTTAATTTTATATCATGTCCACCGTCTTGGACTTAAAAATAAATGCCATTTTCGCAATCAACGTCCCAAAAAACCTCAATAACGACACCCATATCGATTTTTAGGCTTATTTACCCCATTTCACTTCCTACGGGGTTGATTTTCGAAAAATCACGAAATACGTGTTTGCTTATTTGTTTTTAGGAGTACTCCTACAAAGTTTCAAGTCGAAACGTCTATTTAATATTATTTTTCCAAACAAACTTGGAATCCTCATTTTACCCCTTTAGGGGTTGCGTTGAATTTCGAAATATCCTTCCTTATTCCTTGTATACATCATAGCTGTGACCTACCCGGCGTTGCGCGGGCATAATATTACGTGAACCTATGCGTGTATGTTTTGAAACATGACTTTTCCATTGTTCTATTTCGGTTTTTCCACCCTGAAAAAAATCGATTTTTTCTAATGTCCTCTTCGAAAAGCCATTAAGAAACGAAAACATACGAAATCCCATGCAAAAAACCCATACAAAATCACTTTTCCGGTGGATTTTCCCAAAATGTTCTTTCATAGAAACCTTGTTTTGACAATTACGAACACAAAACAAAAAAAAATGAGCCAAATCGGTCGAGCCGTTCTCAAGTGATGATGTACCATACATGAGGCAATTGATTTTTATTTATATAGATTAAGTTTATAGTATTTAACATTACAAGCCAGGTAAAACAGTTTTTACTGGCGATAGGATTGGGATGACTGGCGAGCCGTTAGGCGAGCCTGTCATATTCTTGAGCCAGTAAAAATGGTTACCTGGTGTGTTTTGTTGAATATTTTATTTGTTTCTCACTTGTAAATAACTAGAAATTTACCATTTATTCAAAATGTCAAACTGGCAAGCAACTAAATTCATCAATATGACCAGTGCTTTTTTTCTGCCGGTACGTACCGGTACGCCGTACCGGCACCTCTAAGAAAAAGAAAAAGAATAAATAAACATAAAAAAAAAGAATTGCGAGTTTTGGAGATGTGGAACGATGAACGGTTCGGCTGTAGAGTCTTAACTAGGTCTACTTAGTTTGTGAGCAGACTGTACCGGCGCGTGGACAGGTGATTCATGCACCCTACCCCTCCTTCCCCCAAATTACGCCCCGCACTTGTATACACATCACGTGGCATCACCCGTCTCGGTCTCTGTAGTTAAGTAAATAATCATAACTTATAACCATCACTTATTGATGAGCCACCCTGTATTTACTTGTAAAGGGGTCAAAAAGTGTTAAAAATCGTTTTAAGTGGTCTAAATTCCCCCCCCCCCCTTTTTGGTGGGGGGTACCCCCCGGTAGTTTACAGTACCGGAACCTCATATTTTACAAAAAAAGCACTGAATATGACACATGCTAAGGAAGACAACTCTGGCTTTGCACGCTATCATTTATCTATGAGCACGCTTGTAAAATATAACTGGCTAGCCAGTAAATTTTTTACTGGCTAGCCAGTTAAGAAACATTTTCAAGGTGAATACAGTGACTTGATAAATTGATGCTTACAAGTGAGGAACAAATAAAAGTGTTTTTTCTATAGCACATGTTAAAGTGTGCTTTTATCAACTTAAAACAAAAGGTCAAGTTTTACTTTAACAGCAAGGGTAGATAAAGTAGCACTTTAACATCAAGGATAGATAAAGTAATTTAATTTTCTAAGTTTTGTTTAAATTAAATATGACAGCTTCGTATTATCGTAGCAACCCAATCTAGCTACTGACATTTTGAAATGTGATTGACTGTCATTATTTTCTTTTGAAATTGTTAAAGTTCTTGCTATAGAAAAAAATATTGTATTATACACGACGATAAAGTTATTTCTATTCACTCTTGAATCATTAACGTCTCGACTTCGTCTCGACGTTAAACGATTCACTCGTGGATAAAATTTAACTTTATCGTCTTGTATAATAAATTACTATTAATTGGCCAGTTACTAAATATGATCAAAAATTATTTTTATCTAGTGTGGCTGTGGAATAGTTTCTAATTTATAAATGCAACTACGTTTATACTTAAATGTCAAACCTGATATTTGATTTTTAAGTGATTTATGTTTATATAGAGCGATCAAAAATAAAACTGATGGACCCATGAAAAATATGACCACTGTCTACACTGCACTTTATATAATTACATTTGAACTACAATTAAATGTATTAGTAGTTAGTGTAACTTTAACACATTCTAATAAGCTACAAAATAAACAAAAATACGTAATTTAAACCAAATCTATAGATTAAATTGGTTGCTAACTTCAAACTACAAAAAATTACAATTCTATGTCAACCAAAAGCATGCTACAGATTAGGCAAGTTTTCAAAGGTTCCCGCGATCAAGTTAATTTTTGATCTCCCTGTAGTTGCATAGCCATACTGGATGAAAATAATGTTTGATCATGCTATATATATTATTTCTTCTTGTGCAATTTGTACTTTGCTTTTATAGGGATTATAACTAGTTTATGCGAAAACAAATTACGGTTGATTATGTAATCATGTATGGTTATTGAAACACTTTCTCGTAGTAACACAAGATTTTTAAAAATTGAATCACTCTGGAAATTGTTGAAATTCGATATAATGATGAATAGAAATACAACATTCAAGCTCGCATATATTAGCGAATTTAGACAAAAACTTGTTCATTTATACAATGGAAATGGTAACAGCTAATTAAATTATTGTTTATGGTACTATGACTTCAGTTTAAAATTCTCAGCCACCCTTGTGCAAACATTTTTCTAATCGCACTGTATATAACAAATTTAAAGGCGTTACCCTGTATAAGTTTTTGCCGCAGTAAATGCATGTGACGTATGCTCATTAGTGCTTCTCAACGAATACAATGTTTGTTGATTAATATAATCACTCAACGTCCGTGTATGGCCTACCTTAATAAAATTCGCAGGATCACGCCACTCCGTTTACCAAAAAGACGGATATACTCGTTACGTTGCATGTTGAATGCGTGTATGTCTTTATCGGGTTTTTATGTGTGGATGGTATAAACAGCGTACGATAACTACTCATGTTAATTTATCATGTGAAGAGAGAACAATATACAACGTTAATTTGTCATGTGCCAAGTTGCTGTTCCCGAATTCAAAATGAATACAGGTAAATGATCGCTTTTGCTGTTGTAGGTTATGTTTAGAATGTTTTTTAAGTTACATAATTAATAATTAATAACATGTAAATTTGCGTATTATGTGGGGATAGCAATTTCAATAATGACACGAGCGTAGCTATAACAATATGCTTTCAGGCAGACTTTAACAGTAAGGGTCAAGGCCAGGGTATTCTTGCAGTGTATTTAGGATAAGTTAGCTGTAGTTAAACAGTTCAAGTCACCTATGTAAGATAAACGAATTGATTGTAATAATCTATTTAACTTGTGTAACATTCAAATATAAGCTCAAAGTCATCGTGATAGTAGTTGCGTCGAGACACTTGCGGTGTGTCAGTTCATAAGTCGTGTTGGGCTCGTAAAGTACAGCTTTATTAGAGACCAATAATAGAATATTTTCTAGTTTCACTTCATGTGCATGATGGCACCTCACGGCTGTAAGAATTGTGTACGAGTTTGTGAAGCAAAAATGGCAGAATGCAAAAAGGATGGCGCAACGGGCAGTGTTGCTAACGGAGTTGAGGAGAATGGCCTACCGACAGATGGAGAAGGAACTCGTAAGTCAAATAATAAACTAATAACGTTCATTATATTTGTTAAATTAATAAGTGTCCCGACACCTAACAGTATAAGGACTAAAGATTAAATAAATAAATTAGTAAATGCAATGGAATTCTAGAACATTCCACAATTCATTTTCCGGTTAGTGTATGGATAAAGTTTCCATGAATTATTAATAGCTTAATGTTAATATTGTTCCTATGACTTTTATTAGATTTTTGTTTGAAATTTTGGAAGGTAAACGGTGCAAATCCTCTTATTGTTTTTGATATAGTTATTTATGATACAAGTACATAATGCCTTAATGTTTATTTAAATGAAGAGGCAAGCCCACGAAAGAGCATTATGTACGTGTACCATACAAAGTTTTATGTTCGACTGCTAAAATCGAAAGAAATCAAGTTTGATGTCTGCTCTGTGACAGAAAAAAATTACGTTAAGAGTGCCTTGATGGATATTGACAGAAAACAGTGTCTTGTTAATGTTCATTTTTTTTCAAATATGGCATGTTATAGGCACATTACATTTACTTGACAGTGACAGTTTAGTCCAATTTACTTTAACATTAGTGTACTCATACAATAAAGTATTACTTTGTGGATTCAAAACTATTTCATAAACAAGGCCTTTATGATGTAGCCGAACATAAAATACTTGATAGTTACAGTTTATAAATTTCTGCCAACTTTGAGAGTATAAAATCTAGTAATTTTTAAATGTTTTTATGCTTAACATCAGCTTGAGCACAAGCATTTTGTGCTTTTATATAAAAAAAGTTTATAATACCTATGTTTGTTATTTTAAAAAAAAATTATACGCATATAGTATTTAAAAAGTAAATCGTTTGAAATCTTATCATTTCTAGTACTTGCAAGAACATAATTGACTACCTTTGCAATAGCCTACTGTTAATTTATTTGCGAAAAATATAAATTACACAAGTGACCTGCAGAGAGAATCACAATGGCGAAATTAACCTTTACAGTTATTAGCGTCATGAGGTTGAATGCTTTGAATTTGTAATAACTTGTAAATTTTTTAAAAGAAACCTTGTTGCTATACTAAACTAAATGTTCAAAGTAGAAATTGGTATTATTTAAAGACTATCAGATCTCAGATCTGATTACTAATTAAAAATGTTCTACCAAGTTTTATAAATGTGCTGTGTGATATTATTGTCAACTGATTACTTATTCTTATTAGAAAAATTTATATTGGACGTATTTCAATATCATATTTTGCATATATAGATTAAAAAACAAATCTATTTCATTCGGTATTATTATTTTTGCTGAAACAGTAGACATTTTCGTCTAATCGTAATTAACCTTTGAACTTGAATGTACAGTTCTGGATTAAATATGTTTCGAGTTTCCTAATTGTTTTAACTAGTTAGTGATACTTAAACATCTAAATACCTTTTGCACTAAGGTATACATTTATATACTTTTTATAACATTTGTACAAGCATCTCTTGTACTTTCGTAGAACTGAACACAATTTCTTGTAATAACTATAAAAAATAGAGAAACAAATAGTAACCAATACCAAATGAGTTGTATTTTCCCGTATATTAGTATAACTCATTAAAATTGTATGGAAAGAGGAAGAACATAATGTTAAATCATGCGTATCTCAATTTAAAACTGAATTCTTACTAAAGAGTTTTAAGTTCTACTGACATCTTAAAATTCCAATAAACTTGTTTTTGTAATAGCATACATTAAGTTGTTTACTTTTAACATGAGCATATGAATAAATCTTACCAAACTAACAATTGATATGGATATAATATGACCATGTAATAAAATGATGTTACACAAACACTAGGTCTCTAAACAAGTTAGTAATTAAAAATAATATGTTTATTTCCACATCATACATACTAACTTTCAAGAATAGATATAATACAAATAAATCTCTAGTTTTTTATTATGCAAATAGACGTCGCAAATATGGTAAATTGAATTTTAGTATGCCTTGTCTTCAAACTAGTTGTACAAGGTGTTATTGGTAAAACTGACTGTTATTTATATTTAATCCATAATTAATTTAGCTTCTGTTGTTTTATTACGTAGCCATACTATATTCAAATTCATATTGATAGCTTTATAAGATCATTCATCTATTCTTTTTATAACTAAACAAGTCAATGTATTAATGATTAAAACCAGTTTTTCATATTTAAATATGTACCTACATAAGTACAACTTTGTAAAAAGCTTTTGTAGTAAGAATTCATATTTTCAATGGAGATGTGCATATTTAAGCATTGGTTGCTCACTATTTCCATACACATTTAAGTAAATATCTTAACAAATGTTGATAAAGTGCTGTAAAATATTTGCATAGCAGCAAACAGTTCCATGAAATTCTTGTTATTAGTATAATAGTTATTTATATATCATTGGAGCAAAGATTTATTTCTAAACCTTTGCTCCAGTGATATATAAATATATGTTTTTTTTCTTCAAATGCATGGTTTCTAATGCAAAATTTATAACATTTTGCTTTAGGAATTCATTATAGTGACTCTAGATTTCTGTGAGGACATTTTGTCTAATTTCCAAATCACCATTGTGCCTTGGCATAAAAGTAACGCATTTACCTTGTCTGTCAAGTCACATAAGTTGTAACTTTTATGAGGTTTGAAAATAAATGTCGTTTGAAAATAATAGTAATTTACGTTACAAGTATAGAAAGTGGAGCTTTTCAGTACGAGTGAGATGTTTGCGGAAGAGGCCGTTAGGCTAACTTGCATCTCACGTTGAAAAGCTTTCGTGGCCGTGTGATTCACGGTAGCTTCTCATTGTGCGTAACTTTACATGCTTTGCCTAATGCACGTGGCCTCCTATACCCAACAACACATTTACCCCTTGGATAGCGTATTTGGCTGCCTATTTATAGGCGTTTCAATATTAGATATGTTTTATTGTTTCTTCTACGTAGTGGCCCTTGAGACCCATTTCTGAATTTGTATTGCGGCGATTAACGTGTTTCAGATAGAACAGAATGTTCAAATTTAAAACCAATGAAAAAACCCTAAAGAGAACTAAAAATATGTTTTGCACCTGACATAATTTACGTGATATGTTGCAATCAGAATAGTTGACATAAAAAGAACAAAATTTAAATTGACTACTATAACTTCGACAAGGGATAAATACTGATTTCTCGCAAATATATTTCTTGCAGTTGTCTTCAAAGACATTACTTTTAATACCAAAAGCTGTCATTGGAATTGACGTTTCCCTTATTGGTATGAGTACAGAAGGTATATGTTGGCAACACTTTTAATTCGTAGGTTTGAAAGTACTTTTACGCACAAGGATCAACATTTTCAGCGTTAAGGCGAGTATACAAAAAAACATTATGTACTTTTCTAAAAATAGGTTCATCTACACATCTACACAATACATTTTTGGTTTAATAATAAAACGTAATTAACATTTTCAGCGTTAACCGAGTATAAAAAACAAACCATTACTTTTATTAGAATAATAAGTTCATCTACACATTAAAATGTTGATTTAAAATAATATGTAATCAACATTTTCAGCGCTAAGTCGAATTCTGCGCTCTTCTAAAATTCGCCCAGCTGTAGAAAATACTCTTTCGCTTGTAGCGGAACTTGCCAGTATGTTTAAAATTTCTCAAGTTTTTTTAACAGTGGCATATTTACACTGTTTTTCCAAAATCCTAAAATGTCATCTACATTTCCGAATTTTAATTTAACCTACTAATTTAGTTCTGCTTCGACATCATCCTAATTACATGTGTCATCGTCAGAGCTATCTCTAAGTGTAGAAAGATAAGAATCTGATGCTGATGTACCAGTTTTGAGTCGTTCGCTATGTATTTCATCATTATCATCTATAGTTTTACTTTACTTTACTTTACTTTATCTTCACCCCTTTTTACCTTACGGTGTTGGGGTATTGAGCCATTTCCTAAACATTTTTCTGTCTTGTGCCAGGTCTCTGAGGTTTCCTATTTGGTTTATATTTCGTTTTGCTGCGGCTGTCTTTATGTTTTCCTCCCATTTTATTCTAGGCCTTCCTTTTCCTCGTCTTCCTTCACATTTCATGTTGTATATCTTTTTTGGGTTCCGTTCATTGTTCATTCGAGTTACGTGGCCATACCATTGTAGTTGTTTCTTTTCGACCAGGTCGGTTAATGCTTCGATTTCGAGTACTTCTCTAATATTTCTATTTCTTATTCGGTCGCGTCTAGTTTTGCCTAACGATCTTCGTAGGTATTTCATTTCGGAAGCTGTGATTTTTGATCTGTGTTTATCTAGGATCGTCCAGGATTCCGCTGCGTATGTTAAAGTTGGGACGAAGATTGTTTTATATAGATGCGTTTTTGCCTTTATGCTTAGTTCTCTTTTTGCTATGAGGGTGTTGTTTATCTGATAGTATATTTTATTAGCTTTGCTTATTCTGTTTCTTATTTCCTCATCTATTCTTCCGTCCATGCTAATTGTTGTCCCTAAGTATTCATATTTGCATACTTGTTCTAATTCTTTTCCATCTAGTTGTATTCTTATTCTTTCTTCTTCTCCATTCTTTGATATACAGAGGGTTTTGCTTTTATCCAAGTTTAGTGTCATGCCGTTTTCTTCTAAGGTTTGTTTCCATATATTTACATTTGATGAAAGTTGGTTTACACTTGTGGCCATTATTATTATGTCGTCGGCATATATTAGGTCTTCTGTTCTTATTGGTGATAGGTTATGGTATCCTAGTGTTGCTTTTCTCAGATCTCTCTTGCATTTTTTATGTATGTTGTCCATATATATGATGAATAAGAGGGGACTCAAACTGTCTCCCTGCTTTATACCCTTTTCTAGCCTGAATTCTTCCGATGTTTGTCCATTTAACCTGACTTTTGCTTTTATATTGTTGTATAGACTTTTTATGGCTTGTATTAGTTTAGGGGTTACTTCTAATTTTTCTAGAGTTGCCCAAATTTGGGATCTGGGTACTTGGTCGAAGGCCGCTTTCAGATCTAGGAAAGCCAGATATAGGTTTCTATTCTTCTCCATCATCTTCTCTATTGTTGCTCTTACACTAAAGATGTGGTCTTGAGTTTGCCTGCCCGGTCTAAAGGCTCCTTGTTCTTCCTCTAGTCGATGTTCAATTTGGTTTCTTAGTCGTTTTTCTAATATTCTTGAGTAGATTTTTAGAACTACTGAGGATAGGCATATGGTTCTATAGTTTCCAACGTCAGTGGTGTCCCCTTTCTTAAATATTGGGACAATTATGTTCTGTTCCCACTCTTCCGGTATTGTTTCCGTTTCCCACGCTTGTGTATATATGTTCTTTAGCCAGTTTATAATTATCTGACCCCCTTTCTTGAGCAATTCTGGCGCTAAGTCATCTGGCCCTGCTGCTTTTCCATTCTTGGTTTTATTTAATGCCTGTGATACTTCGTCCAGCGATATCTCCTCATTTATTTCTATTCTTTCTAATTGTTCTTGATTTCCTCTGTTCTCGTTTTCTGGATCTCTATCTTCTTTGAAGGTTTTTGTGTAGTATTTCTTCCAGGTGCTTAATATATCCTCTGTTTTGGTTTGCAATCTTCCTTTTTCGTTTCTAATATTTCTAATTTTTTGTTGTTGGTTCCCTTTAAGTTTTTTGACTATATTCCAAAACTGTTTCTGGTTTTCGATGTAATTTTCTTCAATTTTTCTGCCAAATTCTTCCCAAGTTTCTTGTTTAGCTTGCTTCACTGCTTCCTTGGCTTCGTTCCTTTTCTGATTGTATATTCTTTTATCGTCTTCGTTTCTTGTTGTTATGAATTTTTTCCATGCCTCTTTTTTTTCTTTTACTATATGTTTAACCCCCTCGTTCCACCATCTGGTTCTCTTCTTGTCCGGCCTGTATGTTATCTTTTTGGTGTTACAGACTTCTTTTGCCGTATTTAATATTGTTTCCTTAAAGATCTCCCATTTTCTATTAATGTTTGTTAATTCTCTATTCTGTTCTATCTCTATTCTGTTTAATATTTCTTCTAATTTCGTTTCGTATTCTTGTCGTTTTATGGTGTTTTCTAGGGTCTCCAATTTTATTCTTGTATATGACTTATTTGGGATTTTATTTGGCTTTCTGATATTTGTGTCCGTTACTACGAGTCTGTGTTTGGTATTCAGTTCTGCTCCTCTTATTACTTTTACGTTTCTTACTGCGTATCTTAGATTTCTTGTATATGTAACGAAGTCAATCATCGTTTTGTGTCCTAATGCTTCGTTTTCGTATGTTATTTTATGTATTGTTTTATGGTTAAACCAGGTGTTGCCTATTAGTAGTTGATTTGTGATGCAAAAATCGAGCATTCTTTCGCCATTTTCGTTTATGTCTCCTTCTAGGCCGTATTTCCCCATCATTTCCCCTCCATTTTCTTCCTGGTTTCCTATATGCGCATTCCAGTCACCTAATACTATTACGTGCTTGTTGCTGTCTTGCATTTTCTCTAGCGTGCGTTGCAGTTCTTCGTAAAATGTTTCTTTGTCGTTGACTGTGGCGTTTTCGGTGGGTGCGTATATTTGTATTACTCCTACTTTTTCTTGTAGTTCTAGGCTTATTGTTATTATTCTGTGATTGACTGCTTCCCATTTCGTTATTTTGTGTTCTAATTCTTCACAGACTATTAATCCGACTCCTGCAGTTGTTCTGTCTCTCGGGAGACCTCACTCCTAGAGAGCGCGTCCCCCGGGTGGCGGATGGGGAAAGTCCTGGAGACAGGATTGCTGTGAATATTCATAATAAGCAGCCGTGGACCAAAGGTTCGACGTTGGACTAATCCCCCACTCGAATAAACTCCAGCCAGATTAGGATTCAGAGAAGGAGCCAACCAAACGCGAGAACAGGATTTGAGATGGACTATGGAAAAATTACAGATGCAAAGGATTTTCTCTCATAAATAACATGAATAGTACAAACAATAAAAGCCTCGGAAAAAACGGACGGAAAAACATACGACAACCGGCGAGAAACAGGATAAGATTTGGTACTTGGAACATTACTTCGTTGACAGGAAAAGAAAGCGAAATTATAGAAGAGATAGAAAGATACAAAATACATCTCCTAGGTATATCCGAGATAAAGAAGAAGGGCAGCGGCATAAAACAACTAGATAAAGGATACACACTAAGATTTTCTGGATCACAGATAGGTAACAGAACAACTGCAGAAAAAAAAAAAAAAAAAAAAAAAAAAAAATATAGTTTTATTTGCATTATAATCTTCTCTTTTATGTGAAGGTATGAACTTGAAGGATTTATAATTAGGGTCTAAAAATAAAGCCACATAATGTAACTTGTTTGGCACAATTCGTGATTTAATGACGTTTAAAAGTTGCTGCACCCTGCAGTTTTTTATTCGTTACTAAATATTTAACGTGAAATTAACGTGAAACGTGAATCACGCCTTGGAAATTTTCACTCACGCTCACTCACGTTCACGTCACGATTTTCAAATATTAGTCACGTTCACGACGTGACACGCCGTGACACGACGTGTCACGACTGTTTTCACGTCACGCGCCCATTCCTATCTAGAAGGCATCATCATCATCATATTCAGCAATGTTATCCATCGTCGGATTTATGCCTCCTCTAACTTGTCATCCACCTTTGTAGATATGTCTGTTGCAATTCTATCCACTTACTGCGGCTTTGAGCTCTTTGCATCCACTTTGTGCCAGCTAATCGTTTGATGTCATCAAGGCATATTGGCCTGTAACTCTTCTGTTTGTCGTCGCTGCTTTTTTTTTCAATAAGACATAACTTGGCCTTTTTCCAGACGTTTGGAAAACTTCCCTCTCTGGTTTTATGATTCATGATTGCCAGTATTGCGTCCTTGTCGGCTTGTATGGCTGTTTTGACAATTTCGGCCGTTAGTCCGTCCGGACCCGGGAGCTTACCTAATTTTATCCTTTTGACTGCTTCCTCCATTTCGTCCATGTTAAAGACAGGTACTTGTCCTATCTCGATGTTTTCCCAGGCGTTTATTTCTCGCGTTGGGAATAATTCTTTTATTATCTTTTCAGTGTCTGTTTCACTCAGTTCTATTCTTTGTCTAATATTCAGTTTTTTAGTTGCGATTTTATAACCTTGTCCCCAGGGGTCATTATCCATTTCTTTTGTGAGTTCTTTCCATTTCCTATGTTTAGCCTGATTAATAGCTTTCTAACATTCCTTTCTTGAAAGTGTGTATTCCTTTTTCGCTGTTGTCCGCGTTTCCTGGGTTACCGCCTGGTTTCTGTTCAGTCTTGCCATGTCTCTCTTCTTTTTCATGCAATCTTTTCGTTTCCGTGCTATATCGGCGTTCCACCAGTACATCGGTTTTCTTCTTGTCTTCCTGTTTGTCAGTGAGAGATTGTATGTACCTATCGTTATCAAAATAAACATGTTCACTTGTTGGCTAGTGTATGTTGGGAATATACTCAATCAAACCCAGCCTGAAAAAAAACAATGATTTGGAAGCTATATTGTAAATCACTACTACTTCCATTTCTTTTCTCATTAGGGGAGTCAGATTCACAATCTGTTTCTGATTCTGTATGGAATTCCCCCAATGATATAATAATGGGAGGAACATTTGCAACTGAAAGGGTTCTCATGTTTCGTCTAGTCAGCCGATGTAATTTGTTCACAATGATTATGAAAATGTCATATTTGTGGAATACCTTCTGAAAGAGTTGTAAGCCACACATTTTTACTTCCTTTTACAATAAAGGAAGTATTGGAGTCGCCCCAAAAATTCGAAATTGAGCTTTCAACAGATCTTCACGTTTTAGAGTCCCCTGAACCCAAAAAACATGTTTTTGCTCATTGGTCCGTGTGTCTGTCTGTGTGTCTGTGAACAGAATATCTCAAAAACGAAAAGAGGTATGACGTTGAAACTTCATATATAAGTTTTGTGTACTATGTAGATGCGACAGCAAGCTTTTGAAGAAAATCGCATAACCAGAAGTAGGTGTTTATTCTTGTGATTTTTCAGTTTTTTTAAATTTTTTCAAAAACGGCTCTAACGATTTTTTCAAACTTCACGTTTTTATTACATTTTTAACGTGTATTGATGTGAGATAGGTGATTTTCCAGTTGAATACTTCTAAAATGGGTTTCTTTTGTTTTTTTAAATTTTGTTATTAACTCCTATTTTAAATAGAACACCCTGTATATTATTACATTTTTGAATTCAGCTTAAAATTCTAACGCTCTATTTTGTACGGTTTCTGTAGAATTTGTAATTTTTGAAAGATTTTGACAAATGCTTAAAAATTCAAAATCAAATTTTTGGCTAATTATAAGAGCACTGCAAAAGGAAATTGCGTGAGTGTATCACACCAGATGGTTTTAATATTGGTTAATATTATTGCATACAATAATTATTAAGTTGTAGAAAATCTAATAAAAATACTATTTATCCAATGTTGCTTGATTACATAAACTTTAATAGGCAATGTGGTATGTCATAGTAAAATAGGAAAGAACATGTTAGTACATTCTGTTAAAGTAATTTTAACTACATAATCAATTGAAGTACTATACATAAAATATGTTCACCAGTTGATTAATCATTGCCTACATGCAAACAGCATTAACTTTATAAGTTGTAAATTTTGTATTTTACAATTATAATAAAGAAGAAATAACAGATTTATGTATGTATATGAATTATATGATATTCATTAGTGATGGTTGATTTATACTTTTTGAAGAATAAAATCGTGAAATTTGTATTGGCTGTTTTTTGTGAAGTATGTAAAATATCAAAAATTTGTGTAACGAACATTTAGTAAGTTCAAGCAGTGACGTATTATTCCAGAAGCCTAAGAAGCCCGGGCTTCTGGTATAAAATTTCAAGAGGCGCGACAAAAAATTGTGTCATCTTTCTCATCAGATATTAATTCCCAAGGATATACTTACCTACTGGAAATTTCAACCTCTGTAGCAGTGCGTGGGGTTTAAGCCCTCACGTGGTAGTTTAAATTTGGGTAAAACGTCTTATATGCCTTAATATTTGAATAATTAAGTGCTCTTTATATTTACCTTGCTAGCTCAGTGGACATGAAACACTATAGAAAGTGTCAATATTTGCAAAAACAAAAATTTGATCTATATCAGTAATGTTCTCGGTCTTAAACTGACTTTAAACAATGCACAAGAAAAGCCAACTTGTTTACACAATCTAGTGACTTCAAAACACATATAAAAACAGAAATCAAATAAAAGAAAATCAAAGAAAACTAGGATTAATTCCTAGAAAAACCTATACACAACATGGATGAAACAACATCAAAACGACATTGAAAATAACGATGAAATACTTGTCTTTTAAAAAGGCAAATGTCAAAATGTTTTCATAGATGGACCTTGCCTGGAACTACCCCTGGTCACGCTTGCACGCATTTAAATCAACACAATTCGCGTACGTAAACGCATTCCTTAAGTTCAATTCTCACACTGTGCAAGCCATTGCTTACCATTTTTAAACTAAAAAAAATTACCTGAAAGTGAAGAATTTACTGTGTTGCATGCGAATTTGGCCCTGGATTACGTCGTCCAAACTTGACTGTTGTGAGGCGTGGAAATTAACCACACTGGAATTCGACGGGGACTCTGGCTGAGGCAGCGCTTGATTTCTGACATGAAATACTTTAAACGTCGCAAATACTTTGGGTGTCGTAATTTGCATGCCATTTTGTACACGCTGAAAAGGGGACTGCTCCAGCAAATACAGCCTTGTGAACCCCACAAGAACTGATATGCAGCAAATTACTTACTGCTAGACTGTGGCAGCCGCTTACATTTAAAATGACCAGAGCAAATGACGCATGTAACAAAAGTTTTTGGAAAAAGTTCGAGTATGTATATTTAATACAAATTGACTTTTATTCAACAAAAATTAAATTAGTTTAAAACATTACGATGCAATTCTCAAGAGACAGTCATGTGTGTGTTGAGCTGTTCTTGCCATTTTTTAACAACCCGTGCAGACAAATTTTAGGGCCTTGCCTTTTAGGTAAATTTACACGAGGTATACCTTGTTTGCATTCTTTTATAGTGCGATAAATTATTGAAACTAACACATTTTGGTCTCGGAAAATGTTGAGTATATTGGTCCAACCAACTGATAAATACTCATTTGGATTTCAAGTTTGTAAGACATTTTTACCGGTTTCAGGATTAAGCCTTTCTTTACATATACAAAAGTTGGCTGATAAATAAGTCGTAACTGTATCTGTACAGTAATATTCTTTTACCGTACATGGCAACCATAACCATAGTGATACCAATTAGCTATTGAAGAAACCACGGATGTTATGAATTATAACAGCATTAGATGTCTGAGATGTTTAAAAATAATTTCAAAATATCTGCGGCAGTTATGATACACATAACATTCCTAGATATGTTAATAGCTATTACCAATGTCATTGCAAAATTTGTACAGTTATCACAAATTCTGATACCCATGGATTTTCTGTTTTCAATGACGACTTGAGATAACATGAACAACAAAATAGAATGCTCGAGTAAGAAAGAGATCACCATACGAAAAAATTATTTTAGTAGGCATGTTTAGCTGACTTATGTCATAATTAAAATGAGCGTCAGGCCTACTAGAAGATTTATACTATGTTTATCTCTTTCTTACTCAAGCAATACTTGTTATTTTCTTGTTCATGTTATCTCATTGCTGTTATAACTACAGATCAATAGTTTAGCAGTACTGAAGTGTATTGTCAGTCTATGTCAAATTCGAGATTTGCAGGTTAAGTTTTACGTCAGTCTGTGTCAAACAACAAACAAAATCTAACCTACTAATCCGAATTTGATATAGACTGACAATACAATTCAGTACTGTCAAACGTATAACACATCACAGCCTGCCCTAATTGGGTTTTTTATTGATCTGTCTGTATATAATTGTGGCCCCATCGGTATTTCTCTAGCTTCAAAAAAATTCCGAAAACTTTTGTTACATACATTAGTTTTTGGGTTTTTCTAATAGTAGTAAAATATGGGGCAACATTTTAACGAGCTTCTGGCAGCAACCATGAATAATACCCCATTGCGTTCAAGTACTATAAAGTATTAATGTCTGTCTGTATTTTAACCTGAACGAGGGGAAAATATTGTAAATGAGCAAGATTTAAACATGCGAAAATCACAATTGCATACTTTAAACATCAATAACCGCAGTCTTTTTTTTTGCTCTACCTTTTGTACTGATCATTGACGTTATTTATTGTCCTTCTCTATTATATCAGTGTTGAAGCATTGTGATACATCAAATAATGTTGATGAGATTTTTCCATAATTCCCTGTCCACAAATCTAATGGGGAAGGTCTATGTAGCAATGTTTGGATTATATTGTATACAGGCAGACCTCGCCCTTCGCGGAATTATGTTCCAGAATAATGCCGCGAAATAGTGATGGGCTTATTCGAATCAAAAATAACCAGTTATCCGGTTATTGAAATAACCTGTGTAACTCGGTTTTCGTTCCAAGTATTCGGATGAAAAATAACCTCATCCTGATACGTACTACGTGCCGCGTCTCAGCGACCTGCGAGTGATCGAAATTCTGTAAATAATACGGCATTCATAACTCGTATAACCTTTTCTACGTATGTACTTGATTGACCCAAGTGAGGCTCGCGGCTGCTTGTTGATGTAATTAAGACATTTGAGACTACCAGTCGACGAGTTAAATTTATGGGGCCGTTCCTATTAAAGATAACGTTCTGTTGAGTATGGGATTTGCCGAAGCTGTGTTGGTACTAATTTATAACGGCCTAAATTTTTGCTTCGAAACGCGGTTGATTATGCCTAATAAGGGATGAACAGAAAGCGAAATAAGATTTTCCAATATCGTAACAGATTTATATTTAATTTTTAATAACGGAGCAGTCGGGACAAGAAATGGATTTCGATGTTGAAAATTTTAAGTGTGCGTCCTTAGAACCGCGGAAGGCTGAACGTAGATAAATGATGGATTCTAAAATATACCGGTATGATGTGCAAGCGAAAAGGGAAGGGTGGCTACTAGAGAATTTTAGGAACTAGAAATAGATTCAATAGATACTTTGTATTTGCATATTTATAATTTCTTTATGATTAGTATTGATATAGCTATTCTCAATGGTTTAAACTCCTTAGAAATCAAATAAAAATCATTTATACAATTATTATAATTAACGATTAACTGAGTTCCTCTGCTATCTGCAAGTTACGGTGTCGATGCAGATGACAGTGAACCGCCAACCTGTGAAATCGAAACGAATCGAGAGCCAAAATTGATTCGAATTATTATTCAAATAATCAATCGGTTATTAATATGATTCGAATGCAAATAATTCGGTTATGAAAATTGTCCGGTTATGCCCATCACTACCGCGAAGCGCAAAACCGCGATACACAAGTAAACACATAAATGATAAAAACAGGGTTAGGTTCCATGAACTAGATTTATTTATACTATGCAACCTCAAAAAATTCAAAACTTTTCGGCAGTAACGCTCGAGAAGACAGTAAAGCTTGAACTAAAATTCCATACGTAACATAAGTCTGCCACTTGAAATTAGAGCTCGAATGCCCATTTGTTTATTCAAGTTATAATTTTACAATTTATTTCAGGTCCAATTTGATAATAAGAGATTCAAAGGAATAGGCTCGATAAGTGTGTTTACAAGTTTGTGATAAATTATGTTATTTAGGTGTTCATGACATAAACCACATACGTCTGCTTTATTTACTTAGTGTGTGAAAGTTGAAACAGTTAACGTTGGCAATTTCATCCGCAAACGCGCGAACAGCAAAGAAAAGGGAGCACATAAGTGCCCCGCGTAAAATCAAATCAGCAAACGGCAAGGTCTGTTGTATATGTAGAATGAGCAGATTTTTTTAATGCTCGCACATTAGTAACCTGCAATAATACAGGGTGTCCAAAAAATGGCGGATTAACTCTACAGTGCGTTACTTGGGGATTCCTAATGAACCATGGAAAAATATGAAAAACATTCCCTGGGCCGTATTTTTCGAAATATTTCTGGTCAAAGGTGGGTAATGAAATCCATTTATTTAAATAACTAGTGTATAATTATAGTGTCAAATATATCTGGGACTTATTAAAATATCTGTTTTTTTAATATTCTTGGGATTTAACTAAATTGTTTTCAATATTTAAGTATTTTAAAAAACTGATTTCCCGTTGAGTTTGTCAATTACTAAATATGGCAAACAGGCTTTGTACAATAATAATATACGTAATCAAGCTTGGCATTGATATATTTGTTGTATGAATAATATGTTGGTGGCACTGTAAGTTCATGTCAAATTCGATGTTAGCAGGTTAGGTTTTGCGACAGTTTGTGTCAAAACTGACGCAAAACCTAACCTACTAACCTCTAATTTGACATAGACTTACAGTGTCACCAACATATTAACAACTTACTATGGATACATTTTTGATTGAGAAATTGTTGCAGTATCAATGTTGCCAGATTTATTTTTATTAATTTCGAAATATTTCGAAAAATACGGCCCAGGGATTTTTTTTCATATTTTTCCAGGGTTCATAAGGCATCCCTCAGTAACGCACCGTAGAGTTAATCCGCCATTTTTTGGACACCCTGTATAAGATGGTTATATAAACATTTTTATCCAGTTACCCTAGCTGTAATTCATTTTCCGTTGTTATTATAATTTTAAAATTAATTCCTTCTTGGAAACATAAAAATTCCCAAGTGTTATAAAGTATTACAAGTGTAATTGTATTTCAATAGGAATGGCATATTTATTATTACACAGTACAACTCGCTTATAACGTACTTGACGGGATCATGAAAATCTGTCCATTGTAAGAGTACGTTCTGAAAAAAACATACACTGAATTACGAAAACAACTATTTTCGAACTAATTACACAAACACAGTAGGCTATATGAAGTTACTTCTTAAAAAAATCTATGACTATCTGTTTCGAGTTATCAGTATTATATAGTATATTACATACCGAGGTGGGAAGTGTTTCATTACTGTCGAGAGATTAGGTAGTTTACCGAGACGCGTAGCGTCGAGGTTAACTTTAACTCGAGACAGGGATGAAACTTTCCACCGTGGTATGTATACTATTTTATTTGCAATCATCTTATTTTAAAAATAACTACAATTGAATTCTGAATAATAGATATCTTGATGTAGCTAATATTTTTGTTACCATGAAAACAACCCACTCAATGTTTTGTTACCATGGAAACACCCCACTCTTCAGGTATAGTACGTTTTTTTCCTATAAAAATTTTCAAGGTCAAGATAAAATTGGCAAAACTGTATTTTTAAATTATTAGAAAATTTATTTTCGTCAGGTTTTTCTGTAAACGACTTTTGTCACTTTGACATTTAAAATTAAATTGTCAGTTTTTCTTTTTTGAAACTGAATACGCATAAAAAACCGAATCTTTTAAAATTAAATGTAGTGAAGTGTGCAGAGGAACTGTTGGATCTGCATCTTAACACACCAGAAGAAGACGTTTACAAAAAATTAGCAAGAGCTTTTGATGTACAGTCGTGTGCAAATAAATCTGGGACAGTGTTTTTTTCACATGCAGATTCAGTTAAGAATTGAAGAATATCTCCATGGATTTCCTGCTATCAGAAAGAGTTACATTAAACTTTAACAGGTACTGAAACCCGTAACTCTCTCTAATAAGAGGAAATCCATGGAAATATTCTTCAAATTCTTAACTGAATCTGCATGTGAAAAAAACACTGTCCCAGATTTATTTGCACACGACTGTACATAGAACTTTAATGCCAGATTTTAAATTTCCCACCAATTTTTAGTTCTATAAAGTTACTAAAACAAATTTTGCCAACATATATTTTTTAAGGAAATCCAAGTTATGCCAACATAAACCCTAAATTCTTTGACCTTGAAAATTTTTATAGAAAAAAAACGTAGTTTATGTAATATTTTTCGGGGTATGTAATAATTTCCTGGCTAGTTTCAAGTAATCATCTAGTTCCCAGCTGTTGTCATGTCATGAAATTGACACATTTCAATGTGATTGCGAATAAAATAATTTACAACTTTTAAGCTGCTTTCAAAATGTCTGTGTTTTCGCTGCTTTCTAGTAATGTCCCTGTTTTTATCCCCTTTACAGAGAAAAAAATATCAGCAACTACGTGACACAAAAGTTAACAAACAATTGAGTTTGCAAGTTCATTTCTCAAGCATGTGTCAAACATGTAACGATACCCGCGTTGTGTAATCTGCAAACCAATATGTATGGGACTTTTATTGATTTCGCATGTTTTAACAGTGACGTACGGTATAAAAGAAAATATGTAGTTTATGGGGTGTATTTTTTGTATGTTGTATAAGAATATGAAGTACGTTTTAAAAAACAAATAAGCTACACATGTACAGTGACGCCTATAATTGGCCTAACGGCTGTTGGCGGAGTGCGGAATAAAATAAAAAAAACAATTTTTTTTTAAATATTTAGCCGGGACTTATATCTCAAGTACGTAATAAGCGAATGTATGTTAAAAGCAGGTCCGTTATAAGAGTTATACTGTATAGTGATTATTATTTTAACAATACAGTGAAATCTCCCTTACCGGACACCTCTAATAAGCGGACACCTCTCTTACACGGACATTTTGATGCATTAACTTTACTAATAAAATTTTCTCTAATAAACGGACACTCTCTTAAACGGACACCATTTTTCGACAATTTTTAGACTGTGAATCTCTCTTGTACGGACACTTCAAAATGCAGGCCCAGTTAATGGCGTCAAAACAATCCATAAATCCAACATTTAATGATCATGTTGTTAAATTAACGAATTCTTTTGCAATACGGGCGGTATTAAGTCAACTCAAATCAGCATTATGACCGCAGGAAATTCGACACTTTCATTACCCTATGCACGATATTACAAAATAGTTCATGTCGCTCAATTTTAGAGGCCTGCAATTCAAAACTACTTTGCCTTTTGCCTGAACAGCCCATTATGATAAAAATAAAAATAAGAAACATTTTTCCTGCTTGCTTTTATGGAAAGACAGAACAAGAAAACTAGGCCCAGGGCCGTCCCGCGACCGCGGAGCCTGCGGGTATCAAGTTACGCCACTGTAATCAATTCGAACCAGAGGACGATTTACCCGTATCAGTAATGGCTGAACTGTGTAGGAATATCCCAGAAATCCAAGACGTCGACCCTGACGCATTTATAAACACTGACAAAGAAATAATCCTGGAAGATGATGTAACCGAAATTTCAGGTGAATCAGCTGCCGTTGATATGCAGTTGGCTGAATTAGAAAACGATGGCGACTTAGAAATTTGTGACAATGTAATCAAGACCTACACTGAAGCATTAACAGTGAATAATTTTAAATGCTTTGCTAAAGAAAGTAACGACTTTAAAGTATTCAAACTGTCAAAATATTTAGAAATACATGCTGAAAGTATAATAAGCAGTCAGAAAAAACCCTTCCGTCAAACGAGTATTTTAGATTTTGTAACAACTATTACATAACTTTGTTTCAATTATTTATTATTGTTAGCGCATATACCTTTGCATAATACGACTTTTTTAAACATAAAAATAGATTTTCCCTTAAGCGGACGCCTCTAATAACCGGACAAAAACTTTGGCACCGTGCGTGTCCGCTTATGGGAGATTTCACTGTATATGTTGTAGGCTAGGGATGTAGTAGAACACTGCTCTTCATTAAAAGCCTGGGGAGTTCATGTAGTACCGACAGTTATTGTAATGATTAATGTTACGCCATCTGCCGGGGCTTTTCATGAAGAACTTAGTTTATTCTAATCATTACATAAAAAAATTAAAATTTCACACTTTTTACAGCAAATCCAACAGATGGTGTAACACTGTATTTTACAGTCACTGTCGGCATTACATGAACTGCTCACGATTTTCATGAAGAGTCGTGTTTTGCTATGAGCCTACAACATACCTACAGATTGGTGGCGAAACATGTGAACATAGGTAATCAAATGTGTTGGAATACAGTTTATGGGCTTTGTATGTGTTAGATAGAAATTTACTAATATGCGATTAACATCAGTATCCGCAGAATCAAGGTGTTTTGTTTTTGGAAAACACTGCATTCTGAGATACTAGATTTTAGATGGTGTCTATATCTGTCTAACGTATACATTTTCCGCCACCGATCTGTATATTGTCTTGTTAAAAAATATGTAGTAAAATAATTTATCGTCAACAAATCAACATCTTTATTTCATACTCAGTTGCAGTTCTTGTAATTGTAAAATTTGACTAAGAGAGTATTTTAAGTAATGCCAGTAATATAGTTACATTTACATTATTAGTAATTCTTTTATAGAATACTTTTAATACACTTAAGTCAGTCTTATAAAAAACTTAATTTGAGATAACTTGAATTCTTTGTTAAAATAAACGAAAGCGCATCAGTTTGTTTACTAATGAATAAAATGTCAGAAGCACTAACATTTTGATGCGATTTTGTTTACTTTAACAAAGAATTAAAGTTAATCTCAAATTAGTGGTCTTTATAAGACCAACCGTTAGAGTACCTAGCTAGACGTTCACAAGAATGGTACAAATTACATCGCATCTGCGACCAAACCTTAATTACTTCTTTTTATAGTTTTCACAATCTTTTCCAACAATTTGTTTTTTAATTTAGGTTGCGGATATTTGAAGTCTATAACCATCAGTTTCTAAAGTGACAATATCTAAAGTAAATTGTGATAAATCCATAGACATACCATTTGCTGTTTCCTTTTAGTTATCTACACAAATCAGTAAAAGTTTTTGTCAAGCAAGAAAATTGTCATGTAGGTATTTAGCAAAGTCACTGATTACATTACATGTGCCCGACATTTTGGCAATACTTATTTTTGAGACTCTTTAATCTTGTTAATCCAAATTATCTACTGATGCCAGTTTTTTAAGTGTGGTTCTGAAATGTTTAGTATTGCAAATATAAATATCCTTTAAGTAATTGATCTGTAACAAATTACATAATAGATATGATTTTTCTTTTTATCTGACTATAAAATTGCCGCAACAATTAATTTTTTGATGATTTGATCAAGATATCGTTTTTAGATATTCAATTCTCTCAGGGACCTCGTGTATGACTATTGTAATATAGAAGTATAGTGTACAGTAACTAATAATAGCCAGTTATCAAAAAAGCTAATAATCTTTATCTTCCGTAAGTTCTTGATAATGCACTCTGATTTATCAGATTGTAATATCATGTTAGAGAATGTGTTTCATTTATGTAGAAATCAAGTTCGTGTTAACTACACCTAACGGTGTTAAAAAAGTCATGATTCCTGAAAATAGTAAGTTTTATATGTTGAAAGTCTTGCTAGTGTAAGAAACTAAGACGGGAATCAATATAGTCAATTAAAATTATACGTAATGTAGTAAATATTGTCGAAATCACTACCAAAGCAATTTATATGAACAGCTATTTTGTAATTGTTGAATAGATAGCTGAAACATAGAGTAACAAATATTTGATTTTTAAATTGGCAGTGAAGAACCCCTAATAATCATAATTAAAATATGAGAAATCTCCAGTGAAATAATCCATGGTTTTTCGACTTTTTATAGTTGGCGGGGTAACAGATGGATGACAGAAAACGTCAACATAACCTAAAAGAGTTGATTAAAACAGTATATTATGATACTAGAGTATAAGTACGCCTTTAAAGCACATATGACGAGTTTAAGAGCACGACGCAAAACAGAGTGCTTTTAACGTCACTAGTGCTTTAATGGCACTTATACACGTGTATCATACGCTATTTTTTCTATGATCGTAACAGAAATATAAAAACTTAGTTCACTGACACTTTTCCGTCACTATGTTAGACAATTTAGGTTATGTTGACATTCAAATTTATGGTAGGGCGTGTTTTCATATACACTACTCAAAAGAAAAAAGAAGTCACGTATTCAAAGTGGCGTAAATTTAATGCCAGTTTAGGAATTTTGTTGAAACTTGGTATATGTGAGCACTTTTGTCCTTTATCTTTAATCAAGAAGACTGTACTAAGGAGATGTATACTCTATTCACTATCGTCCCGGATTGTCAATGTCAAAATCCAATTAAAAACAATCCTTTATTTCACGGTTAATACTTTTAAGTCAAGCTGTGGGTAACTAGAAACAATTAATAAAGCTACTAATGTCAAAATTATAAATTATAGGTTATATTTCGAACTGACTTAAGCAAAAATAAATAAAAGTTGCCAGTTAACAAATACCCAAATTTTCAAAATTACGCTTTTGCATTGTCCAACCTAGTAGTAACAAAAAAACCAATAGAAATTCAACAGTGCTACCATAAAACGTCATTTTTGACAATCCGGAACCATAGTGAACAGAGTATAACTTGCTATGATGGCTGTGCATAAAAGCGGCCCCAATGCCGGGGTTAGCCGTCGCGGCGCTGTCGACAGCGTGTACTATCTTCGGTCATTTTCGTTCGTTTTCGCTGCCGATCGAGAGTTGGAAGCAAGCTAAATTAACCTGAAATCGCGGTTAAAAGTCAATTTACGGTTGTTATTCAAATGGAGTGTATTTCAAGTGTGTTATTAATTGTTAAAACATGGATAATAGTACCCGACGACCGCCATATTTGTCAACTTTTAGCGGTCCGCTTCGACACGCCAGCTATTTCTCCTTAGTACAGTCTTCTTGTCTTTAATAATTTCCACATAATACAAAAATATCATCAAGTGTGCTTATGTCAAATAAGTTAGATAAATTAAGTAACCAAAAACAAAGTGGACTGAACATTATTATTACATGCATGTACTTGTTAAAACTGCATTATGGGTGAACAAGATGTACCACAAATAAGACAACTAATGCCAATATAGGTTATGCAAGTGGTAACTTTGCTACAAGAAGGGCGATCTCAGCGGTACGTGGCTCTACAATTGGGAATTGTACAGGGAACTGTGTGGAAGCTCTGAAGACGTTACAGGGAGATCGGGCTTGTTACTAGACGTTCTAGTAGAGGTCGAAACCGAAAAACTACTGTAGGTGAGACCGTTTTTTTCGTTTGCAAGCCCTACGCAGTCGTACAGCTACAGCACGAGACCTTAAAGCAGACGTTCGACAAGCTACTGGATGCATAATTAGTGACCAAACTATTAGAAATAGACTGCATGAAGTAAATCTAAGGTCCAGAAGACCTGTTAAAAGTGCCCAAATTGTCCAGAAATCATCGTAGAACTGGCAACTGAGGCACTGGCGAGGTGTCATGTTTACAGATGAGTCCAGGTTCCTTCTATCAGGTAATAATGGACGATTACGTGTATGGAGAAGACCAGGAGAACGTTATCTTCCCAGTACAATGCATGAAACTATTCCTTTTGCTGGAGGATCGATAATGGTATGGGGCGGCATCACATTAGATACCCGTACTGAGCTTGTCATTGTTCGAAATGGTGCTCTGAATGCACAACGATACATAAATGAAATCCTATATGTACATGTTCGTCCGCATGCCCAAAATATTGGTGGGGGATTCGTGTACATGCATGATAATGCTAGGTCACACGTCGCAAACATAGTGATTAATTATCTTCATGATCAAGACATTCAAACAATGAATTGGCCAACATGTAGTCCAGACATGAATCCCATAGAGCACATGTGGGATATGCTGGGAAGAGCTGTTCACACTCGTCCAAATCCCCCACAAACCCTTGCTCAGTTAGAACACGCTCTGATAGAAGAATGGCAGCGCATACCACAGGATGTGATTCGTAGACTAATTCGAAGCATGCCAAAACGCTGTCAAGCAGTAATTCAAGCAAGAGGAAGCAATACTTCGTATTGCATTTATTGTCATCATAATTAATGAAGTAAAACTGACTCATATTTCCTAGATTACTTTAGTTTTTGTTACTGATAAGCTTGAAGCTATACAGAGATTACAAATTTAATTAAATTGTTTAAAAACATGTAGCATTATCCAAATAATAGTATATTATTATATGAGCGATTATGACAGCCATTATTCACGAAGATGACATTTGCGCCACAAGCCGAAGGTGCGTGGCGCAAGTCATCTGAGTGAATAATGGTCACAATCGCGAATATAATACGATATTTTATCTACTCCTATGCAATAGGAGCCTTGTGTTCATATTTCAGAATTATGACATTTGTGATAGCTGTTAACTTCAAAAGTCATTTAATAATATGAATGAATTTTGTGATTGGCTACAACCTATTGAATAATGAAAATAGAATTTTCTGATTGGTTGCAACTTGCAAACTATTGAATAATGAAAATAGAATTTTATGATTGGCTGCAAACCGTGAATTATGAATCATAATTCATGGCCATTGTGCAGTAGGAGTAGATAATTAGTATATTATTATATGAGCGATTATGACAGCCATTATTCACGAAGATGACATTTGCGCCACAAGCCGAAGGCGCGTGGCGCAAGTCATCTGAGTGAATAATGGCCATAATCGCGAATATAATACGATATTTTATCTACTCCTATGCAATAGGAGACGTGCGTTCATATTTCCGAATTTTGACATTTGTGACAGCTGTTAACTTCAAAAGTCATTGAATAATAAAAATGAATGCTGTGATTGGCTACAACCTATTGAATAATGAAAATAGAATTTTCTGATTGGTTGCAACTTGCAAACTATTGAATAATGAAAATAGAATTTTATGATTGGCTGCAAACCGTGAATTATGAATCATAATTCATGGCCATTGTGCAGTAGGAGTAGATAATTAGTATATTATTATATGAGCGATTATGACAGCCATTATTCACGAAGATGACATTTGCGCCACAAGCCGAAGGCGCGTGGCGCAAGTCATCTTCGTGAATAATGGCCATAATCGCGAATATAATACGATATTTTATCTACTCCTATGCAATAGGAGACGTGCGTTCATATTTCCGAATTTTGACATTTGTGACAGCTGTTAACTTCAAAAGTCATTGAATAATAAAAATGAATGCTGTGATTGGCTACAACCTATTGAATAATGAAAATAGAATTTTCTGATTGGTTGCAACTTGCAAACTATTGAATAATGAAAATAGAATTTTATGATTGGCTGCAAACTGTGAATAATGAATCATAATTAATGGTCATTGTACAGTAGGAGTAGATAAACAATTTATCTACATATACTATACCAAGTTTCAACAAGATTCCTCAACTCGCATTAAATTTGCGCCACTTTGAATACGTGACTACTTTTTTCTTTTGAGTAGTGTAGTATTAAAACACGCCATCAATGGCAACGTGCAAAAAAGACGTAATTCGGGCGCTAATATTAAGAGTGCTACAAAAGTCACTTTTGACACTAGACACTGTGTCATTTTGACACGATCGTAGAAAATACTAATTTTTGTATTAAAGCGCGAAATTAATGATTTTAGAGTGTGAGAATGTTACTCGAATGCTCTAAAACATTTCGCGCTCACAATACAAACCGTCAAACAAGAATATCAATATTAGTGCGCGAAATGCCATTTTTCACGTCGTCAATGGTAACGTAAATAAATATCCCATTTTTTAACACGTTAAAAAATGGCAAACTTCGCGCATTGATAACCATGCGCGAATGTCCCCTTTTTTTACGGTTGTCGAAAAAAAATTAACATGGTGTAACGTTCCGCAGAACGGATGCATTGTGGGCGGAGCCTCAAATTCAACCAATAAGAAATGCAGCAAGTGTTGTGACTCTTATTATATGTTTGGCACTACTGAAGTGCACTGTTGGTGACGTTGTCTATGTTAATTTTGAGGTTAGGTTTTGCGTCAGTTTGTGTCAGACTGACGAAAAACCTAACCTGCTAACCTCGAATTTGACATCGACTGACAGTGCCAGCAATAATATACGATCGCGGCCGTGATGGATTTCCTGAGTAGGCTCATTGGGGATTGATTGACTTCTCCCCTCTACTTTCTTAACCACTGCCCATAAATAACTATTTACAGAAGCGCTGTTGCCGCGAATGCCAAAATGGCGGCCAAAGTAAAATAAGAAGTTCGCGCTTTGCGTTCCACAAAACGATTTGATGTCAACATACTCATTTCTAATTTTTGGGAACTAAAATGTACATAATTTTCAAATTGTTTTCAACTCGCTATTGTACTAGTCACTTATTAGTATATATTATACAGTTGAAAAACTGTTTATATGGTTATGAATAAACCTGCACTACTGTTTTAAAGAAACAACGTGAAGTATATTTTACAAAATACTTCAATTAATTTCGCTGCAATTTGATAACATAACCAACGACACCAATATTTTATCAGGAGACAAAAATCACCGTCTTGCGATTTCAAGACGACTGTCATTATAAAACCCGTAAATATTGCAACGTAACGATTTTCATATGCAGTAGACTGGAATACATAATTAGTTTAATGAATTGTGTAGTTAAAATATAGCCACAGCATTTAAAGCTAAAAACAAAACAGTCTTGTTTCTCCGTGTCAAATTTCACGTCGTATACCGGAAGATACCCGACTTTGAAATTTAGTCGTAAAATCAAACAAATGCTCGTATACTTTACCCAGGAAATCAACAGACACACGTCGTATTCAAATTTGTTGCTTTTAAACTCAAATCAATTATACTGGCACGTGCTACGCTGTAGGACTTGAATGCAAACACTTTAATCGCCACGTGAAGCTAATGTGCATCTCAATCTTTTTATTTACAGCGCCGTGTGATGCTAACTTGCATCTCACGTTGAAAAGTTTTCGTGGCCGTGTGATTCACTGTAGCTTCTCATTGTGCGTAACTTTACATGCTTTGCCTAATGCACGTGGCCTCCTATACCCAACAACACATTTACCCCTTGGATAGCGTATTTGGCTACCTATTTATAGGCGTTTCAATATTAGATATGTTTTATTGTTTCTTCTACGTTCGGTGCTCCCAAAAATATTTATAATTAGGATTTACTTTATTGAGAAAAAGGCTAAAAATAATTTTGAAATAAAAGAAATATTGCACTGTACCTTTGTAATAAAAATAAGTAGACATATCTATTTTATTAGATATTTATTTAAAGAAATACATGAATAATAAAAATAATAATATGTAGTAAAATGTAAGGCATAATTACAGATAATTCTTATGTTTTTATTTAGTACAAACATGAACTTCGCAAAAACATGTGATACAATAAAATTTTTCACACTGAATACATTTATATTTAGAATACGGAGTTTTTCTTTGTGCTTGCTGTCTTCCATGTTCTCTGGATAAATTTGCGTAACATTGCACGCATCTTCTTCTTGCGGAATTCATTACTTCTTCTAAATAATGCCGTGGTTCTGCATTTTGTCCTGTTTTGTTAGCATCATTTTGTAGCAAGTACAGAGCCAGTTCTTCTTTGAATGCTGTTATGGTCATTTTATTTTGGGTAACTTGCTGATTAACTATATAGGCGTTGATGAGAGCAGATCCTAAAAGAAGTTCTATGGCCACTTTGCGGTACCATTTGATACCTTTTCGCAGTGCCGACGAATATGACTTTATCTGATCAGATAGATCTATATATCCCTTACACCTGTTGTAAGCGACGATTACGGCTGGCTTCTCTACACTTCCTCCGCGTCGATTAACGCTTTCCATATCAATTCCATGTTTTGTACTAAGCATAAGTACCTCACGCTTATCTTTCCATTTACTTACAACAACACCAGTATTGCTTTCTCTACCAATTATGTCGCCTTTTCGTAGTTTCTCTTTTAGTACATCAGATGGATTTAACTTTCGGTTTGATCTTAGTGTGCCCACTAAATGAGTATTGCGATCCAATAAACTGTGCGCCAATGAAACACTGGTATCGAAGTTATCCGTACATACAGTGCGGCCTACGTCTAACAAACCATTTACCAAAGACATAACGACGCTTGATGATGCTGGTTGGCCGTCGATTTTGTCATTCCCACTGTAAATTTTGAAATCATATGTATATCCACCTTCCAGGCAAAGTTTATATATCTTCACTCCAAATTTGTGTCGCTTTTTTTTAATAAATTGTCGAAATGCCTGACGTCCTCTAAAGGGAACCATGGTCTCATCAATACATAATTCCTCTCCAGGTACTACAACGTCTTTGAAATTTTTTGTTAATTTTTGTAATAACGTTGACAATTTGTGGAGACGATCAGCTTCGTTTGTATTATTGTTATCGGTAAAATGCAACATTCGGAGCAACAGCTCAAAACGATTTCGCGACATTATTTTCTTGATTTCATTATTGTACAGTCGATTTTTTAACCAATATGAAATCAATGCTGGTAAACGACAAAGCCCCATCCAAATCAACATCCCAAGGAATTTTTTTATTTCGCTTCTATTTGTGTTAACCCATTTATGTAAACTTGACTTTGGTAAAAGTATATTTTCCGATATTTTTTGGGAAACGTATCTATTAGTTTCAATAACTATTAAGTCTATTATTTCATCACTTATAAATAAATTTAGAAAATCATATGGATGTTTTTCGTACATATCATAAATCTCAGGCTTTATTCCACTGCCATTTACGCTAAACTGAATCTTTTTCAAATAACTACCCTGAACAGGAGTCCACTGCAGCACTAGGTTGTCCTCTTCATCCTCTGATGAACTATTATTTATACAAAACTGAGTAACGACTTTGTCGATTGTTGCTGATATAGAATCTGTGGATACGCCAGTAATTGGTTGAATAATGGTAGAAGAAGCAGTAGAAGTAGAGGGTACCGGGTTACAACTTGTTGTTTTGCTTGAATCTACTTTTTTTCGTTTAGCGCGATATTCACCACACAAAGATTTATCACTTTCGTCACTGGAACTAATTTTATCGTTATCAACACTGTAAGTAACATCGCGCACTGAATCATCCGTGTCTTCGTCTACCTCATCCGATAAAATCTCCTCTAATAAACTTTGCAAATAACGCTGCTGTTTTTCGTAATCTGACATATCGAAAACTTTTCTCAACTCTTCAGCACGACTCTTCAACACGAAATGAACAAAGGCAGTTGCACGCAGTGTTGCCAACCGTCAAGAATCGGTTTCCACCAGAAGGTAAATTAAAATCTACCAGAATTCCACTAATATATTTTTTGCCAGCATAATCTTTTATTCACAACAGCACAGATAGACAAAAGTAAAAAAAAATAACATTTACATAAAAAATATATACTTATTTCCTATTTTTATTAAAATTAGGAAGCAAACAATACAACACAAACAGTAGTTGCTGTTAAAGATGTAGATTCCCGTTAAAGATGTAGATTCCCAGTTATGCTGCTTTAATTCACTTTTTAACACAAATATTGAATTTTTTATTCGTTAAAGTCTCATCAACAAAATGCAAAGCGCAAGTGACGTAAGATTCGTGAGAGAACCCTTTTATAATATATTTTTACATGTTTTCCCCTAATTACGAGCAGATAAATGAAAAAAATGTATTTGAACCAGATTTGGTTTTCCCGCAAAATGCTATTATACTTACTTGAATCATAGCCAGCTTTATCAGTTTCAACTACACCTCAGTGGGTATGAATAAAGCTGGCCATGCTTCAATAGTGTTGACATTGCTTTTGACTACTAATTTATAAAATTGAATAAAAATACCAGGAATTCACTAAAAAATTTGTGTAAGCTACCAGATTTTCTACTATCTACCAGATTGAAAATTAGTCCACTAAATACGTGTTTCATTCTACCAGATTTAGTAGAAAATCTACTAAGTTGGCAACACTGGTTGCACGGGTAAACTTAGGCCCTGAACACACGGGATTCCGTTTCCCAGATTCGGTATGCGGGATACAGAATCTGAGTCTGTTCAGACACGGCGACTGAATCTCAGAAGGTGGCCTTCAGTCACTTGCAGTGCCGTGCTGGTATGGACCTAGCATTGCGGTTCTTTGTTTCTGTCGAATTAGTCTAGAAGTGCTGTATTTAAAGTCAGGGATTGGGCTCTACTAAGCTAATAAATGTTTCATTGTCAAATAATGTACATTCTATGATCGTTGTATAGTAAGGAACGCCTTGCTTATTCGATTTAAATAGAAGTTGAAGAAAATCTGCTACGCCTATTAGTACGAGAGCCCATGACCAAAATTTTTGTCTCATCGTTTTACGACCAAAACCGTTTAAAATCGATAGATTTGGTTATTCTGATTCCAAAAATACTAATTTCAGAAATTTTCCGCGTCACGTCTGACCTGACCGCATTTTCAAATATGTCAAAAAAAATTTACCGAACTGTTTCATAGCAATCTGTCTGATTTTCAGAATGTAGTTGAATGATAGATTTTAGATACCGAAAACACAATTTTCAGACACCAGTAGCGTCGCACGTACCCAGGAGACCATTTGAAAAAATTAAAAATGAGGCAAAAAACAAAACCCATAGCAAACTGTCTGAAAATCTTGTTTTCAAGTGGGCATTGGTCAGTTGACGCGAATAAATCATTTTTCAGAAGAAAGTGTGAGCATCCTATGTGTTGAAACCAATTTGAACGTGTTGAAAATTTTTACCGATCGGTAACATAGCATTCTGTCTGAAAACTGTTGGATATGATGAAAAGAGTTGCCCAGATGTAGAAAAAAATGATATCAGACAAATTTAGTGTAGCACCTTTCTAATCAGACAACTTTTCGGTAGTCAGAAATCATTAAAAAATCGTATTGCGGTATTTACGTCTATCAAGCAAATGAATAAGTTGCAACTCTCAAATTCTTAGATAATTATTAATAAAGAGCTTACTCGAAACCATCAAACTGAAACTGAAGGATTTTAAAACAAAATTGGACAAAAGGAAACTGGGATAACGATTGAAAAATACTGTTTATTGAAAAAATTTCAATGCTTTTAATCACTGTCGGACTCATAATCGTTGTCCTCATCATCAAAATCACTCTCCCGTACCAGATCTTCAATATCTTCTTCTGAAAAAAAAAACATTATTAGCCAAATGCACTCATTTCTTTATAAAAATTCTACGGTAAAAGTCAGGTCAACTATACTGTTTGTGGATGTTGATTCTTCGTCCAAAATAACGTCGTTCAATTCTGGTAGTTGGTTACCGGAGAACCACGTGAAATCTAGCTGCCCCTTGTTGTCGTATCATCCAAAATCTGTGGGGTTTAGGTCTGTTGGATTTTTCTGACGAGCGTTGCTCCATATTTGTGCAATATATTGTGTTCGCAACAAATGTTGTCCCAATTCCGATTTGCATGGCGGCAGATTACAGGCATCGTAATTAGATAAGTCCAGATTTAACGTTGTAGAAGGATGTTCATTTTTTAGTTTATATGTTTTTGTAAAAATGTTCAATCTAGCCAAATCGACATCATTAATTTTCTTTTCGTTGTATAATTTGCATGTAAATTCTTCCAAGACGTTGAATACATTTTCGGTATCAGAAGTATATTTGCCTAAATGTGCAAAAGCCTCTTGGTAGAGTACAGAATTTTTCATTAATGTTAATGGGTTTTTTCGCATGCGATATAATGCGGAAGTTATAGGTGACATTTAAAATGTCTGAAAACAATTTTTTGGTAATCCCGGGAGCCATACAAAAGAGTTTTAAAAAAATTTAACCAAGCTGTTATGAGACAGGTCGGTTACATTTTTTGACATTTTTGAAAATGCGCTCAGGTCACATATGACGCGCAAAATGTCTGAAAACAAACTTTTTCGTAATAAAATGACGAAACATATGTAAATTTTTAATATCAGACATATTGTGATAAAACCGTCTGCCTATTTTTTTTGACATAACAGAAATGCCCCCCCATAAAACTGAGGGTGTCGGCCGGTTTGCGCTCGACCGATTTGCGCTCCCACCTGAAATCGACCAGCTTGCGCTCTGCGATTTTTATTAACCTACCCTATAATCTCCGATCGACCGACTTGCGCTCTCTTGAAATATAACTTCAAATATTTTGAAATTATCGAGATTATTGTAAGATAGAAGAAATATTTCTGTGGTTTGTTACATACAAGGGGTATCAAAGGTGTGTTAAATTTATTTTTTTTTGGTATTTGAAAGCTTCTTCACAATACATATAACGTTTTGAAACTATCCAGATGTAAAATCAAAAAGTCGTATTTAATGATCTACGAGATCTCAATAATTTGAAAAAATCTGCTTTTAAAAAAATAACAAAACATCAAATGACAAAATGTGATATCTGACAAAATATAACAGATGATCTTCCCTTCACACTTTCCTCCAGACTTAGGACTGGCAAAGTTTATATGTAATATAAACTTTGGTGTGTTTAAAAGATTTTTTTTTGGTTTTTTGTTTTTTATACTTTTTTTTTTTTGGGTTTTGTTTCCAACTTTTTTTATAGTTATTCCAATTTCTGAATATAAGCTAAGGTCTCTAAACACAATCGTAGGTCTCCTGTATCTTTATATTTGTTCAAGGTTTTTGATATTCTTTCATCCAGATTAATATAAGTCTTCTTGCGCCGTTTTCCTTGTAAATGTAAAGTGGTTCGGTCATAAATGTGATCAGAATACTCTGCTTCTTTGAATAAACACTTTACTAATCGGAACACATGGGAATGTGGTCTTATCAATTTATTTAATCTATTATTCCATCCCTCTAAGGCGTTGTTACTCCGATGTCTTTGCTGATGGCAATTCCATATTTCTTTGTAATGTTTTTGTTGTCTAACCATTGATCAACAAAGTAATCATAGAACTCCGTCATTTTTTCTGAAACTGGAGAGGTTTCTTGGATGCACATCCACCCATCATCGATATCTTCGATAGGCAGATATGCTAACGCAGCGCACATTCTTATATGTAGTCGTATATCTTCATTGTTCGTATATTCAGGAGCAAGTCCAATAGTTTGTATATTTCTCCATAAACATTGATTATAGTGGAAGTTACATCCAGAAATTTGAGCTTTTGGAAAATTATCTTTTATTGCACTTATCATTGCTTGCTCAAAATCCAATTTTACGAATGATGGTTCCCAATTCGGGATTTTTTCTTTAACTGATGATAACAATATGTCGTATGTCTCCTTGGTTTTGTTAGGAAGTAATGCAAATAGCACTGGAATTGTGTTTGTCTCATCTGGTGTACTACCAATATCGATATGGATAGTATATATTTGACTAAATTGCTTACTGCAGCTTTTGAATGTCCCATCCATAAATACGGTGCCCTTGCTATGAGCTAGAATCTCCCTAGCTTTGTTGCTGGCAAACACCAAGATTCTATCCCCCAAAGGAGTGTTCTCATCAATAAATAGAAATTTCGTTTCGTCTCTCATAGTTATAATTTCTTCTGGAAACAAAATATCTGATGCTGTAGTAGGATCTCTCTGCAAACCATGTGCACGTTTTCTACAATCATTCAAAGTACTTTTCACTGAAGAAAATGTTGGTATTTCTGTCACTAAATCCAGTCCTTGATTATATAATTTTTCAAATTCATCCTGATATATTTTTGACATCGGCAAACAATCATCGTCTTGCCTAGCTCTTTTTTTAGCATTGAACATACACTGCTTCACTTCCGTTTAAAATCCATGATAGTATGTAGATAACAAACGAAAATATTTTAATCCCTATTAACAACTTAACGACCGTAAACACCTTAAATACAATAGGCTCACATTGGCATTGTCTTAAAATCTACCTGCAAGAAAATACAGTATGTAATGTAGTCTATTGTATTTGAAGGGTTCGCAGATAAGACTATTAAGGTATTTAACACACCTTTGGTACCCCTTGTATGTACCAAACCACAGAAATATTTCTTCTATTTGACAATAATCTCGATAATTTCAAAATATTTGAAGTTATATTTCAAGAGAGCGCAAGTCGGTCGATCGGAGATTATAGGGTAGGTTAATAAAAATCGCAGAGCGCAAGCTGGTCGATTTCAGGTGAGAGCGCAAATCTGTCGAGCGCAAATCGGCCGTATTCAAAACTGAGACGTTTCTGACCGGTACTGCCCACCTAGTCGGGTTCAGATTCATCGAATTTAACGATTTTATACGGTTTTGGCCGTAAAACGATGCGACATGATTTTGGTCGTGGGCTCTCGTACTATATGATATGATATCATATGTTCTGGCTGGCAAAAGTAGGCGAGTCCAGGCTGTGGTACACGTGGGCTCATATCCTCTATATGCTCCAATGGTAAATCGGTATCCGAGATACAGAATGTGTCGCCGGCGGCCGATTTTCCTTATCTCTCCATTTCGGCCGCCGGCGACAAATTCTGTATCTCGGATACCGATTTACCATGGGAGCATATAGAGGATATGAGTCCACGTGTACCACGGCCTGGACTCGCCTACTTTTGCCAGCCAGAACATATGATATCATATCATAGGCGTAGCAGATTTTCTGCAACTTCTATTTAAATCGAATAAGCAAGGCGTTCCTTACTATACAACGATCATAGAGCGTACATTATTTGACAATGAAAAGTTTATTAGCTTTGTAGAGCCCAATCCATGACTTTAAATACAGCACTTCCAGACTAATTCGACAGAAACAAAGAACAGCAATGCTAGGTCCATAACAGCACGGCACTGCAAGTGACTGAAGGCCCGCGTCTGAGATTCAGTCGCCGTGTCTGAACAGACTCAGATTCTGTATCCCGCATACCGAATCTGGGAAACGGAATCCCGTGTGTTCAGGGCCTTTATAGTGCATATAAATTTGCATGTTTCAACTTGTTAGAACTTGTAAAATCGTGGTACTAACGTGCGTCCATATATATAATACACATATATTGCTGGTAGGGCCTGGAAACTTCAGAAAACATTACGGCGCCGACATAGTCTCACTTAGAGTATAACGCGTCTCGTGCGCATGCGTGAGAAGTCGAACTCCGCCTCTAAAAGCGAATTTTAAACTTGCCCACTTCCCCATTGGCCGGACGACGACTCCGCGCTTGCGCACCGCTCATCATTATACATTGAAGAGTTGGTTGTCTGTCTCACTTCCTTGGCAAGTTTCCCACTCATAGCCGCTAGCAATATAGTAAGTATTATATATATGCGTGCGTCACGTACCCCGTACAAGTCGGAACGTGCGTGGGAGCCGCGTGAAGCTAAGCAGCATCTCATTCAAAAAACAGTAAAACTGTAAAATTTTCATTTTTCTTTAGTTTACCTACTAGGTTATATATAGAAATAAACATTACGCATAGAAAGGGTAGTTGACCCTTGAGACCCATTTCTGAATTTGTATTGCGGCGATTAACGTGTTAACACAGAATACCTATAATAGAAATGTAGTTTTAGTTATTTCAGTTATTTGGTCCGTCAACATTTATAGGTTAATTTACTAAAACAAGTCATCGTAGGATACGTGCTTATATCTAAAAACCTACAGTTCTACAATTTTTGTGATTATTAAAGAGGTAACTGAACTAGGCAGGTGGCATAGTGACGTTTAAATTGTATCAACAGACGTCATTAACAAAAAAATCGTAGTCGCGCATGAAAGATATTACAAATGAACGACAGACAAATGACTGCTTTGCGTATGCTCAACGTCATTCGTAAAGTAGTACTGTTTTAATAATTATACAGGTTATTGAAAAATAAGGGACATAAACACAAAAATCGTAATTAGTTTATAAAGTCACACAGAAATAAAGGCGCTTTTTTCAAATTGCAATGGTTCAAATACCAAATAATTTTATAGTTAAAATAGTCAAGTGCTCAATTCACAGTGATTTGTAAGATTTGTTGGCTGTTTATTAGTCTTCACTAAGTGGCTACTTTTTTGTGCAGATCTTTTTATTGGTATATAAACAATGTGCTAAGCATTGAAAAGTGGTTGTAAAAGTATATAATATGGCAAATTAAAATATATGCTCAAAGTAAGGCCTTCTTGTAAATTAACAAAATATGTTTATTGTATTCTTGATGGAGTTTCCCAGATTTTACAATTCATGTAAAAGTTCAATTAAGTATTGTACAATTGAGGACAAAAAATGGAAACACCAACGATTTTAAACTTTGTAATGATGTCTTTCATGACTTAACAAAATGTCAGATTTGACAGTTAATTATTGCGTAATGATGACTATGAGCAGATGACATGAAATACCCCTGTAATCCGGTGAGCCCCAATAAAGGCTAATTGCAAGCGAGCCGCGTACAGCGTTTTATTTCCTCTTGGGGAACATAATAAAAATTAATATTAGTGATTAATGAAGGATGTGATTAATAGAAAACAAGGTGCTTGTAAAGTCGCGATGGCAGCATTTTACAGGCACCTGGCCTGTAAAGACTCTTTTACAGGTCAATTCAGACGACAGTAATGACCGTTTAACAAGTCAAGAGGATATAAAAGACAAATACAAAATATAAAAAAATATAGTGTTCCTTTTTTTTGTATACCAAGCACTGAAGTTTATCTTTTTTTTCACGAATGTGGATTTAGTTGCCGAGGCCCGTAGGACCAAGGCAAATAAACCACATGAGGGATAAAAAGGAACTTCAGTGCCGAGGAGTAGGTACTATTGGTACCATAAAAAACTAGGACAACTTCTAAATCCATTAGCCATGCATTTTTATTGTTTTAGTTGATTAAATGACCTTAAGAAACTGTCATATGACAGGTTAGAATTATCTATACGTCATCAAATTTTAATATCAAAAGCTACAATATAAAATAGTTATAAAACATGCAATTTGCTGAATAGTTACACCGTTTTCAAAGCAAGCATTAATCATAGCTTTTGAAACTGAACTTACTTTAGGCATGATTGACAGTGACGTTTTCAAATAATTTGAAAGTGAATCACATCTCAGTTGCCAATTAAAAATTCCGATTCACACAGCTAAAAAATGTTGTCCTAGTTTTTTTTTTGTAGCAATAGTACATTATGTTTTTTTTAAATCGAGAAATCGTGAAACTACAACATTTTAACCAACTTTTCTAGGTTATGTTGACGTCGGTTGACGTTGAATTTGTAAAACAATGCCGATTTCTCGTATTTTAATGACGATTTTACAATATTTTTTTAAAAATCGGCAGTGAAGTACCCCGAAATCGTAATTTGTAGGTGGCGGGGCCACAGATAAACGTCAACCGACGTCAACATAACCGGTAGGGTTGCCAACTTTCGAATATAAAATCAAAGGACAAGCCAGTGCTGCAGGCAATTCGCCGAAGGCGCAAATTTTTTTTGGGTGCCACCCCAAAAACCCCGTTTTTGGTCTATTAAAATGTTTTTTTGGCGCATTCACCAAAATAATCTATATATATAAAAATGAATCCCTATTTCCCTTGGTCACGCCATAACTTGAGAACGACTTGACCGATTTCATTCATATTTTTTTTAAGTTTTCTAATACTACCTTGTAGAAGGTTCTTACGGAAAAAAAAATTAAGAAAATTGCGCAGAAAATTGGAAAATTTCGGAAAACTATTTAACCTTCGCGCGTTTGACAGTTCGCGCGTTTGACAGTTCGGAGAGGGAACGGGGCGTGGCGAGATGGGCGGGACGTGACGGGGAAAGGGACGGGGACTGGGATGGGATGACAGGAAATAATTAGTCATTATTTAATACACAAATAAGGAACCTCGCGCGTACGAAGTCGCGGTTAACAGCTAGTATTAATATAAGATATAGGAAAATGTATTCTATTTTTAGTATAATATGCATATAAGTAAATATAAAATCATATTAAAAAAATTGAGTATTAAATTAAAAGCATCAACTTCTGTCTGTCCTGTTTAACAAATACAGTAGCACAAATAAAAAACTAAAACATAAACCAAAAACCAAACAGTTATTCTAGTTGAGTGCATACACGCACACAACTTCCTTTTACAGTGATCTTATAATTAGCCAAACATTTGTTTTTTAATTTTTAAGCATTAAACATTTTTCAAAAATTACAAATTCTACAGAAACCGTACAAAATAGAGAGTTAGTTGAAGAGACAAATTTTCTCTAAAATTTTAAGCTGAATTAAAAAATGTAATAATAAAAACTTGTGTTCTATTTAAAATAGGAGTTAATAAAAAAAAAAGAAAAAACAAAATTGTAAACCCATTTTAGAGGTATTCAACTTGAAAGTCACCCATTTCACATCAATACACCTCGGCAGCTAAATCCACATTCCTGATAAAAAAATAAACTTCAATGCCTTGGTATACGAATTACTATTAAGCGTTAAATGGAACATGTTTTTATTTTGAATATTAATTTTTTAAGGTACTGATAAGCTGCTGTAAAGGACATTCATCGTCCCTTGACACCTTACTAAAGAACAAAGGACTTTATTTTGAAATAAAGAACTGTCCTTTGAAATAAAGGACGGTTGCAACCCTAATAACCTGCAAAAGTTGGTTAAAATGTAGTAATTCACGATTTCTCGATTAAAAAAAACAATATTGTACTACTCGGTACTGAAACCCACATTTGTGATAAAAAGCTAAACTTCAGTGCCTTGGTTTACAAACTACTATTATTTGAAACCTGGTACTAGGTTTTCTAACACTTTGTATAAAGATATTCAAATCATTTAACCTTGTACTTAAAAACAGGTTGATTTGCGTGTTGGTATTTGCTTAAAACCTGATCAGTTTATGTGTCTTGACCAGTTCATCTGCAGCTTCGAGACATAATAGTGTACAAGTGTTCAGCAAATTATTTGCATTTTAGCAAAGTATTATAATTCTGTGATAGTATATTTAATTAAGTAACCATTTATAAGTGAACATAGTGTAAAAATGTTGAACCTACACTTTAGATATACTTTGAAGAATTCAAAAAGGCTTAATAAGCGAATGCGACTTCGTCGTGCTAACTTATTTAAAGGTATTGTTTTTATAATTAAAGTTAATGTTGTGGTTAATGCATCTCATACTAATTTAATATTATTTAATTCTGATATTTTTAAAGGGACATGAATACGTCAACATTTTTATTAGTCAGTTTTGATTATTTGGCCGGTTTTATAATTTATTAAGAAATAGTCAATGTGACAGAGATTATGTACTACACAAGTACTGTAATTATTAACCTTGTCAAAATTCTTTCAATAATTATCTACATATATTCAAAGCCGTGGACTTCATTCATTACTAGGTCTAGGTCACTACTTACTGTTTAACGTTAACAGGTATTAATTAATTGTTCTTATTTTTTCAAACTTTTATATTAATAATTTTGCTAGGAATTTTTTGTAATAATTAAGTAGTTAACTAGGAACAAATAGCTATTTTAAGAAAAACAATTTAGCATCAATAATGTTATCTCAGTAAATGGTTTAAATAAATATTTTTTGTTATGTAGTAAACAAACTACAAAATTAGGAATTTCGGTGCCGTACGTCAGAAAATAACCTTGTAGAAAAACGTAATATAATCAATTAAATCTGAATAGTGACGTGCTATGTACGTATTATATAATTATAAAAGCAAAAATCTGGATACCCACCGGTTCTGCTTTAGTCAGTTTATTATGCTAATTACTTGTTGAACTAGCGCTGCTCATGAAACCTTCCGTTCCACCAAATGACCATAATTACTGTCTGGCAGAACCGTGTGCATTTTTAGTTAGTATTAATTGCAGATTTAAGCTTTTATGTGGTTCAGAGTATTAGCTCAGCTATTTCATTTTTACAGCAATGCCCTGGTTTGGAATGGACATCGGCGGCACTCTGTGCAAGCTGGTTTATTTTGAACCAAAAGACATCACACGAGATGAGTTGGATTCAGAGATTGAGATTTTAAAGAAGATTAGAAGATATCTTACGAAAAATTCAGCTTACGGGAAGACTGGACACCGGGATACACATTTACAGGTAAGAAAAACCATGATAGGATTAAATAATGAGAGCATGGCCTAATTTGTTTATCTTGTTTAAGGTTGATAAACAATTACAGGCTTTTAAAGATGTTAAGTAGAATAGTTGAACTTTGATTAATGCCATCAATAAAATTTTATTATATTTATTAGTGTGTTAAATCCTAATAACATTGACTTTTATACTTTATACTTGTGTGTTGATATATAATTATAAATTATATAAATGTTTGTGTAGCTCTTACTATTAGCACTAATTAGAGTATAATTTTTAGACAAGGATACAGCTGTATACTAGTAACATAATTATTAGATGAATGATAATTGTTGCAAATATATATAACAGCTGATATTTTTAAATAAATGTATACTGTAGAAAACAACTGCTAAAAATTAAATATGACACTTGAAATCATATCAAATTTTTAGAGCAGTGTCATCTGCCAGATGTTACAACAAAATGGTAGTATAGTTGCACTACTTGCTGATCAAAAAAAAGTCCATTAAGAAAATAAAAATAATCATAATAACTCAGATATCGAATATTTAAAATATGAATGACCTTCCATATTCGTGGAATTACCATTAAGAAGTTTTGTGGCCTAATTAAAATGTACTTTTATACTTATGTACAGGTTTGGAAATGCTATTTCTAATTGAACCTACAGAAAACTTTCCAGTATTACTAGGTATTGGAAAGTGAAGTACTAGCTGTCAGTGGCCTTCATTTCATGAACCAAAATGTCTTACTTTCTGAAAACTGCATCTCATTTAACTTCACAGATGCGTTGTTTTATAATTCAGAGATGGAATTTGTATTTTGCCCTTTGAAATATGATAAATTTATTTTAAAAATCATTCTTCGTACAACTGATTAAAATTTGTTAAATCATGCAACTAATTTTAGTGTTTTATATGTCAAAGTGAAATATAATTGAACTTCAGATATGATTTTTAATTTTCGATTTGTGATAATGTATTGTATTTTGAATGTGAAGGTTTTAATAATATTTGAAATAATTCTCCCGCCTCTAAAGTAAAATACTATTTAAAACTAACATATCAATATATGTTTAAATTAATGTTTTTATAAATTTAGCTGCAAAACAGGAAACAAATGTTACCTAATTAAAAAATAATCATAAAAAGAATTTAGAATTAAAAATCTTGTATCCAATTTTTATTTACTTTTATCATTTTATTGATGTAATTATTAGCCGCTTGGGTGGTTGATAGGGTAAGCACCTAGCGTAGTAATCAGGTGGACATGGATCCAAATTTGGCTATAGCTGAGAATTTCTTGGTGGGGCGAAGAATTTGAACTCATTTGTTAAGTTAGCGTGGTGTGTTTGGACATAGGGTCGCATGCGACTTATTATCGTTACCAAGGCGGTCTGTATTATTCCAGGCCTATAAAGTGACCTTTTTAATGGCCTACTACAATCTGGCAACATGGCTTCGCCAACCTTTAACAAAAATTACTAGTTTTGGTTACTAAATGAACAATCTGTCAATGCCTGTCCCTGTCATTCTGATACATGCCAGTTGAAAAAATCTTTAAAATCTATTTAAAAGCAATTCCTAATGGGTAGGTACTTAATTCTCCTTTGCAAGTAAATTGCTCCTAATCTTCACTTTGTCTAAAACAGTAATTTCTTCAAAATAACTTGCCTGGAAGCTAGTGGTATTGCAGAGGGAACAAGTCTCTTCATGATATGCTTTATCGGACTCTTTCCACTGTCTTGGGTGTTTATCACACGGCGTTTTGGGAGTTTTTGATCTACTCTCCAAACTTCGTGTGATAAACACCCTTGACAGTGGAAAAAGTCCGATAAAACATATCATAACCTTATAACCTTTATATTGGTTTTTTAAAGTGCTTTTCACAAACAATACTAGTCTTTTCAATCCGCCAGTCCTCTCAATTCAAAACTTCTTGCCATTTTTGTGCCACTGTTTCATTAGATGGAAGTTTGAACACGTTAATATATGGAGCAGCTGATGAAGCATAGTTAATTTGACTTGCAGCTTGCTACGCAACACTCCAAAGGCATTTTTGCAACTGAGGTGAACTGTCTTGTCAAAATAGTTGATTAACGTCAAATACATTTCAAAGTTTTTAAAACTTACTGCCGGTTTTATAAAGGCCACTAATCTGACGTTAACTTTAATTCGCTGTTAAATTAAACAAAAGCGCATCAAAACATCAGTGCTTATGACATTTTATTCATTGGTAAACAAATTTTGATGTCCTTTTGTTTATTTTAACAGTGAATTAAAGTTAACGTCAGATTAGTGGCCTGGAATAATACAGACCGTCTTGTCGTTACACTTTCCTTGTAGTATGAATGGTCCTTGATGCCGAAAGAGAAGGGAAAGATTCCTGAGTATGGAAAACGAAAATTATGATCTGTTTATTACTTTTATTTGTTTATATCAAGAGTTTTGTCGAAATTAATTAGATTTTATATATAATTTTCAGAAATCAAATGTCGTTTTGAATTAACCTATAGCAGTTATTAAATATCCTTAACATTTTTCGTCGTTTTTTATACTGTTTTTGATTTAACGATTATACAGTTTTGTTTTTAATGATATTTGAAACTACATTTCAAACAATTTAACGAAATAGTCTGCTAAAATCTTAATTTCTAAATTAAAAATAATAAAGTTATCCAGCTCTGCTATTGTTTGTGTTTTATATCTAGTCTTCTTTATAACAATAATAATTAGCTACATTAATGTTCTTTTGTAGGAATTTTAAATATATTACTATGCTATTTTACAGCTGGACAATGTCCCTTTAAGAGGTCGACGTGGAACACTACATTTCATTCGCTTTCCTACCAGTGAAATGGGAAATTTCCTCATTTTAGCAAGATCCAAAGGAATAGCAACTCTCGTTACTACTGTCTGTGCAACAGGCGGTGGAGCTTACAAATTTGAAGAAAATTTCAGAAGGGTAAGTGTTTATAAAAGTTGGCCCAATTTTGATATTTATTTAGTTTTTTTTTATTAGGAAGTGAACATGAAATTGGCAAAATTCGATGAATTTGATTCACTAATAAAAGGCATGCAATATGTTGATGCACATAATCCAACAGAGTGCTATTATTGGGCAAATCCCACAGATGAAACAAAGTGCGCTAAAATCAATTACGACTTTTCTAATCCATATCCCTTCTTAGTAGTAAACATTGGGTCTGGTGTAAGCGTGCTGGCTGTTTATGGACCAAATAATTACAAAAGAGTTTCTGGTACTAGGTAAGTGAGACATTCGAATCACGTTTTTTTAATAAAATTGATAAGAAATATTTTTGAAGTACGTGTAATTTATACTATTTGTTTTCACTTCAGCATAGGTGGAGGTACATTCCTAGGACTTTGTTGTTTGCTAACCGGATGCAATACATTTGAAGAAGCTATCGAGTTAGCAGCTGGAGGTGACAACACACACGTCGATAAATTGGTCCGTGATATATACGGCGGTGATTATGATCGATTCGGGTTACCTGGAGACCTCGTAGCAAGCAGGTGTGTTACGCTGTATGTTTTGTTTTTCTGTAAATAATTGTTTCTCAGTTTGTTTATGTGAATAGTGAAATAATATTCCACTCAATTTTGTGTTTTAAATAACTACTACTTTTGGTGTACAATTTATTTACAAATCAATTTGCCAATCAAAAGTTTGTAACTATTAATTTTATATTTAAAATTTGTTGCTTTTATACATATAATTTGCTTTGTATTTTGTTTATTGTAGAAAGCTGTAAATTTTCTATTATGCTAATGGCTAAACTAACTATAAAGTAATGCTATAAAAGTTTGAGTTGCATATTAATTAGCCGTATGATGTTAGAAACACAGTACAATTTTGTTTTAAAATTGATTGCGTCTTGTAAAGAAGCAAGACATTTTTATTATATATTACTTAATGGTCTAACGAAAATATTAATAGCTTAAAATTGATCTACATAATTATGTATATCTATTTAATTTAATTGTAATATGCATTGTATTAGACCTGCAATGCAAACATATTTACTACCTTAATATATTTTTGACATTCAAATAGACTTCTAAAAAATATTAGATCCTAGTTATTAGTGGCATATAAATAAATACTTTTGTTATTTAATAGAATTAGCAGCCTCGCTGTTCCTTATTAATTTTTGTACTCATTTCATAGTTTTGCATTTTATTTTGTTGCATTGCATGATGTAGCTGTTCTTACTGTTGCTTTATTTTCTTGCTCTCTATGTTGTACCTTATTTGGTGGCACTGAAGTTTTTCGGCTGTCTGCAGTTTTGGGCAAATGAATTCTCGAGAGCGGCGCACTAAAGTCAGCCGAGAAGATTTGGCTAAAGCAACGCTCGTCACCATCACCAACAATATTGGATCCATTGCAAGAATGTGCGCTCTTCAAGAGAAAATTGATAGGGTAAGTTTGTAATTTATGATTCACCAGATTTAGTCAGATTATGTAAGTTTTTATAATTGAACATTAGCGTTAGCTATAAAATTAACAGTAACACTGAAAAAAGACACATTACCCGCATGAAAGTAAATTTGGTTGATAGTTATAAACACAATTCTTTTTTTATAACAGAGCGTTCTACATAAAGGTGTGAACAAAAATTCCTTGCAATTAAACCAATTTTGAATTAATAATATTGCAATATTTGTATTACTTAGGGCCGGTTGCACAAAGCAATGTTAAGTCTCGTGTTAGCTAACATCGTGTCAAAGTGAACAAAATCGCATCAAATTTTGTTTACTAATGTATTAGTTACCATAAAGATTTGAGATTTGGTAACTAATACATTAGTAAACAAAATTTGATGCGATTTTGTTCACTTTGACGTCGCGTTAGCTAACACGAGACTTAAAATTGCTTTCTGCAACCGGCCCTTAGCCTAATGTCATTTCACCTTTGCTACTGTTTTTAAGTGTTTTTGTAGAATGTTTTTTCGTTAATTGCAGTATTTAACATAAATGACAAATAATAAAAAAAGTCATGTAACTGATATTTTGCTAGGCTGAAACGAGAGCAGAAAATGCTAATTAATAATATTATAAAGTATAAGTAGCTATTGATAACCACAACGTAACTGATGGTGACAAAAAAACGGAATCCCAAATTGGAGAAAATAATTAAATCAGAAACTTTTAGTTAAGTTTCTAATGCTGAATTCTATTAAAAAATTAATTGGATATAGCCAGCTTAGTTTTTGAGTTATGCGTAATTACAAACATCTTTCCACAAGCAAGACCACAATTATACGCAATCCCCAAATAAATTAAACTCATATACAAAAAACCAGCTTCAATTGTAGTAAACAAACGTACAACTTACATGGACACATCAGAGGACCGACCAGCTACTGTGAAGACGGCCTATGGTTCTTTTCTAAATTATCAAAGGGTGTTCAAATTACCAGGGGACACAAAGAGTCTATATACAACCTATTAGCTTACGAGAACTCTTTAGTTAGCCAAATTTGTTATGACATGAAACAGACTCGGAACGGTTTGTTACATAAATTACTTGCATTAACCGTACAGAAAACCAAAGATACCGTGAATAGAATTATATTAGGAGCAGTAACAGGTGTTGTCAGAGCATTTGATCACGAAAAATCGCCTATTTACATTGGCGCACCATAAAAATATAGTCAAACACTTGGGTTGCAAACAAGTCTTTAGTGAGTAATTATACAACCTTACGGTGGCGTCGTAAAGCCAAGCACAGTGGTGTTAATAAAATACCACCACGATAGGCAGAGATTTAGTTCAGTAATTGTACAGCAACAACTGAAGTAATGATTCGAACAGGACCAGAGATTAGCTGATGAGTTCAAGCTTTAGATTGATAGTACGCACAAGTTCGTCTGTATCTTGGACAATGTGCATAAATTCTTCCAGCTGAATAGAAGCACAAGCAGCATAACTTCAAATTTTCAGCGAACAAAGGAATAAACGAACATATACCTTAAATAAACAAAAGCCGTCTAAATACAACAGAAGAATAAATCCAATTTAAATATCTGCACATTTTGCAACTGAAACCAGAGCATACTAAAGCCTCACAACCTCAATAAAACAAACCCCTGAATTAATGGCAAATGGGGTACGTGTGTTCAGTGAGAGATGCTGGCTAAAAAAAGGCGTTTTAGAACAAACGCACACGTGCTAACGTGAGAAACAAAAGAACATCGTGACTAAGATAGCTGGTTTGAAAATGGAGAGTTATTTTGCTTGAGAAAAACAGAGTGTGGGGACCAAATACGAACTCCTCGACCTTGAAGTGTAAACAGTTGAAAACGGACGGCTTCAGCCAAAATAGCATACAGTGAATGGGAAAAATAAAAAATCTCTTTTTTGACCGTAACAATCGCTATATGTCAATTATTGTAGTAGTTACACCCAATTAAATAACATATGCAAACTTTCATTTGCTTTTGAATGAAACAATGGGTCTTCCATCAACAAATGCTTTTCTGCATATTTCTCAGTTATTTATAAAAATCAGTGTACAAATTTTTATATCAATGAAAAAGTAAAATTAAGTTCTTTCAAGGGTGTTTTATTGCCATCCTTGACAAGAATTTAAAATAGGAAAGTTGGTTTGATACCAAGTTATGAAAATAAATAAAAATCTAAAACAAGATTTGAATTCTTCTTTCAGAGGAGTTTTATTAATGTCAAACTAGTTTTGGTTTAAGTAACATAATAATCGACGCCATCTTGATAGCGTAATCGGTAGAGTGCCAAGCTTGCAATAAATAAGTCCTCGGTTCGAATTCGTGGATAGGTGGAACTTTTTCCACACTCCACTGCATTGGACTGAGCTGGGGTGTCAGTTTGATGTTGGGATTCAATTAACGCCACTCTGAAGGCTGGTCTATATGGTTGAGCAACAAGACTACACCAGACTTGGAGGTAGCACAATGGGCCTACCTTGAGGCCTCTACCAAATCCAAAAACAATAATTGACGTACATTAAAAATCACAAATGCTGGTTTTTATTAGCATAACTCAAAAATTAAGATAGGTCAAATTTGAAATAATATTCAGCAGCCCAACTTTGCACTAATTTAAACGTGAAATCGTATGGTGAACCTCATATTTGATTGAATAACGCTGTACAGTGGTACATACAAAATTTTAAAATTAATTAAACTTTCTCAGGTGGTGTTCATTGGCAACTTCTTACGAGTCAATCCAATTTCCATGAAATTACTGGCATATGCCATGGACTATTGGTCTAATGGAACCATGAAGGCACTTTTCCTGGAACATGAGGGTTACTTTGGAGCAGTGGGTTGTCTCCTCCAGTTTAATGGCCACAGTTGATTTGCTGTTGATCGTTAATATATACATTGTTGTGCGTCTTACTTAGTAAGAAACATTCCGAGTAAAGTGGTGGAGGAATATAGTATACAATGAATCGGACTTGAATGGAGTTTTAATTCCATTGTTTCATTTTCTATAAGTAATCAAGTAAGGATGTGCGGCTTGGAAAAGTTTAACTTTCCACCAACAGTGAAGTGTTGAGGTACGGTCAAGAACTGGTAGGAAATATTTTTCTAAGGTTTTTCATAAGGTAGAGTTTATATGCTACGCCTAGATATGATAGAAGTTTTAATCCACAGTTTCACATTGGTTAAATGTATCTGTTTGGCAACAAAGTTGCATATTGTAATTATTAAGCTTAATATTTTATATAAGTCATCTGTTTTATTATAAATATGTAATAGTAAGGCTACAGGGCATATATTGTAGGAAATTTTAACAGGGCATTGATTGTAAATAGGTAGGGAAACTGTTAAATGTAGAATTTCCTGGTTCGGTAGCTAATGAAAGAAATCATTTTCAACTGTTTTACTGTATATAGTAAGGTATTCGTATGTAGTGATACATAAACAAATTAAAATTATTTATTTTAGCATTTAACAACAAATTTATTGTTACAACCCAATTGAAAACGTTAATTTATCGCTGTTCTTGCAGCATTAATTTTCCTGGAATATCATGAATAATAGGAGACATGACAGTGTACGCATGAAAATGTACAGTTGTTGTTGCTTATATGGTTTCTCGTGGTAAGATTGAGAACAGCTCTTCGTGTTGCTGTTATTGATGGAAATGTACTGAAATAGATCATGTTTTTTATTGAAATATAACCTTCAGCTTTATTATATTACCTTCACTACACCTAAACACACACATCCTTCACCGCTGACTTGTGTCTAATTAGTTTGTACAGATTGGCAAAAATGTTTAAATGTACATAGAACTGGTAACCTGTGGGATTATTCGTTTAGCTGAGCTATGTATTATGGCTGTAATAGCCAGTATATCCAAGGCTGATTTTAAAATGTATTAATCAAAATTTGTATTTGTACATCACAAATTATGAATTAAGAGTCCTGATTTTTTTTTTTAACGTACAAATTCAAGCAAGTGTTATACAGTGCGAACGTTGGCTGTGGAATGCTCCAAATAAAAAATTTCCTGATCATCTGCGGCCAAAATCCTCGGACACAAAAAATTTCCTGATCATCTGCGGCCAAAATCCTCGGACACGTCGATTTTTATTTTTATTTGGGCATTTTTTAAATAAAATTATACATCAGGGTGTCCCTCGTATGAGGGATGGCGTTATCGATGTGTCCCTCGTATGAGGTATGGCGTTATCGATTTTTTTTTTAATGGAAACACCCTTTTTTTATTAGGGAATCTGAAAGAATGCATCTTTTTTCTTACGCTAAGGTAATTTTTGTGTATAGGTCACATTACCGAAAATTAAGAAAAAAAAAATGAAATTTAGAAAATACTAAATTTGATTTTACGCTTTTATCAATGACAGCAATCAATGAAAAACATATCGGTTGTCTTAGTTACTGTCAGGCAGACAACGGTGCACAATTTGTACATTTAATTTAGTTGTTTTTGAAATTACTATTGCAACTAAATTTAGTATTTTGCAATTTAAAATTTTTTTTCTTAATTTTTGCTCATCTGATCTATATTCAAAAATCAGCTTAACGTAAGTAAAAAGATGCGTTCTTTCAAATTCCGTAATAAAAAAAGGAGGTTGCCATTTTAAAAAAAACTTTAATAACGCCATACCTCATACGCGGGACACCCTGTATGTATGCATTTTATTTCAAAAAATGCCCAAATAAAAATAAAAATTGACGCGTCCGAGGATTTTGGCCGCAGATGATCGGGGAATTTTTTATTTGGAGCGTTCCACAGCCAACGTTCGCACTGTATATTCAAATGTAATTTATAATAAACTCGTAAATTTTGTATGGCATGGTCAAAACAGTAAGGGGTTGATAGTGGCGTGGTTGTCTCTGTCTGTTACAAAGGTAGGTTATTTTCTTATTTCACGCTCTTGAAAGTGTTGCACGTTCTATGTTTACATAGAAACAAAGCTGCTGAAAATGCCCTCCACTACAAATAAGTTGCAATTCTGCAAAAGCACAAAACTTCCAAAATGGCTCATTTAACACGTTAATCGCCGCAATACAAATTCAGAAATGGGTCTCAAGGGCCAACTACGTAGAAGAAACAATAAAACATATCTAATATTGAAACGCCTATAAATAGGCAGCCAAATACGCTATCCAAGGGGTAAATGTGTTGTTGGGTATAGGAGGCCACGTCCATTAGGCAAAGCATGTAAAGTTACGCACAATGAGAAGCTACAGTGAATCACACGGCCACGAAAACTTTTCAACGTGAGATGCAAGTTAGCTTCACGTGGCGATTAACGTGTTAATAAACGAATAAAACAGTAGCCAAACAGTGCAAGTAAAGACACATCCCTCACTTAAACAATTCAGTGACCACAGTCTCTGCACCCCTTTTTTTAAATACCCACTACATGCTTTGTGCAGGTATATATTTCTTTAAGTATTGTAGCTGTACTTTAATAACAAAAATCCTGTGCGTCACTACATATTTATTAATGTTTGTATTGAGTGAACTAAAAATTGTATAAATTTTAAAGCGCATATATGCAGAGCTGGAACTAGGTTGCCCAACGTCCATGACAACATATTTTTTTGCGTCCCTAATGTGCTAGAGCCACATACTACAATATGTAAAGAATAAACGTAATTATAATGACAGATCAATAAAAAAACAAATTAGGGTAGGCTGTGATATGTGTTATACGTTTGGCAGTACTGAAGTGTATTGTCAGTCGATGTCGAATTCGATATTTGCAGGTTTAAGTTCTGTGTCAGTCTGTGTCAAATAACAAACAAAACTTAATCAACTAATCTCGAATTTGACATAGGGCCGGTTGCAGAAAGCAATGTTAAGTCTGGTGTTAGCTAACGCGACGTCAAAGTGAACAAAAACGAATCAAATCTCAAATGCTTATGGTAACTAATACATTAGTAAACAAAATTTGATGCGATTTTGTTCACTTTGACGCGACGTTAGCTAACACCAGACTTAACATTGCTTTCTGCAACCGGCCCATAGACTGACAATACGCTTCAGTACTGTCAAACATATAACACATATGAGCCCACTAGATGCAAAACTTTGCGTTTGCACTCTTAGAAAATGTGTGCTAGAGGATTATAGTAATTTACGTTACGAGACCGGAAAGTAGTGTTTTGCAGATCGAACCAAGTAGATCACAGGGCGAGCCGCAGGCCAAGCTGGAAGCTTGGGGAGACCTGCAAAACACTACTCTCCGGTCTTGTAACGTAAATTACTATTGCCTCTAGCACACATTTTCTAAGAGTGCAAACGCAGAGTTTTGCATCTAGTGGGCTCATATCACAGCCTGCCCGAATTGATTTTTTTATTGATCTGTCTGTATTATTATAGCAATCTAACATGAGAGCAAACGAAAATGAAATCAGGCTTGGCTTTGAAATATTTGTTTTATGAATAATATGTTGGTGAGACTGTAAGTCTATGTCAAATTTGAGGTTAGCAGGTTAGGTTTTGCGTCAGTCTGTGTCAAAACTGACCCAAAACCTACAGCACGACCGATTTGGCTCTTTTTTTTTTGTTGTATTCGTAATTGTCAGGACAAGGTTTGTATGAAAGAAAATTTTGGGAAAATCTACCGGAAAATTCGGAAAATCAGAAAGATGATTTGGTATGGTATTTTTGAATGGGATTTCGTATGTGTTTGTTTCCGAATGGCTTTTCGAAGAGAAAAATTTGAAAATCGGAGTGGAAAAATCGGAAAATAAGGAAAAATCTAATTTATTTTCAGGATGGAAAAACCGGAATAGAACAATGGAAAAGTCATGTTTCAAAACATACACGCATAGGTTCACGTGATATTATGCGCGAGTAACGCCGGATAGATCACAGCTATGATGTATACAAGGAAGGATATTTCACAATTCAACCCCTACAGGAGTAAAATGAGGGTTCCAATTTTGTATGGAAAAATTATAAATAAAAAAATAAATAGACATTTCGACTTGAAACTTCGTAGGAGTACTCCTAAAAACAAATAAGCAAACACGTACTTCGTGATTTTCCGAAAATCAACCCCTTAGGCCCCTTTCAGACGAAACGACTTTTCGCCGTGCGCCGTATACGGCACAGTGCCGTGCATTCCAAAGATGCGCCGCAGAGCACAGGACTTTTCGCCCTGAACATGACGGCGTGTTATGGGCCGTGATGTATCAGGGTGTTTGTATATCGCTAGACAGCTTGTAACTCATTAATAATAGATATTTAAAAACTTTTTTTGTTTTAAATACCAGTATTCGGCCTACAAACTGTCATAAATCAGTTTAAGTCATGGCTTCCTATTTTTGCGACACGACTTTGGTTTTTTTTAACGGAACACCCCGTATATTTGTAGATATTTGAAATCAGCGAAAATACTTTGAAAGATGCTCAAACAAAAATTTTAGAACTGATTATTTTTTAAAATAAAAATATATTTAGTTCAAGTAGGCCATGACTTACATAAAATTATTAATCATCGAACAACAAAAGCAAAAGAAACTCCACTTGGCTCCAAATATTCCTCATGGCCGAATTATCGCATCAAACGCACTAAAACCATTTAAAACTTTGTTTTTTAAATGGAACAATATGAGTTTCATTAAACAGTTGAAAACTACAACAAAAAACTTTCCAACGATGATCCATATTCACCATTTCATTTCGCCTTTAAAAAATTATTTTATTTTAAAAATAATGCGAACATAATTATTTCATTTAAGAAACATAGTTTTCAATTGTTTTAGTACGTGTGCTGCGATAATTCGTCACTGAGGAGAGCCAGGTAAACTTTCCTTTGCATTTTTTGTTCGATTGTTAGTGATTTTAGGTGTCATGGACTAATTTGGGAATTTTTTAAAACAAAATAACTTTCCAAAATTTATTTTAAGCATACTACCACAGCACTGATTTAAAATATTTAAAAATGTACAGGGTGTTCCATTAAAAATACCAAAGTCGTGTATCAGTATGCAAAAATAAAAGGTCATGGTTTACATTAGATTACAATTTGTAGGCTACGTACTGGTATTTAAAACAAAACGACGTTTTTTCAATATCTCTATTATGAACGATGTTACGATTTATAAACACCCCGTATGTAGGCTTCTAATCGTATCTCACTTTTCAGTATTGTGTAATAGATGACTGAGAATGACTCAGTTACATTAGAATGTTAACAGCAACATTCGAATAAAGTGCAAGAACAACTCATTAGACGAAATACCAATGTGAGAGAAGCCATCTCACCGGCGGAAAGTCGTTCCGTCTGAAAGGCTCCATATACCACAATGTATATCAAGACGCCCTGTACGGCACGGCGCCGTGTCCGAGCTTGATAAACGCCGTGGTGTTCACGGCGGCCGTGTACGGCTTAAGTCGTGGCCGTTTCGTATGAAAGGCTCCATATGAATCAATAGTCTTCAAAATGCACGGCACTGTGCTGTACACGGCGCACGGCGAAAAGTCGTTTCGTCTGAAAGGGGCCTTAGGGGGTGAAATGGGGTAAATAAGCCTAAAAATTGATATGGGTGTCGTTATTGAGGTTTTTTGGGACGTTGATTGCAAAAATGCATTTATTTTTAAGTCCAAGACGGTGGATATGACATAAAATTAAAACTATAGTGGTGAAACGGGGTTTCAGAGGCAAATTATTTTTGGGCAGAGCGTTTGCCGGGTCAGCTAGTATACAATGGTTTTTGAAATTTAACGATGCTTTATCACCCCTGAAAAAAATATAAAAAAATATATAAAAATGCTATAAACAGTTTCAATGCTTAATTTTGCCCCTTAAAAGCGTACACCACGTTTGCCACGTCCTAGTTCCAGGTCTGCATATACAGATTTATTTTTACAGATGTGACTGTAAGCAGTTGAACAACAAATATGTACTATTGCGGAAAAAATATTTTGCACGGTTTGTTTGCAGTGTCATTTTTACTTCCTTTTACTATAAAGGAAGTATTGGATTCACCCCAAAAATTTGAAATTGAGTTTTCAACGGATCTTCACGTTTTAGAGTCCCCTGATCCCAAAAAACATATTTTTTTTCATTGGTCTGTCTGTCTGTGTCTGTGTGTCTGTCTGTGAACAGAATATCTCAAAAACGAAAAGAGGTATGGGGTTGAAACTTCATATATAAGTTTTGTGTACTATGTAGATGAGACAGCAAGCTTTTGAAGAAAATCGCATAACCGGAAGTAGGTGTTTACTCTTGTAATTTTTCAGTTTTTTTCGATTTTTTCAAAACGGCTCTAACGATTTTTTTTTAAACTTTACATTTTTAATGTGTATTGATGTGAGGTAGGTGATTTTCCAGTTGAATACTTCTAAAGTGGGTTTCTTTTGTTTTTTTTTCTATTTTTTTTATTAACTCCTATTTTAAATAAAACACCCGGTATATTATTACATTTTTGAATCCACCTTAAAATTCTAGAGAAAATTTGTCTCTTCAACTAACACTCGATTTTGTACCGTTTTTGTAGAATTTGTAATTTTTGAAAATTTTTAACAAATGGTTAAAAATGAAATTTTTGACTAATTATTAGATCACTGTAAAAGGAAGTTGTGTGAGTGTATCACACCAGATTTTTTAATAAGAAAAAACCCTTTCAAAGCTGTAGAACAAACATGTATATAACTCGTACAAAAGCGGACTTTTAGACTCGCCTTATTTATGTGCCTCGCTTGTTGCGCTTGCTAGGCCAAAAATTTATGTATGTACTCGTACGATAGCAAACTTTTACACTCGCTCGCTTGGCCATAAACTGTGGTTGGTCCAAAAAATTGCTTAATTTCGTACTTTTAACATAAATAGCTATTAAATAACTTATTAGTTTGTACTATTGCGTCCAAAAAATTGCACACGGTTTGTTTGCTTTGTGTATGTAAGTGCACTAAAGTCACTCAATTGTCAGTTGTACAATTGACATTTTGCCTTCAAAACTTAAAATGCTGAATCATGTTCAAATCGAGGCCGAAAAAGGCTTTGTTATCGCAAAGCTAGAAGAGGGATGGTCACTGTAACGTGTGGCCGATGAAGTTTGTTGCGGAAAAAGCACCATTTCTTAACATAACCTGAAAAAACTAGTAATACGACAATAACCCCAAAACGTGAAAAATGAGACACACAGTGGCTTACCACTGTTGATAAAACCAAGTAACTAGATTATGTAGCGTGCGAAATATTTTTTCTGCAATAGTACCCTGCTTTATAAAACGGTGCTTCCAGCATCTTATAATGCTTTTTTATTTAAAGCAATTTAACACAAATTTATAAATATTTACTCTGTTAATCCATTTATTCTTACATTTCGCTGCTCTAATTCAATACGGAGAGATTTTATAAACATGAGGTTTAGAGAAATACTGAATTAAAATATTTTTTCTGTCACTAAAATTCAACTTTGAAAGGATTGGTCCTAATGTTAGGCTTTTATAGATGTGTCAGTATTACTTTATCTGTATACTATATTGGTATGAAACGTCAGACTTATTTCAAAATCTCATTTTTTGAAGATATCGCACTATGAACTTAGAGCAGCGATATCTTCATGTGCTCCTTTGTTTTATTGTATTACCCTTACGTATATTATTATGACAAGTTTCAAGTGATATGGAGTGCTTTTTATTAGTAAAATTTTTATTGTTAACTGTTGCTTAAGTTATTAGTGCAAATTAGAGGTGATAAACTATCGGTTTGGGTTACAATCGGCTTATGGATAGTGTATGAAGAGAAAATATTGATCAATTTAGTCACAATAAATTCAAATAAGTCTGCTTCAGGGCTCTATTTTGAGGTCTACTCTTTTCAATTTGTATCCGGCCGAGTTTCACAAAATATTTGATTCGTCTGTTAAAACTATCCAATATGCTGATGACATATGCATAGTTTCATCCCACAAATCTTTGAATAATCTCAAAAGTAACCTCTCGGTGGCAGTAAGTCATACACAAAAGTGGTTAGAGCGTAACGGTTTTGAGTTATCTAGCCAAAAAACGAATGGGGCATTTTTTTCTCGACACAGGAACCTTTCAGAAAATTCCATTAGGAGATATTAAGCTTTCAATTAAAGAATCCGTTAAATACCTAGGATTCATCATCGACAATAAGTTAAATTGAGTTCATCATATCAACTACATCAAAATGTGAGAAGTATTTGAACCTTCTTCGGATGATGACAAAGGTTAGATGGGGAGCGGATGTTACTATCGCATGCAACTTTTATAACGCATGTATTCATTTGCATCTCGAATTTGGATATAAGTATTTTGTTTAGTTCGCTAGTAATGGATTCAATAACTTTAAGGTTGTTCAAAATAAGAGTTCTGCTCCAAATGAAGCGTTGCGTGCAGAAGCGGCTGTTAAGTATGTTATAAAACTGAAAACTAGCAGTTCAAATATTATATTTAACAATATTCACACCCGTTCGGTTTTGGATTTGGTGAATAGGTTCTGGGCAATCGATCATTGCCACCTCTAGTGGAAGCGTATAGGTATGTCGTCTTTCGATGAGGTAGTTCCCAAAGCTAAATTCCCAACAGAAAGTTTTTTTTAATATATTAAACTTGTATGTTTGCCATATAACAGTGATAAACTGGTTTATTTATCTACATTGGACCGCTTATCAAATACAACAGTTACGAGAATTGTTGATTATCACGACAATTGCATGCAGTTGTTGAAATTGTTTATTAACGTATTAGTGAAGGGTCTGCCAAATTTCTTTGGTGCATTTTTATGGAGCTTTGAAATGGCATTTACTATGGAAAATTCATTCAAAGATAATATTCAATTTTTAGCCACCAAAAGACGTCAACCACTAGAAATCCATGAAAGAATGAAAGCTGTTGATGGTAACTTGGTTACTATAGTTATTCTCATGCTACAATAGTTTAGTAAGGCAGAACATTTCGGCAAGGAAGATTTGGTTCAACCAGAACATGTTCATGTTGAAAATTCACACGAAAACGTGGCTTATGGAAACTGCTTTAGATGTAAATAGATGCATTAAAGTCAGATAACTACCTGAAATGATGAACATCACTGTAGAAAGTGTTAGTTCCATTATTCGCACTCTTACCTATCACAAAGTTAATGTCTTTGGTCCATTAAACCGGTCGCTAAAGAGACAGCGACTCACTTCGGACACTGAAGTGCAGCTTGCCGTTAGAGAATAGTTTCATTAATAGCTGCAAGAATTTTACCAGCATGAAATTTATATACAGGGTGTTACAAAAGTAACTCCCGTCCTCTTGGGAATATATTCAGGATCTATGTTTTACAAAATTAAGTGTGCTTTCTTCAAACAAAGACTAGCTAAGTACAAAAAAAGGGAAAATGCGAAAGAATTATTTGTTCAAAAATTGAGCATTTCGTCATCAACAAATATAACAAAGACAAGAACAGAAAAGATAGCCTTCTCATTCATTTGACACTGGAATAATTCAGATATAGTCCCTATACATAAAATATTTCCATTATGACAAAGGAATAAAATTCACAATTATTATTTTTACTGTCATAAACTGACCAATATCACAGAATAATACAGAATTGCCTGTCAGCTTAAAATTCAGCTAGTTTTTTCTTGGCGCATGCGCGAGTTCTGGTGGTGTGCAGTCAGCTGTTTTCCATATTTTACACGTGTACTTGTGGCGGTCAAGGACCCCTTATAAGAAGGTTATGTTTTTTGTGTTACCTAGTGGTTTTAAAATATTAATTTAACATGAGTGCACAAAAAATATCTTTTGGTGGCCCATGGTGTGCTGTGCATTTCCATATAAATTGCGTGGACTTTAAACGTACGGATTATTCCTGTTCAGTTTAAAATTTAGGCCTACAATTTTGAATTTACCGCCTCTGCACACCACTAGGATCATGGCGGACAATTTCAAGGTCACAAAAATTGAGTATACCGACATCAAAAGTGCCGACACAGAGAGACCATTTTGATTTAGGGTATTATTCTGTGCCAATATTATCATTAGAATGTAAATAAAAGACAAGAGGTTGTTTTTTGAAAGCACACTTGATTTTGTAAGACATACATTTTTAATACTTTGTTACTCAATAACTCTGTAAGGAAGAACAATCTGAAGTTTTGTCACTCTTTATTATCGGTTTATTTTATCTTCCTGAATATATCCCCAAGTGGAGGGGCGTTACTTTTGTAACACCCTGTATTTGTGTATTACTACAACAAAATTGAGCAAATAAATTCATGCTAGAGCCTCTAAATGTGTTTCTATGGAACAATCCTCATATACTGATGTGGAGGCGCATATTATGATGCAACCAACAACATCCAAAAACAATTTAAGCTAAACAACAACTTGTCCATATTTTCTGCGGAAACGAAAGCAATTTTAGAAGCGATTAAATATGCATTTACCCTTAATGCTAATAATGTTGTAATTATGTCTGATTCTCAAAGTGTACTGCAAGCACTCAGACATAGAAAACATTACTCTAATCGTCATCCTTTGGTGTCTGAGGTAGTATCCAAATATTGGTTTTTTAAAGGGGTCGAAGTACCTTTTTTCTAGATAAAAGGACATTCGAATATTCAACCTAACGAAAAGGTAGATAAGCTAGCTAAGGCAACAGTGCATAAAAATACCGTTGACGACAATAACATGTTTGGGCAAGGCCTAATCGGTTTGGCCAAATCAGTTGTTTTCCAGCTCACTTGCATAAAATAAATTTGTTAGATTTCCCAAAATGTGAATGTGGATATGAAGTGGCAGATTTTTTGCATACACCAAACATCATATGAGCCCACTAGATGCAAAACTCTGCGTTTGCACTCTTAGAAAATGTGTGCTAGAGGCAATAGTAATTTACGTTACGAGACCGGTAAGCAGTGTTTTGCAGATCAAACCAAGTAGATCACAGGGCGAGCCGCAGGCCAAGCTGGAAGCTTGGGGAGACCTGCAAAACGCTACTCTCCGGTCTCGTAACGTAAATTACTATTACCTCTAGCACACATTTTCTAAGAGTGCAAACGCAGAGTTTTGCATCTAGTGGGCTCATATACAACGCACACCATTTATGGAGCAGTTAATATTAATGGGTATTTTGTTTCTTTTAACCCTTTACCACTGACATGGATGTTTCAGGACGTAGACACTGATGTACGATATGTCATACTGTTGCCTATTATTCTTTGTTTTTAATGCTAATCTGTTCTATATCACTGTACTTGTTTTTTACATCAATTACTGAATTATTCTTCACACTTCTGTAGAATACAATACGACTCAAGATAAAATTAACTTTATTTTTTCGAAAAAATTATAAACGCATGCATAATTATAAAAGAAATGTTGGACATTGCCACAGAATCCTGTAAAAATTTAATTACAGCAAAACTTGAGTATTGGTCACTATAAAATGGTAAAATAATGTTTAAAGTAACAAATTAATAATATTAATTTAAAAAAAGATTAGAATAGAAAATACTGACAATAACTGCACTGCTTTTAACTATAGGAATGTAGTCACTGAAATGCGGTACATGATACCGCAAGAAAACTTTACGTCAACATAATTAAAAAACTAAACGCATACTGAAACTGCAGGAGTTGACAATAGGTACAGTTACACCGATGGTTTTCTAGGAATCTTTTGTAAAACTCTTTACAACAGAATGTATTTTTGGAGAGGTATGGCATACCGCATGTCAGTGGTTAAGGGTTAAATGTGGTCAGCATTCTTTGTTCCAACAATATAAATATTTATAAAGTACTGATGAAATTTTTGAGAAGCATCAATTACAATTTAAATTATTGAAATTTTGGTCGTGTTAAAAGTTTGTCATTAAGTAATTTACTGTAGAAAATTCACGTAGCGGATGGGCTAAGATCCCAAAAAAGCCTTACAAAAAAATCAAATAAATACTCAAAAACGTTTTAATATAGGATTTAAAAACTATAAATGTATGCCTAAATCTAAATCCAAAATTAATCATTTTTACCACCAGATTTCTTTTTATAAAAAATATAGTACAGCGAACGGAGGAACTGGTATCGATGTTTTAATACAGCATTATCAATAGTTCCATACTGCTTCGATAGTGTCTTTGCCATCGATATATCGTTGTTTGCTATCGATAATTTATTAACTCTAGTGCAAATGTCGAAACATACATACGTAAATGTATAATAAAAAAACACAAAATTTGATTCCCCAATACACTACATAGAGTTAATAGGTAAAAATAATATGGTTATGTTTCAATATTATAAATGGAGAGCACTATTACTTGTTACAATCAAGTAAACTAAATGCTTCTGAGATGATCTATTTCTAACGAATATTAATAGCTACATACTTCATTGCAAATTAAAGCTCTTTAATTTCTGAAAATAAATTTTTTTTAAATTACGGTTCTGTCAGAAACTATCAGTTTTTCAGTCTGTACTTAAATAACAAAATATTACTCCATGTTACATCTCTAACATGCATTCAAATCAAGGAACCGCTACACACAGATTTAATTTTTGATTGGTGTAAGAAAACTGGCATATATTTTTTGATTTGGTGTGGTGTAGTGAAATCTAAGTAGTACTATGATAAGCGGTAATAATATCTAAGGTAACATCAATGTGCAATCATCAGTTTTTCCAGTTATTACACTAAAATCTGTATAAGCCATTGCTAAAAATAATACCGTCGCGTGCGTTGATAGGCTAGTATGTATACAAAGCCTGCCAGTTAGGCTGTTTTGACATTTATTTCGATAGTTCATATTTTGCCCAATGGCGCTAGTTCACACAATTTGACGTTTCAAACTTGAAAGCTTGTGTTTGGTTCAAACATTTTTAAAAATGTCTTGTTGCATTCTTTCATGTGGAAATGGAGATAAGAAAAACGTCTCCTATCATGAATTGCCGAGAAATATGGACAATGTTTGTGGTTGGATAAAGGTTATTGCGAAAATGGAAAATAGGTGATCTGTCAGACGGTGTCAGCCAGCGCCAATTTCATGAAGTGGTTATAATTTGCATATTACCGACATTCGGCTAGCTGGCAGACTTCATAGAGACTCAGTTTTTGTCAATCAACGCAGGCGATGAATAATACTCACAAAACAGATGTTAGATGGCAACACTATGCGCTTACAGTTACTTAATAAGGAAAGTGTGGCCAATTCGAAGTGTCGTTAGAGCCTACATAAAGAAATCTTATAATATTTCGGTTGAATTCAATAATGTGGTTGAGAATGAGCAGGCATATTAAATGTAGATTAGAGTATTTTAAGCAATTCTGATTCCCTGTAGATGGTTAAAATCAATTGAAACTTTCATGGGTGTTTATTTACAAATTACTTGGATTTTACCAAAACCTGTTTTGAAACGATGATACTGAAACTAAAAATAATGGTTTTCAGTTTAATATGTGTGAAATATCACTACAAATACCTGTTTAAATGACAGGAGTTGTATGTACCCCGTTTGTTATATTGGTCAGTAGGCTTTGCGTCTGCACTTTTTAATGCTGGGATATGTAGTAACAAAATATTACTAAAAAAAATATTGCTTAGTTAAAATTGAGTTTGCATTCTTTATTTTTGTGTAATACAAATATATAAATACTACAAATAGATCTATTTTGATACTTAAACAGTGTTGAGTACTTTTGATAAATTATAAAACATCAATGTCTTATTTTCACAGTAACTAATATTCGTACACTGCCAAAAATATTCAATGAAATTACTCGAAATGGCGGATATCACAACAACCAATCAGAAACTTGACACCAAAATTGACCACTATGTCATTAATATAGCTACTGTGAATGCGCTATACTTTTCATGAGGTTGCGAATTTTTTTCCCACTGCAAAATATAAAATGTATTCCTCAAGCTCTGAAGAGCGTTTTGCCAGTGTTGCGACAGATTGTTTCTTATGTAGCATTATAACATGGCCTGGACACAATTTTATATAAAGTCTATCTTTTTTCAACGTGACTCAGAGCAGGCTGTGACTTCTAATACCTTTTACAGTGTACTAACCTAACCTTAAAAATGTCATGTCACTTTTGACAGATGTTTGAACACTGCACATCAGTTAATACAAGGTTTTGTAAAATATACCTTCAAAATACCACAAAAGCTAACAAAAGAGACTAAGCAAGAGATTCATCGTTGCTTTAGTAAGTTTACGACATTTTTTTTTCCTTGCTAACTTAATTTGTAACCAACATTAAAACCTGGTTTATAATTAAATATAACCCTAAGTATGATGTGAAATTTGTTGGGCGCCATAGGACATGTAAAGTAAATATTGATTGAAGAACCTACACATTATATGTCTGTAAACTGTACAAGACAGAGCGAGAAAATATTAAATGAAATTTTATACAAAATATAAACAAACAGTTTAAACTGTTACTATTTGATCAATTATTAAGTTTACAGGATATAAAGAGCATAATTGGGAAGTATCTAAGAGTAAATGAAACTTTAGATTGACTCTTGATGTTGTCTTACATGGATGAAACTGTTTAATTTGAAAGAATTGAAGTTGTCAGTTTCAGTAGGTAGATACTAGTTTTACTTTCAAAAAGTATATGAAATAATTTTTTACGACTGATGAAAACATGCAGTTTCTGAAGAATTTTTTTGCCAGAAAGTAATGGTTTGCCGGTCAAGATCAGAAAACGGGCATCAGGGATCGGTGAAAGCTTCTGCCAGTCCCTGATGCCTTCGTTACTATGGAAACAAATTTGAGTTATTATTGGGATAAGTCAAATAATAGATATAGTACATTTACTTGACATCTGCACTGTCAAACTGACATTATGTTGGCACCACTGCTATTTTTCACATTTTAACAATTAAATTACTGTACAGTCTAATAAAAAACACATTATTTTTGAGGTATAGTCAAGACATTTTTTTAAAATTTGATACTGACAGTGCAGATGTCAAGTAAATGGACTATAGATACTAATGTAATTATTTTTTTTGAGTTTTCGAAAGTGAATTTGCAAGTTTAAAAGTATGGACTCGGATGTCGTATACATGACCGGAAAATGTTTTGCAGGTCTCCCCCAAGCTTCTAGCAATCCACTTGGTTCGACCTACAAAACGCTACTTTCCGCTCTTGTAACGTAAATTACTATTAACACTGGGACGGGCTGCAAGTACTACACCATCAGTTGATGTAACGCAGATATTGGATTTGTAATAGTTAACATTAGATTTAGAAAATGGTAATAATATAAAATGTGTTTGTTGCATAACTGTAAACAAAAGTGGTTATTTTTTTCTTGGTTCTGGATGGAGTGTAACGAATTGGACAACTTTGAGAATGCAATTCATTAATCACGTGACCCTTTTTAAACCAATTGAAAGCATAAAAACCCTTGGATACATGTGTACCGCAACGGTGATACAAAACAAAAATTCGTATCACCTTATTGTGGTCTGTTGCTATGCAAAAGTGTAAAAATGTTGGTTACCCTGCTGTCAATTTTAAGTCTATGTCAAATTCGAGGTTATCAGGTTAAGCTTTCCGTCAGTTTTGACACAAACTCACACAAAACCTAACCTGCTAACCTCGAATTTGACATAGACTTAAAATTGACAGCAGGGTAACCAACATTAACAGTTTTTCAATTCTCAGCCACAATACCACAAGTGGTATGATTACCACCGATTACTAATCATACCGCGAGTTGTATTTAATAAAAGAATACAATGAATTATGTTGGTGGCACTGTAAGTCTATGTCAAATTTGAGGTTAGCAGGTTAGGTTTTGCGTCAGTTTGTGTCAAAAGTGACGCAAAACCTAACCTGCTAACCACACTTTTGCATACTAACAGACCACAATAAGGTGCTACGAATTTTTGTTTTGTATCACCGCTGTGGTACACATGTATCCAAGGGATTTTATGCTTCCAATTGGTTTAAAAAGGGTCACGTGATTAATGAAATGTATTCTCAGCCATAATACCACAAGTGGTATGATTATCATCGGTGATATTTTCGATTTGAAACCGAGATGCGAATTGAACGAGTCCGAATGACGAGTTGAATTTGCTCCTTCGGTTTCAATGAGAAGTATCACCAATTACTAATCATACCACGAGTTGTATTTAGAGAGAGAATACAATGAATTAAAAAACTGTTAATGTTGGTTACCCTGCTGTCAATTTTAAGTCTATGACAAATTCGAGGTTAGCCGGTTAGGTTTTGTTTCAGGTTGTGCAAAACTGATGGAAAACCTAACCTGCTAACCTCGAATTTGACATAGACTTAAAATTGACAGCAGGGTAACCAACATTCTCACACTTTTGCGTGGCAACAGATCACAATAAGGTGATATGAATTTTTGTTTTGTATCACCGCTGTGGTACACATGTATCCAAGGGCTTTTATTCTTCCAATTGGTTTAAAATGGATCTCACTAAATACAACTCGCGGTATGATTAGTAATCGGTGATATTTCTCATTGAAACCGAAGGAGCACCTCGGTTTCAAATCGAAAATATCACCGATGATAATCATACCACTTGTGGTATTATGGCTGAAAATACTTTTGTTGAGATACACATCCAACAATACATCATTAGCTTCTATTGTAACAACAATTAAAAAGTATAACAAGTATTGTTACTGTTTTTGAATATCAAATTCAAATAACTGTACTAAATATAAAAGATGTAAGAACTGCAACATATTGTTCTACTTTTCATTGTTTCCAATGCCCTGAATTTTTATTTGTGAAAAACAATTAACCCCAATAGCACAATTTATTGAATTAATTACTTGACGGCAGTCACTTAATGAGAAAATATTCTGAAATACATTGATGACTGGTCCTTTTACAATACTATTTCCATACAATTGTTTTTACCTAATTAGCAAATAAACCATTTTATTTCAGTTGATATTTGCATTATAAAATATTTTGATTATCCTGTATGGATATATATATTGGTTTGAGCAGGTATGGCATCTGTAGTACTCATTTTCGTTAAAGAATTTAGGTTTTCATAGAATAATTATGGAACTAAACTAAATTCAAATACATTCCTGCAGTTTTTTTAAAAATAAATATGAGTCCAATTCTTTGTGCTTTGGACTTGTGCACAACTATTTTTATGTAAAAGTTTTATGTTGCTGTGCTGGTAATATAAGTAATTATATACTCTTATTGAAGAAGTATTGATAAGAATGATAACTCATATACAGGTTGTTCGAAATCCGTTTTGAACATAGGAAATTAATGAGTGCGAGAAGGAAAACATAAACAAAATGAGTAGCGGGACAAAGACAGAACGTAATCATGGCTAGCTAAATTTTTAATCTAAAATTAAGTCAATGAAACAAACAAACACTTCTGTCAAATATTTTAGCTGTTGTTAAGAGTATAAAGTGAGGTTTAAATATACTATTGTTTACTATTCACATAATTATTTTAATTATTTAAACCTCACTTTAAACTCTTGATGACAGATAAAATATTTGACAGATGTGTTTTTGTTTCATTGGCTTAATTTTAGTTTAAAAATTTAGCTAGCCATGATTACGTTGTATCTTTGTCCTGCTACTCATTTTGTTTATGTCTTCCTTGTCGCACTCATTAATTTCCAATGTTCAAAACGGATTTCTGACAATTTACTATTAGTATAAGTAACGATTATCAGAGATATGCTATAGGTGGTGCTATTTTTTTATTATTGAAAAACTGTCCACTTTTAAAATACAAAATATGTGCAGTAGAGATTCCCAATTTTGCCAAAATGCATGCATGTTGCACCTCAATCAAAAACTCAAAAGCAAGGTGAAATATTGATAATTTTTAACAATAAAAATTATGATAAGAGATTATTATTTACAGTCTATAGTACATAACTGAGATAGTTAACATGCTAATGAATTGTTTGGGTGCTTGAAGCAAATGTTGCTTTTTGATAGATAGAAATTAAGTGTTGCCCAGGGCAAATAAAGTAAATACGTACAATTGCAAAAAAAAATGGAAACACCAACGTTAATCTATACTAAATTTCAGATATAGGCCAGTCAAATTGTCGAAAATACCTCGTTTTTTTGACAAAAATACTACCTGAAAAGTGAGCATGTAGTTTTATAGAACAAATCACGTAGAATTGAATGAATTAAAAAGTAACAGCTGAATCAGTGGAGAAGTGATTCAAAATTGCGCTCAAAGTAATGAAAAAACGGTTTTTTGCATATAAAAGAGCAAAAAAGCCATGAATTTTTTCCAAAAAAAATAGGGTTATGTAGGTTAATAAAACAAATAAATTAAGCTGTCGATGGTCAAAATCGATTAATTAGAAAAAAAGTTATCGCTAAAAAGCCGCTAAAAATAACCGATTTTTCAATTGTTCTTAACTTTAAAAAAAAAACCTATATAACGTTGAAATTTTTAGAAAGCATAGTACTCGGTGATCAGAAAACGCACGATTTTAAAATTTGCAAAAATGTTTATTACTTTTTGCATAAATCATTTTTTTAGAAAAAAATACGTTTTCGCAGAAATTGATTTACTCAGCTTGCAGAAGTCGTATAGCAATTAGCGTATGCTTATTTTGTTTCTTAAGAGTTATACTACCACACACAATATGAGCGCAAATTCTTTTGCACTTGAAAATATGTGCAAATTAAATGTGAAGAGTGATCTTTTTTTTTACGCGCACAAAATGTTGAATATTTTTGTCAATTTTAATTGTACCTAAATTACATAAGCACCATTTGATAGCTGCCAATTTTCTCCGTAATTAAAAAAAGATTAAGGTACGACTCATAGAAGCCGAGGATTTTTTTTATTTTAAATTGCTGCACATTCAATTATTAATATTAGCGGTTGAAATTTGCACACACTTTAGTAGAAGACTTCTAGTGTAATATAAAAATTATTTCGCAATTATTGACCGTGTATTATTTATTGCGAACCGGTTTACATTAAGCGTCGCAAAATGTATGTTCCGTTCAGAGCGGTGCCGTGGCGAGTAGCGTTCGTTGTGGGGAGAAACTCGTAGTAGGCCGCTCCACTGGGGGTTTACTCGCCCTGCACAATGTACTCAGAATATCCTTCCTTTTTTAAATTATTATAATGATTCTAATAATTATTATAAGAATCATAATATTAATTAGAAGAATAATTATAGCAACTGATTATTTCATTTCTAAACTGTCATTAAACGTGAAAAATATTTTTATTAAAAATAGGATTATAAGATATATTTAAACAAATTATTTACAAGTAATTGTTACATAATATAAACATCAACATCAAAGTACAAACTCTTGCATATGAGATAACTATTACTGCAGTTTATTGCCCACCCAGACATATATTGACAAAATATCAACCAAGTATTCTTTGATACACTGGGATTGTGATATACTATAATTACACTAACAGCCAGTCTTTTAAAGACCACTAATCTAAAGTTTATGCGTACACTGTTGTTAAAATAAACAAAAGCGCATTTAATTTCGTAGAAAGTTGACAGCTATCGAATGGTGCTTATGTAATTTCGGTACAATTAAAATTGACAAAAATATTCAACATTTTGTGCGCCTAAAAAAAGATCACCTTTCAAATTAAATTTGCACATATTTGCAAGTATAAAAAAATTGCGTTCATATTGTGTGTGGTAGTATAACTCTTAAGGGACAAAATAAGCATATGCTAATTGCTATACGACTTCTGCAAGCTGAGTATATCAATTTCTGCGAAAACGTATTTTTTCCTAAAAAAATGATTTATGCAAAAAGTAATCAACATTTTTTCAAAATTTTAAAATCGTGCGTTTTCTGCTCACCGAGTACTATGCTTTCTGAAAATTTCAACGTTATATAGGGTTTTTTAAAAAAGTTAAGAACAATTGAAAAATCGGTCATTTTTAGCGGCTTTTTAGCGATAACTTTTTTTCTAATTAATCGATTTTGACCATCGACAGCTTAATTTATTTGTTTTTTTAAACTACATAAGCCTATTTTTTTTTGGAAAAAATTCATGGCTTTTTTGCTCTTTTATATGCAAAAAACCGTTTTTTTCATTACTTTGAGCGCAATTTTGAATCACTTCTCCACTGATTCAGCTGTTACTTTTTAGTTCATTCAATTCTACGTGATTTGTTCTATAAAACTGCATGCTCACTTTTCAGGTAGTATTTTTGTCAAGTAAATATCTAATTTGACTGGCCTAATAAGCATGCAGTACCTGGAACTAAATAGCAATCATAACTACATCCGTGATTGGTCAATACAAAGACATCATTACAACCATCTGAAAATTAAATATATTTTTAAAATTGTCATTCGGTATGAATCCTAAACATATAAAAGGAAAACCAATAAAAAATTGATAAAAAAAGCTGACCTATAACGTTTATTTGAATTATATAAGAAGAAATTATTGTTAAACACGTGCAGTTACACAAACTTATACTTCCCTAGTGTAAAACTGAGTTTGTGTCCAGAGCGCCATCGACTGCATTCTTATTTGAAATTTAGTATAATGGTAGTTTTGTATGAATTTTAAATGTTGTAATTATGTCTTCCATGTCGTTAGTAGTTATTACAATAAAACCGCGAAATGACGACTGTGATCCGATGATATGAAAAAGACCCACTTACAAGATATAAAAATTACTGGTTCCATTTGTTTGTCCCCAATTGTACATTAATTTTTTATTGTATATTATTAGAACGCATTACTGCATTGCAACAATTTATATTTTCATTATTTCTTTTATATACAGCCTAATCTGCAAAAAGAGGGAGAGAGCAATTTTAAGTGTATGATATTTTTTAGATAAAAACAAAATGCATATAAATTTACTCTTAAGGCCAGGTTCATCACTTCTAGTAACACATAATGTGCACAGTGATTGTGAAAAAGCTTGTTATTCCTAAACTTTTTAGTATTAAATATCATTTATGGTTGTATAGCAACGTGTTCTGCAGCCTGCCATATAATAAGATACAAATTTTGGTAGTAAGAGGAGAGATAAAACTAAACATTTACTACTCTTACATGAAACTAACACACTCAAATTATGTTAGCAATAACATATGCTCTAATGCTAATTGGGAATCTCTAAAACTAGCAATTTATGCTATAAACTTGTATAAATGTTAAGCTTTTATATGTAGTTTTTATTTTTTACATTTCATAAGTAATAAGTTATCCATGTAATACCAATATAATCTATGCATAGGGTAGTAACGCACATTATTGCAATTATTTTTAATAATTTAATACTGCTAAAGATTTATAAAAAATTAATGTAATTATTTGGTCAAATGAATGTCAAACTTGAATGAAGTCTGAATTTGATATTTAAATAAATTTGTTTGGAATTATTATATATATCTATTTATTGACTATTAACTAAAGACATGATGGGGCTAACATCGCTGGAGTACAGACATCTTGTGTGATACCCTTCTCTGATTTCCTGTCAGGGGTAACTCGTCCTGTATCTTTGAGGATTCTGTTCTTCTCATCCGTCCAGATTTTTGTGGATAATTTTTTTAAAGCTTTCATATTTGCCTTACAAGTAAACAAAATTAATGTTGGAAAGGCCAGTTAAATGTTAAAAAGTCAATACAGAGAAACTTTCCGTTATGGGCGCCTCTTATAAGCAGACACCTCAAACATTATTTGTTTAGGTACAGAATTTACTAAATGATAGTCCTTAATAATCATGTTTCTATTAACCGGACACTCTCTTGAGCGAATACTGACAACCATTTTTGATAGTTTTTATCTATCTATTCTCTCTTATGCAGTAGACATTTAAAACTGCCAATTTAGTTTAGCGCCAGCGTGGCCGAGCAGTTAAGGCATCAGGCTGCGGTGCCACGGTACGGGGTTCGATCCCGACATCTGGCAACTGGCGGGCGGCCCACCCAGTTGCTTTAAAAATTGGGTATCAAAACCACAGCTGTGGAAGTAGGGAAAGTAAGGCAGTCGTCGAAGGCGTGATGCTAACCACATCACCCAGTACTCCGTTAACGGTGTGCCAGATAACTGGGTTTCGTAAAGAGATATTTCGGCGACCTTGACTCGCCTTGCCTCAGGCCATGTTCCTACATGGAATGAAGTGTCCGAAAAAAAAAAGTTAGGAAATCATATAACCAAATAACAGGATTTTTAAGAATTCTTTTTGACATTACTCATCTCCAAATTAATATTAAAAATTACAGTTTAAGGTGTGAATTTTGAAGATATAATAATGCCAATCAAATATTATTTAATATTTTTGCAACCCTTTGTAGTAATGTCAAGGCTTCATTTGGTTTTTTTGTTGTTCATGTGATGGTGAGATGATAAAAATTAAACTTAACTTTAGAAGAAAAAGTAAATGTTCTTAATGTTTATAACCTTGAAAAATGTAGTGTAGATAGGTAAAACAGATGGTACATATTGCAAAGTGGATAAATAAAGTAAAGGAAAAAGGGAAGACACAATGGACGCGTTACATGTAATTAATCAAATATTAGAGAAAACGTAGTAATATAATATCAAGATTCATTTATTATTCAAAGACTTTAAACAAGCATTTCACTAAGTGAACAGAAAAAACCTAATCCAAAAGATGATGAAAATGAAAATCTCCATAAAACTAGTAAAACTTGTAGAAATGACAATGAAAGAGTCTGAAGCAATGGTTAGAACGGGTAACAGAGTAACAGGAAGCTTTAATGTTAGTGGGGGGTAAGACAGCGGGATGCCTTATCAGTAGTTCTGTTCAATGTGATAATGGACAGTGTAGTGAGGTGCATCAAAGATAAAGGAACGCTAAACATAAACCGGAATACAAGTGATGGTCTATGCCGATGATTTAGTAGTTGTGAGTAGAACACAAAAAAACAACTGAAAGAAATTTTTAAACAAATGGAGGAAGTAACAAACGAAAGACGCCTTCAAATAAATGAAGAGAAAACAAAGTACATGAGATGGAGCAGGAAGAATGGCAATATAAGAAAACAAATAGACAAATACCCATACAAAGAAGTGACTACTTTCAACTATTTAGGATCACTAATAAATAACCAAAACTGAAAAAGCGAAGAAGCAGGGTACAAAGCTTAATATGCAAACAAAAATCTATTAAATAACAAACAAATCAGCAAGAAAACAAGCTTAATCAGACCTGTAGTAACCTATGCAGCAGAAACGAGAAGCCTGTCAGCAAAAGACGCAGAACATTTAAGAATTTTCTAAAGAAAGATAGTCTAGATAATAACTGGCCCAAAAAGAGTCAGTGAAAACGACTATAGAATGAAAATGAACCATGAAATTCAAGAAGAATTAAACAATGAAGACATAGTAAAATTCATAAAAGCACAGCGTATCAGTTGGCTTGGACATATAATAAGATGTGACCAAAAAAGAATGATAAAAACAATTGAAAGAAGAGCACAACGCAGGCCAAGATTGAAATGGAAGGATGAAGTGAGGGATGATCTAAAAAGGATGGAAGTGGAAATTTGGAAAGAGATAGCACAAAATAGAAGGGAATGGGGAAAAATTGTATACTTAGCAAAATCACACCACAAACCTTAAAAGACTCAGATTCAGAAGATTCCAGGGACTAATCTACCCTAGTAGAAGGATTTAGGGAGTTCCGTAACGAACGGCCAAAACCCAACAGAGTTGTTGCGCCTTTGAAGAAGAAGAAGAAGAAGAGCATACTACATACTTCTACAAGTACTGCTGTGTTTCGAAGACTATTGTGGCGTCAGATGGTTGTCAGTAGCTCGTTCAGCAGCAAGGCTGTGTGCTCGTCTGGTACCTTTCGCGGCAGAAACAAGAGTAAGGAAAGAAGTTAGGGCGGCTTACAATCTTGCTAACAGTGAAATTATTGCAGTGCTGGACTGTAAACTGCTTAGACAAGTACAGTGAGACAAGGAGTCAGCATAACCACGATCTTACTAATAGTGGTGTCAGATCGTGATCCACCTAGCTGCTTAATGAGCCACTGACAATCGTCTCACGTCATTATAGTTTTAGAAACACTACAGTACTTGTACAGTCCTAATAAGAATATTAGATCTTCATGACGTAGTTTCTTTTTGATGTGGGAAGCGAGGGTTCTCCACCCCTATCCGACCTGAGCAAAGTTACCATAAGTACCACGTCTAGAGTAATCACCTGGAACTCAGCCGAGGCACACCGTAATACCGAGAAAACCATACACAGCGTAGGTACATCCACAAATTAAACCCAAACAGAGTGTGCACCATTACAGAAAAGGGATAGGGGATTTATAACAGCAAACCGAACGCTGAAAACGACAATGTTAAATAGTGAAGATGAAAAATTTGATACAATGGAGGTCAAGCATAATGGATTGCCGGCCCATACAGCAGGGGAAAGAAATGAAATAGAAGAACATGAAGAATTGGCACCAGAAAGTTGTTGCTGCCAACATGGTTCTTCCATTGGAGCCGAGCACAACGGACTTTTGAACAAGAAATAAACAAAAATTTTAGTGAATTCAAGGCCGGTGTCATGGATTCCTTAAATGCAATAAAGGCATTGGAGGGCTCTGGCCACAGCACTGCCTCCTCACAGATGAAGGGAATCAGTGACCCGATACACAAAAGCATGTCAAGGAGGTCCATGTAGAGGACAGCAGCGAGTGTTGAAGTTCCTACATATTCTTGGGAATGCTCTTTGCTGCTCGCAACATTGCCAGAAAAACCCACATTTAGTGACGTTTGCAAGAACCTCTTCGACTTTCTAGACGAATTACAGTTTTGTTGCCAACGTCTGAAATTAAATGAGCAACTGCAGCTGGAGGTGGTGCTAGAATGCTTAAAAGAAAATGCTCGTTACTGAAAAGCTATAAGTATATGAAGACAGCTGGTATGCTTTCGAAGTCTTTAAACGAGATTTTCTCAATACTTTCTGTGATAAACGAGAACAACTTAACACGTTAATTGCCATTTAATGAAAAACAAAATTGTACGTCAGGCTGTTACGATTCAATTGCGCATCTATTTAATTGCAATGTCTTTAGTACTTATTTCATATTGTTACGCCTCATTTACGCATCTATTCGATTTGAATGTCTATGGTACTTAGTTCATATTTCGCGCGCTTGTGCCACGCCTACTTTTGGCTTGCAGCCTGGAAACTAAAAGTCGCATTTGTTTCCTCGACGTCTTTCCGGCTTGTCTTTGTTACCGGCATGGAGCCAGCTTGAGCGTCTACAAAGTGTTCAGTGAATGTATGGGCATGCAGTTTGATTTTTGTGTAATGTTTTCCCGCGCCTCTTTTGCGGAGCTGCATTCCTGAACCATGAATTAGGGAATCTACGGTTGCTGACTTACTTCTTCGAACATGGGCCAGAACACCTCAGGGTAAGTGAAGGAAGCCTTCTTCGGGCTGTATTTAAATTCACCCGTGTTCTATCGTAGACTATTTTCTTCTTATAGCAATCAGCCGTAGGGAAGAGTTTGAAAAAGGTGTTAGCTTCCATTGCTTTTGGTTGCGGACGTCACCCAGGGCATGATCTTGAACCGTTCATATCTAGAAGTCGCGGTACGCTCCACACGTGAATTTCATAGAGCGCAGGAAGGGATTCGATTCCGGAACATACCTACAAGTTAAACTTTCCCCTTTGTATAAACATTTACCTGGCAACCAGTGCTTTGTCGCTTTAAGCTCCGTTCGGGCATTGTGACGCTTGCTATTCGGACGTGAACTTGGGAATATACAGTTCGCTTCTCGAGCTTTGTACCTGGAAGCACACAAAACGTTTCCTCCCAATCCACGGAGTAGGAATGGACGAGAGACGTGAAAACAGTCGGGTCACGGCAGGTTCCGTCGTGAACGTGAGTAATATTTGAAAATCGGGCCGTGAACGTGAGTGAAAATATCTAAGTCGTGATTCACGTTTGATGTTAATTTCATGTTAAATATTTGGTAACGAATAAAGTATTGCAGGCTGTCCCGCTCCCCACCCATGTGGAAGATTTAGTGCTGAAGCGGGAGGTCATTGTACTTATGTGGCAGCCTGCAGCGACGGAGCTTCGCACCTGTGTTGTGTTGTTTCACGTGCAAAATATTTTATTTTAAAGTTTTAAGTTCTGTTGATTTTGAACTTGAACAAATAATTGCGTCGTCCAATTGATACAATTTGGAACACTTGCGACGGGTACTGCAACGTCTTCAAGCGATTGGATTAACAATTAACCTCGCTAAATCCAACTTCTTCCAGAGAGAAACTAAGCTTTTAGGGCATCTTTTGACCACGAGCGGAGTGCGGCCCCACCCTGAAAAATACAAGCGATTATGGATTTTTCGGCACCACGAAAACCGAAGAACTGCGAGCGTTACTCGGATTATGCAGCTACTATCGCCGCTTGTCACGAGAGTACAGTGACACTACTTGAGGGTTAACACAGTTACTGAAGAAGGACGTCAAATGGTGTTGGGTAATCGCAGAAAACGAGACGTTTGACCAAGCGAAAAAATTATTTTTGAACTCCGTGATGCTAACTCACCCAAAACAAACTGATGCGTGCGGATACGGACTTGGGGCAGAACTTTACCAGCTGTCAGACGGTTGTGAAGAGGAAGTCATTGCGATTGCTAGCCGCTTCTTGAACGGCACCGAACGAAGGTATACGACGACCGAGAGAGAACTGCTTTTCATTATTTATTCATTGAAGTTTCGTACGTATTTAGTAGCAGAAACATAAATTTCAAAGCCAAGCCTTTGGTATTAAAAATAATGTCTTTGAAGACTGTTGCAAAAAACGTATTTATCCCTTGTTGTAAGGTATTGTAGTCAATTTTCATTTATTTCTTTTTGTGTCTACTATCCTGATTGCAACATATCACGTAAATTATTTCACGTGCAAAACATTTTATTTTAAAGTTTTAAGTTCGGTTGGTTTTGAATTTTAACATTCTTTTCTATCTCAATTTGAGTTTTCAAATAAAAGCTGTGGGTCACGTCGTGAGTGGAGGGTTACACTGGGAACGTGAGCTTGAGCGTGCGTGAACATAAGTGTTTAAAGCAAGCGTGAAATGTGCGCGTGCTTCAATACTCACTCACGCGGCATCTCTAGCACGGAGTAGATACCGCTGTATCATCGCCTTGCAAACAATTGCCTTATTCTAATGTGTGTGATAATATAGTATCGCTGTATTGTGATTTTGTAAGTATTAAAATTTATACGTTTTTATGAGGTGCCTCTTAAGTCTGCGGTCTATATTTTAATCACCTGTATTTTGTACCATGTAGTATTCAATTTGTGATTATACTGTGATACCAGCCTTGTGGGTTTGATTTTGTTACTGCCTACATGTGCGTGATATAAGAGTTTCTTTCAGGAATTTATATGCTACTTCAGTTAAGAATTCTCGATGAATGCCTGGATACACTTGTCGTTAATTGGTAAAGATTCGTTGGCGCTCTTTTGGCTTTATTATTTGTGTTGTTACGGTATTAAAACAACTTTACGACACCCACCCAAGGTGAGCATCGCACCACGGAATCAGTCCTGGAAAACTGGCACACTTGCCCTGAGATTTGCTAGAAACAGGCTAAAGGGCCACGGCTGGAACGCTCAGGGAGTCGGGCGTGAGTCACACGATACGTTCTGGGCAAGCGTGTTGGGGCATATATATAGGGTACGTCAAAATTATGAGGGCGCCACCAAGCCTGTCTTAACTCGAATAACCGGGCCTGGGCGGTTAAACGGGAGAGAAGTATTCAAGATACTCCGTCGATAAGAATTCTCATGAGCTGCAAGCTCAAATAACAATTTCGTACTGGAATGGTAATATTGGGACTCTTTGGCCGAGACTGCGCAATCACTGGACCTACCTGCACGCTCTGATCTCTCACGTCTCGCCGTACACCAATCTTTACATTGTAAAAGGCGCTATCTGAAACAAAGCATGCACAGGTCGAATAGGAATAATACGTCCCTTAACTAAATATGCGTCTATTGATCGCTAATTACATCTGGGCAACAAATCGTGCCGCCAAGCTTATGTTACTACTTACGTTAAGCACCAGCTGATGGACGCGCTATGCTAATGAACATATTAGAGTACAGTTGAGAAATACGCGCTCCGGCAAAAGGGCGCGTTAGTGCGCGATAACAGTCGCCGACCTGCGGTTAACACCTATAATCCGTTCACGATCTTTTTGGGTCAGGTGAGGCTATGACCATCTAGTAATTTTGTTGGCAGTACCTATGTGGCAACTAAACTCCCTAATGGAAATTGACACTTTTTGTGTTAGGTTAGGTTGTTTTCAGTTTAAGGTTATATTTTTTGAATAGGTACATTGTTTAAATTAAGGATGAAAAATTGAAATGATGTGACAAACGACAGAAACGAAAATGAGAACGAATGCATAAGGAAAGCATTCAATATTAATGTTTATTTCAATTTGGATAAGAATTGTATACATGCTATGAATATGCCACTTTATTTTACATGCTTGCTTGCTTGCTGGTGTGGAAGGTTAAAGACGCCACAAGTTGATACCAAATAAATTTAGTACAGCAATTGAGCAATATTGGTCTTATAAAAATTAACATATGAAAATTGTAAATATCTTGTGAAATGGATGGCTTGCTGATTTTACTTCATGTTGATTTTCACATCTGCCACATAACATTTCAACACTAAAATAGTAGTAAGTAGGTAGGTAGTAAATTACACAGGTCTACAAAAAGATTTTTTTTACTGGGGTTTGACCGAAATTAACGTGGCTAAACAAAGTTTGTTGTACTAATTTCAAAATGGAAAGCAGTTTTTCTCTATCACATCACATTTTCTTACAATCGTAAAAACAAATAATGGCAATTATATGTTTTTCAAAACTTGCATTATGACCCTACGACGTTATATTAAAAGATACAATAAAGAAAAGCAAATAGAAAAATCTTTAATTCTTTATGCTATTATAACAAATTTAATAGAATGGCGTTATTTTTCCTTTAAATGAACGCTTTTTTGCCTTTTTGTTTCGCTGAATATCAGGTCCACAGTCTCTTTTGAGGCACCAGCAGTAAAATCCGCCATAATGCTTACATTCCACCGTCCCTGGTACCGTTTTTCCATGTCTTTTAGATCTTGGTGGAACCTCTCCTCTTGCTCCTCGCTTTCGTCACCAATATTTTCTGAAAAATAGTCAAGGTGAGAGTGCAGGAAAAGAACTTTCAAACTCTAATTGCAACCTACAGCTTGAAACTTTTCCAGAATATTGTCAACAATTTCGACATAATTAGAGTCCTTATGATTCTCTAAAAAAATGTGTAACACATTTTTGAACGAAAACCATGCCTCTTTTTCAACTGTAGTCATGATTTCGTCAAATGTCTCATCTTTAAGTAAACGCCTTATATCACAAAAATACCTTCCTTAATTTTTGCGTCTGATAAATGTGGGAATTTAGAAGCGAGATATTGAAAACATTCACCGTTTCTATCTAAACCTTTTACAGACTGCTTCATCAAACCCAATTTTATGTGCAACGGTGGTAAAAGAACTTTTTCAGGATTCACAGGTGGGACGCAGTATATATTTGCATTCTGGAATTAATTTGTTTTCCTAGGCCATTCTTTTACAATCCAATGTTGACTTCCTGCCCTGCTGTCCCATTCACATATAAAGCATGGCATTTTTGTAAAACCTCCTTATTGTCCCAATATCATGCTCAAACATTTCAAAAAGATAATCTCTGAAACTTCTTTGTGGCGTGAATTCATAATTCATATTCTTATTTGGGTATTTCGCCACTCTGCAAAGGAATGACACTCAAAAATATAATACTCTAACTATATCATATATTCCAGGCATATCTGACAAAATTAGACGAATTGGAAATAGATTCAATGTTAGGACGGTATTCAAAACGATGAATACTTTGCGGTCAGTTTTTACAAAAACTAAACCGTTCAACAAAGAACAACATTCAAGGAATTGTATATATAGTATTCCCTGTGAATGCGGGAAATATTATATCGGTGAAACATCCAGACCTTTAGCAGTTAGAGTTAAAAAACATAAAAATATGATGAAAACGTATCAGTTCAATAAGTCTAAGCTGGCAGAACATGCTTGGGATGAAAACCATAAAATACAATGGCACAACACAAAGATCTTGTCTAAAGAATCGATGTCAACTAGGCGAAAAATTAAGGAAACAGCATATATTTTACTTAACGAAGAAAAATGCGTGTCGTCTTTCTCAATATTTTTAGACAATAGTTGGCTATCGATTCTTAAAGATGAGATCAAGTAGGTATAGATATCAACAAACGTCAATGTCAAACAATTTATTTGAGGTTGGTCGTTTTTCCTTCCAGAGAAAAAAGCTAAGTTCTTGTTCGATTTAATTGTTATTCGTTGATAACGAGGGCAGATTGTCCCTCGAAACGTTCGTTCTTAATATTTTCGTTATTTAATATTCTTAATTTGCAGAGTGGCGAAATACCCAAATAAGAATATGAATTACAAACATTTTAAGTCTCCACATATTTGCCAATTGTACTTATTGTTTATTTTGTTAAGAAGAAATCCTAAGTCTTCGTAGGTTTCTTTGAAATGGATCGAATGAGCAATTGGCACAGAAGCAAAAGTGTTGCCATTGTGCAAAAGAACTCCTTTTAGGCTTCTTTTACTTGAATCAATAAACAACCTCCACTGGGATGGGTTGTGAACAACAGATAATAAATTCAAAACAAGTCCAGGAATATCGTTGCAAAAGACAAGTGATTCTTCATGTGAAATATATTTCGCCAATTCTTGTTCTCGACTTCTGTGATAAGAGAAAGGCACTCCCGCAGCAAGTACATTTTTTTCTTTAAGTCTCGATCTCAGAACTTGTGCTGCATCCTTTGGTAAATTTAAATCTCGAACCAAGTCGTTTAATTCACTTTGTGTAAATTTCTGTGGGTTATCGCAACATTCGGGCATGAATAAATCTTGGTCTTCAGTTTCCGCATCTGATGAATAAACCTCTGCTGATGCTGACGATGTAGAAGTACATAGATTTAGACAATGAAGAACATGTTTAGACCCAGAAGGAATAGTCGGATATAGAATATCCGCCTTATTTTTGGCATTATATCCAAGTTTGTTCAGAAGATCAGAGATAATTTTACACTGCCTCCACATAACGATGATGATAAAGTTGATCAAAAAATTACAATAATCTAAACCAGCACTAAAACAAATGCTCCCTTGATATCTTAATACTCTTGCATCATATAATTATATTCCTTACTAATTTTGGTTAAACTGTTTAAAAAAGCATCCTCTGACAAATATCTAAAATATAATTTCATATAACCACTTAAAATTTTGCCTAAATACCTGCTAGTCACTCATCCTCCATTATTTCGCCATGAAAATCTTTATCATCATTATCGTCCTCTGATTCTGAATCAGATTCACCTAGCGAAATAATAAAGGGAGGTATGTTTTCATACGATAAATTTCCCATGTGTTTTCGCCAATCATCCAAAAAAAGTTTTTCGCAATGTCTACACAAATCTTGCCACATTTCTGGAGTACATTTGGAAATGGATACAAGCCATAAAGTCTCAACCTTACCCTTGGATGAAGGTTGAGAATTGATGTGCTTGTTAGAATAGGATTTACAAAACCCCCATGCCATTTCAATAGGATTATATTGACAATTAGTGGAGTAGATCTGGGTTGGGAAACGAACTCTCTCTTTTCGAAATTTTTATTTTGTGATTTCAGAGAGTCGGGGTCCCTCTTTCAGATGATCACTAAGGGAAGACTACCGGAGGTGCGAAGGGGGAGGAAATTACCGTTCAAAGATATGGGAAAACGGGTATTTCGCGAATAACTCGCTGAGTTTCATCCCGATCGGAACAGTTTATAGGAGACTAAATAAAAGGCTCGCAAATACAAACAAAATGAATTTTGGTTGGTCGCAATCGGTCCAGCAGCGGTTCGCGAGATATTGCGTTTTGAAGGTCGAAAAACTGCGTCCGGAATTTCGCCGCGGCGGGAACCCTCCGCGGGCCGTGTTCGCGTTTTTCGCGGAGAAGATATTGACCTAGCGACTTTATTAATTTTTTCCCTATTAGGTAATCACAATCAAAATAGTTTGTCCAAATTTCAAGTCGCTTGGTCAATTAGGAGGGAGGGGGAGGGAAAACAATAAAAAAACTTTGATCGTGGCGAACTTTTTTATTTATTGGCCGATCCGGGTCATCCAAACTGGAAAATCTTCATTAATTTTTTCGCTACAAGATGAGTCAAGAATGACTACGATTTTCGTGAAAATGGGAAAATGGCGGGCAATTTTCCGATTTAGAAAATCTTATTTCTTCCTTTTCGCGGTGAAGGAGTGGAATGGAAGCCATTTTTTTTGTCACCAGATTGCAATTTTTTTTTCTCTTGAAAATGAGCTCTCTAGCAACTCGGTAGGATAATTATTAAGGGTGGGAGAGAGGTGAACGCGTTTTGCCCTGTAGAAGGGCAAGGGATAGTGCTAGCGACTTCGGGCAGGGCTCATTCTCAAGGGTAGTCAATTCCCTTTCATGTTTTTTTATCGCAAAGCTCTATATTGATTAAGGGCTGCACGCGCGCGTGATATGTTTATCAAGAGTTCACGCTCACCGGTACACACAGACGAGAAGAGCGTGAATATGGATTTGTAAGAGAGTAGAGAGAGGAGAGGGAGCGCTAGGCTCTGCCGCCGGCTAGAGTTCCTATATGTACTAAGAGTTGAGCCATTGGATCCACAAATCAAGGACCATGTGATATAGCAAAGATATATTTCATTTATTTTAGCTGAAAGAACTAAGCACAAAGTTTAAAATTGGCAAAAATCAGGTACTCCATGGTTTGTGGATCCAAAACAAGTCACCCTACATGTCCCAACTCTTTCATATACAGGGACTCTACCGCCGGCATCTCGCGCACGCCGTGATAAACATATCACTCGCGCGTGCAGCCCCTAATTAAGATAGCGCTTCGCCATAAAAAAAACATGAAAGGGAATTAATTACCCTTGAGAATGAGCCCTGCCCGAAGTCGCTAGCCCTATCCCTTGCCCTTCTACAGGGCAAAACGCGTTTACCTCTCTCCCACCCTTAATAATTATCCTACCGGGTTCTTAGAGAGCTCATTTTCAAGGGAAAAAAATTTCAATCTGGTGACAAAAAAAATTGTTTTCCACTCCACTCTTTCACCGCGAAAATGAAGAAATAAGATTTTTGAAATCGTAAAATTGCTTGCCATTTCCCCATTTTCGCGAAAATCTTGGTCACCTCTGACTCATCTTATAGCGAAAAAATTAACGAAGATTTTCCAGTTTGGAAGACCGGGATCGGCCAATAAATAAAAAAGTTCGCCCTGATCAATGTTTTTTTATTGTGTTCCTTCCCCCTCCCCTCCTAATTAACCTAGCGACTTGAAATTTGGATAAACTATTTTGATTGTGATTACCTAACAGGGAAACAAAATAAAGTTGCTAGGTCAATATCTTCCCCGCGAAAAACGCGAACACGGACCGCGGAGGGTTCCCGCCGCGGCGAAATTCCGGACGCAGTTTTTCGACCTTCAAAACGCAATATCTAGCGAACCGCTGGACCGATTTCGACCAACTAAAGTTCATTTTGTTTGTATTTGCAAGTCCTTTATTTAATCTCCTATGAACTGTTCCGATCGGGATGAAACTCAGCGAGTTATTCGCGAAATACCGTTTTCCCATATCTTTGAACGGTAATTTCCTCCCCCTTCGCACCTCCGGTAGTCTTCCCATAGTGATAATCTGAAAGAGGGGCCCCGAATCTATGAAATCACAAAATTTCGAAGTTGTAAAAATTTTATCAAAAAAGTAATTTTTGCTGCAACAACATGCTTTTGTTCACATAAAATTTTGCGACCGTTTACCTCCCTGTGTTTGTAACCCATTGAATTTATAATTTTGTATAACGTTGTACGCCCCCCTTTAAATTCCAATTGTTCTCGCGAATCAGCCAAAAGCTTGTCCAAAGTAAAATATTCGTTTTTTTTCATTGTATTGCCAAATTAGTCGTTGCAGGTCTTTTCGGAACATGAAAATTGTAAAAACATCAGTTTTGTTGCGTTTCACAGTGGGCCGAAAATCCCAAAAAGTGGCCAAAATTCTGATTATATTTTTAATGGCGTAGAAATCACTTATGTAATAAGGGAAAAATAATGAAAAAAATCACAAGAGCTAGGGGTGTTTTATGGGGGATGTTTTTTTTTGAAAAGTAGGAATTTATACATTTTTCTGTATCAGCTCATTCAAAATCACTAAAAACATACCGGAAAAATAAAGAAAAAAATTTCACGCCCCGAGGGTGTTGTTTAGGGGATAATTATTTCGCCGAGTTGCTAATTTATAGGGTTTCTCGATTTTACGTTATTTAAAGTCGCTCGTACAATACGGAAAAACTAAGCAAATCGATATAGTATTACTAAAAAATTCCGGGGGTGCTTTTAGGGGGTGATTACTTGCCGGAGCCGCAAATTTTTAAGTTTTTCAATTGTAGCCTATTCAAAGTCATTTACAAAAGACAAACAAAATTATTTAATTTCTAAAACAATGATCTAAGTACGAGTATATAGGTACAATTAAATATCTATGCACATATATAAAAGTGTTAATTGTTCAATGGAACGTCATTATCACTCTCAGTGTCGCTCTCCTCCTCGGATGAAGAGGTTTCCTTTTCTGGATTCGTGGCTACCACTGAAGATGTACTTGGTTCTTCTGATGACACCTCAGGTTTCTTCAGCAATAACAACATTTCACCAGTAAAAGACGAACTTTTTTTTGGGGCAGTTGTCGCAAAGAAGAAATTAAAGGATCCGAAGTAATGAGTAATCTGTTTAACAAATCTTGATTTCCGCACACTCTTGATGATTTTCGAGTATGTAGTTGTCTAAAAATGTTTATCTACTCCTACTGCACAATGGCCATTAATTATGATTCATAATTCACAGTTTGCAGCCAATCATAAAATTATATTTTCATTATTCAATAGTTTGCAAGTTGCAACCAATCAGAAAATTCTATTTTCATTACTCAATAGGTTGTAGCCAATCACAAAATTCATTCTTATTATTAAATGACTTTTGAAGTTAACATCTGTCACAAATGTCATAATTGGGAAATATGAACACAAGACTCCTATTGCATAGGAATAGATAAAATATCGTATTATATTCGCGATTATGGCCATTATTCACTCAGATGACTTGCGCCACGCGCCTTCGGCTTGTGGCGCAAATGTCATCTTCGTGAATAATGGCTGTCATAATCGCTCATATAATAATATACTATTAAATCCTTGTTCCTCGATTCCTGTGCCTCTTCCGATAATTGACCAATAGGTAATATTGCCTCTTTAATTATTATTGCACCATGGAACAAGATTTTGTGAACCGAGGCTGGCATGTAATACCACGGATACTTTGCGACATATAGTCTCGCTGTTTGCAAAGCATATTCCTCAAATGCTTCTGGGTCGATTGCGTATCCACAAGACAGTGTTTGTAATATTACGCTAAATCGTTGAATTATTGTATTGTCTATTCCAGTTATTGAAGCAGAGAGGGCTGTATCTTTAAAAAATCTTCTGGCGGTATTACCGTCATTTGTTGTTCCGCTGCCACCGCTCTTCGGTATATCAACAAGTAGTCCCATTTTAACGCGAAAATCATTTTGAACTTTTCTTTTTCGCTCTTCAAAAATTGCCTTATTTTGTACCCCACGAACTTGCCAAGTTTTTATTTCCAGCCTGTAAGAAATGTGCAAAAGACACTCAAAAAATCTAATCCATGCATGAAGCGTAGATAACCCAAACTGTAACGTATCTGCATGGAATGGTTTTGCAAGAATTTTCTCCACTTGGTTCATCTCCTTGGGGGTTGCTTTATAGCATGTTTGTGCTGACGAGGTTTCCGTAATAGCATTACAAACCTTGCCATTTATCATTGTCATTACACAAACATACGAAACAGAAAGTTCTTGATTTTCTTCTTTGTTGTATTTGGTCGGCTTAAGTTGTGCAATTTGGTTTTCTATGTAACTAGTTTCTTGTACCGTTAGTTCTTTAGTTTCCTTTTTGAATTGAAACCGAATTGGTCTACAGAATCTGGTGGAAGAAGGACGTGGATTGTGCCATATTATTGTCTTTGCTTTCCCCGGTTTTTCTGAATATAACTGTAATGGGACTAGAGACGTCAAAAATAAATCACCATCACCTACACCTGACTCGGAAAATAGTTGCTTATATTCAGAATGACCGGTACTTCCGTCGCAACCCCATTTTACCAACAATACTAAAATGCTCAACGCATCATCTGGCAAACTCATTACAACTGCCTTTTGCACTTCAAGTATACGCTGTGTCGTATGATCGAGAAGACCTGTAACAGAATTTCTGCAGAGGTTTCAGTTACAATCTGAGCCTCCTTTCGTGGATAGCAACGGGATTTAGCTTCTCGAACTTTGTTATACCAGCGATAAATGTCGGCGAAATTTTCTTTCGCTGCTCGCCTATGAACCAAATATTGGTGTTTGCTGTTTTTTGCTTCTACCAGAATTGAAAGGTGTGAACGGTACAGGTTTTTGAAATTTCTGGCTCGCCTTCCAAGCAGCCTGCATTTTTCTTGCTCTCGTTGGAGTTGTAAAAACTGCCTCTGAAATTAGTTTTGCGGCAGTATCTTTCTCTTCGGCTTTAATAGTACCACACAGCTTCTCAGTTTTTCTCCTCTTGGTTCTGGAACTACTTTCCGAAAACTTTAATTTCGGACGACCACGATTGCTGCCACTTCCAGATGGTGTACTTGATTGTGGATCATCAGTCCCTTCAATTTCTTCGCCCTCAATTTCAAATCTAAAATCTTTGTTAAGCCAAGATTTATTTTTTTCTAAAAATCGGGGGATATATCTTGAAGACTCTTCGAGTTTTGAGTAAACTGTACTGCAGAAAATGGAGTTTATTTTTCTAAGATGTATTTCACCTTTTTTCCCCATATAAAATATCAAAAAGATGTCTTCCGGTCAACATTTTGTTATACCTTAGTTCTGTAAAGAAGTAGGAAAATTATTGCAAAATATCAATAAATAAATATCATAACTAAATATTATTAGCAATCCAATCGGCCGATGCGCGCTAGTTACAATGCGAAGTGCAGTTACTCTGATTACATGCACGCGCGGCGTCTTGGAAAAAAGGCAATATTTCCTAAATGGGCATAAACGGGCATGCGGATCTGATATATATTATTAAGGAATGTACAAGGAATTTTTTGAATATTTTCTGAAAGCCCAGACTCGTCTGGATTTTTTGTTTGCTCAGAAAATTCTGAATAATATCATATAAATTTGAACTAAACACCCCCATGAATATAAGCAAATTGTTTAAATGGGTAAACGCAGGGGTACTTGACAATATGTATAAGTTAACGTACTTATACCCTAAGAAAGCTTCTTGCAATATTTCACTTTAAACACAGGCGTCTTATAAGCACAATCACTCATCAAAAGTTTGTGATAAAATGTGCTGTAAGTACGGAGCATCAACGTAACACAAGGGTCGTGTTTACGACCCTCTAGCAGGTAGAACCTTCGTTCAATGCACTTGAAATTCTAGGAAATGATGCATTGACTATCCCTTTAACCATCTACGGAAGCACGTAGGAATATAAACAATTTAAAAAATAGCTATTTTTGGCCACTTTCTGGACTTTGTGGCCCACTGTGCGTTTGCCAGAGAATGCTGTTTGTAAATTTTTACTTTTTGTTTTTATAACCGCTTCTAAAGTGTTTCGGCTCACCTAGAAAAAAATCAAATTATAATAACCATAATGGATTATTTTAACTTACAGCAAATATATTCTCGAATCTCGACATTATTAACTCGTGGACCTTCGAACATATAAGACTGGAACGAGCATACGGCATGGCAGGTGCTTCAAAGAAGATTGACAAGGACAGATATACAATTGGTAATAAGAGCTTGTGCGCAGGAGCGCGGTAAATTTGAACGTCGTAAGCGGCGCAAATTACTTTATGTGATGAATAACTTCTGGGTTTTGTATTTTACAAATATAGTAATACATTTTTGCAATTTGTAATTTTTTTCGCAACCACTATGCAAAGCACAACAACCAAATTCACAACAGCACAAATTAATTCAAAAACAACAAAATACTGAGTCATCTGCGGCCAGCTATTCTGCTGAAATCGGCCATTACGCAAACCATTAAAGCTATACGCCATTGCGCATTACCAATGAGTTCGAGTTATCAGTTTATCCTTCTTATACTTGCGTACTATTCTATTTTCATCTCTGTTGACCTTCTTTGAACCATGGATTTAACATTACGTTATTACAAGTATTTAACAATAGTGCATCATTTTAACGTACAGCAAATATAGTCTCTAGTCTCGACATCACCTTGTGTTCTTTAAAATCTGGCCTGTCCTTTTTGAATTGGAAATAGCATCGCTTAATCGACATTTTTTGTTGTAGCAAAATTATTTTCGGCATTTTGACTTTTCCTTTGACGGAAATCAAAATTATTTTTACACACTTGATAAATCGTTTATTTTCATATGAATATTAAAATAATAAATCTGGCAATGTGGTGGCAAGAAAATGTCGAACTGACACTGACAGAAAAGAAAAGTTGTATCCCCTACATCACCGAATCAGTTAGTCCAACATGAAAAGAAAAAATCATAGCCATCTCTGTCCCAAAAAGGTCGTGAACGGCTTATAGGAAGCAAAGCACAAAGCCCTCGCAAACATAAACAAAGAAAAACTCGAACAGTTTAGGGCGCGCCAGGCCCAGCACGGCGAGGCGTTAATTCTATTTAAAAATTAGCACAAACGTAACACCAAATCATGATCGCAGAGTTCTTTAGTTATTTAGGCGATGAAACGCGAAACTCGCGCACATGAACTTACTGGCAGGCTACCAAAGTAGCGTCTTGCAGCATGGTGGCGTCAAACCGGCATTCAAAGCCGCGACAAGCAAGCAAGGGGCATGCATCCTCCCACATAAAGTTGAGCACAAAGCACCAACGCTCGCACAAGTGACAGTTACTATGTTTAAATGGTTGCAATTACAAATACCTTAGTCCGCAGACGGTCCATGAGAGTGGCGTGCAGTCATTTGGTAGAAGGCGGCAGTCAGTGGCAGCTCAATCGCCAAAACACGGCATTAGGGGTAAACGGGCTGGAATCCGCCAAGATGGCGACGTTAGGACGCTCTCCTGAGAGCACGCTACAGCGACAAAAAGGCCTACTTCGTACTGCCTAGAAAGATCCTCGAAACAGCGAGTTGCAAGGGGAAAGCCCCCTTTCTCACCAACGCAGAACTGGCCCCAAGAAGCCCTTCACACACCTACGCCTCGACGTAAAGACGTGCCACTCACACAACCACACGCGACCTCCTAAAGGATGGCATATTCGACAACATTCGCTGAAACAGCACGGGACGGGAAAAACAGGCTGGCGTCCCCGCAAATAGCGGGAACGCCGCGAAACGGCACACTCTGCGACTTCTTCGATCAGCGGCCTGACTTGAACTCTTCAAAGCAAAAAGCGTTAGGACGCTTGAAGTGGCGTGAACCAAACGGCGTTGCCACGTGACTCTCGACAGCCAATGGCGATGCGCTCCACAAAACAAATTAATTCCGGTATCAAAAACAGCCAATGGCGAAGCGCCTCAACGGAATGATTTCTAGAAGTTTCGGAATTCTTGCGAGCGATAACACCCGGCTGCCAAAGTAGCAGCAAAGAGGTGCTCCAACTGACGAGAAATACTGCGTTTGGGGCCAAATATGTGCAAAATCATTATTGTAGGATTAGGCGATGGAGCCAAATAAGTAACTAAAAGGGTTTAGCATACGGGCACGCTGCCCTAAAGCCTAGGTGGCTACTTAAAATACAAAATGACCTGAATCAAATGTGCGGAAGATGAGATTGTGCTAGTGTGCAAAAATTGAAAATGGTTTTAAAATAGCAACAAGTTGCCCTAAATGCGTGAAATGCAATTAAGCATCTACAACAGCAAAATGACTTAACAGTGTTATTAATTAAAGAGCTGCCGGCCGGCAACTGTATCCAAGTAGGCATAAAGTTTGTATTGTTTTGAAAGTATTAACCGACGAATCGTTTTGATACTAACAAGGTCACTACTTGATTTACTTATATTAGTAAGTAAATGCATTTTAGTATAACATGTCATGTATGTACTACTGCATTAAAGAATTTGTTACACATTCTGGTCCAAAACGGTACGAACACAATACCATGTAACAAAACTGATGTTGCAAAACCGCGGCACGAATGGTGTGTCATCTATACATACAGGGTGTTAATTAAGTACGTAGACAAACTTTAAGGGGCGATTCCTTGATCAATTCTACGGTAAAAAGTTCAGACAAACATGGGACCTAAACGGCTTCGTTTTCGACATACAGGGTGTTGAAGTTTAAACAAAAAAGTTTTTTTCAAAAAATTGGAAAACGGATGGAGGTATTCTAATTAAACTTGGTGTAGGTTAGTATTTCATAAAGTGGTATTGTTCAGTCAAAATAAATTTAATTTATTTCCACCAGTGGCGTGCATCGGGGCGACCTCGGTTTGTTACGTAAGGTAGTGCTAAGAAGGGATTTTTTGAAATTCGACCCCTAAGGGGGTGAAAAGGGGTAAAATGTGTTTTCACGAATTCCTCAATATTTCTTACACCCGATAAGATATCGACTTGGTGTTTACTTGCAAAGATTATCAATGTAAATACCTAGAAACGTATTTTAGGATTTTGCCCTAATCAACCCCTAAAGGTGCAAATGTGGATTGGGGGTGAATTAAAGAACCCTAAGTATTTCCTATGTTTATTGAGTTAGAACATTCTTTTTTGGCACATAGATTGATTTTTAAAATATTTAGAAAGGGGTGTAAGGGAATTTGAAAATGTTAACCCTAAAGGGGTAAAAGGAGGAAAAACTGAAAAGGTGTGGGGGGTTAAATTTATTAATTTTTTTCGCCGTGACTTCCATTTCACAATAAAATGGGTTAAAAGGGATATTTTGAAATTCCTCCCCTACGGGGGTGAAAAGGGGTAAAATGTGTTTTCACGAGTTCCTCAATATCTCTTACACCCGATGAGATATCGATTTGGTGTTTGCTTGCAAAGATTATCAATGTAAATACCTAGAAACGTATTTTAGGATTTTGCCCTAATCAACCCCTAAAGGTGCAAATGTGGATTGGGGGTGAATTAAAGAACCCTAAGTATTTCCTATGTTTATTGAGTTAGAACATTCTTTTTTGGCATACAGATGGATTTTTAAAATATTTAGAAAGGGGCGTAATTTTAACCCTAAGGGGGTAGGAGGATAAACTGAAAAGTGGTGGTGGGGGGGGGGGGGGGGTTAAATTTATTATTTTTTTTCGCTGTGAGTTTCATTTTATAATAAAATGGGTTAAAAGAGATTTTTTGAAATTCCTCCCCTACGGGGGTGAAAAGGGGTAAAATGTGTTTTTACGAGTTCCTCAATATCTCTTAGACCCGATGAGATAGCGACTTGGTGTCTACTTGCAAAGATTATCAATGCAAATACCTAAAAACATATTTTACGATTTTGTCCTAATCAACCCCTAAAGGTTCAAGTCTGGATTGGGGCTGAATTAAAGAACCTTAAATATCGCCTATGTTTATTGAGTTAAAACACTCTTTTTTGGCAGGTAGATGTATTTTTAAAATATTTAGAAAGAGGTGTACGGGATTTTGAAAATTTTAACCCTAAAGAGGTAAAAGGAGGAAAAACTGAAAAAGGGTAGGGGGTGAATTAAAGACCCTTCGTTACTCCTAAGTTTATTGAGTTAGATCAGTCTTTTTTGGTATATAGATATATTTTTAAAATATCTAAAAAATCGTTTAAGTGATTTTGAAAAATGTACCCCTAAAGGGGTAAAAAGGGGTAAACTATGTTTTCACGAATTCCACAATATCTCTTAGGCCCGGTAAGATATCGACTTGGTGTTTGCATGAGTAGCTACCCAATGCAAATGTCTAAAACCACATTTCATTGCCCTAATCAACCCTTAAAAGGTGCGAATTTGAATTCGGGGTGAATTATAGAACACTTTGTATCTCCTGTGTTTGTTGAGTTAGATCATTCTTTTTTGTCATATAGATGTATTTTTAAATCTTTAGAAAACGTTTGTACGGGTTTTTTAAATTTCGCCCCTAAACCGGTAAAAAGGGAAAACTGAATAGAAGTAGGAAGTTAAAATTATTTTTTGCTGTGGGTTCATTTCAGTATAAAACGGGCTGATTTTTTTTAGAAATTGCACCCCTAAGAGGCGAAAAGTGGTAAACTGTTTAGCGTATTGAGTGATGGAGGAGGGGGACACTCTAGAATGCATTTGAGATATAGAAGAAAAAACAAACACTTGTAGCCCTTACGAAGAACGGGCATCTTGCTAGTACAATATAAAGGGAAGGATGGCGCAGCACAGCTTATCTGCCGCGCGGAGATCGATCTACGTGTTAAAATCCGAAATCAAATGCTGAGATCAAACGGGAAAACAAACAATGTTATCACACTTCGCTTTCTTTGTTAGTCAAGCACGACGTTTAGTACCACCAATAGCCGAAACAACGTTAGTTGCCGACCTCATGCGGCATTTTCCAGAGTCTGTAGGCGGTTTGTATCAATTGCAGCCAGGTGGAAACATTGGTGAAACTGCAGACTTTTTGTAGAAGCAAGACGCCATTACAGATGATCGCATTAATGTCGTTCCAAGCATTAGTTGTTACAGTTACGCACAGGATATAAATGCTATCAAGGACGACCAGCCTTAAGGGGTGGGGTGGATAAAAGCTGTTTCGCCTAGGGAGACGCAATAAGGAAGTACAAGGATGTTAATCACCGGACGAGAAAACCATCAATTACGGCCACATCTGGCTGGCGCTAAAATACCCGAGTACCGACGCGAAGAAGCTGGCGTACAGGAGGGAAAAATAAGCAATTAAACGCCAGTCACACAAGATGAAGGTTCAGAGAAAATATACAACCAGCAGCTGCGTGTAAGAGTTCTTTGGTAGGTACTGTCGCTCCCGAAATTGCCAAGGTACTATCAATACATAGGCAGGCGCCTTCATTAGAAAGTGGCGCCAGGTCCAATCCACACCCTTTGCCGGAGACCACAGTTTGAATGCTTGATGGGACACGTCGACACGGGGAGTGAAGTATTCTGCTTGTCCGAAAATGAATGGAAACTTATTGAAACGGCTATCCCGTATATAAAATCGTTACCAGTACCTTCGTTACAATTGAGGGGTGAGGTGGTTAAACCTACTAGCCCCGTGAAGGCATAAGCACATCTGTTCGTGAAGATTCAGGATAGTATAATGTACCTCACTTGTTTGATCGTAAATAATCTAATTAAATCTGTAATATTTGGAGCGGACTGGCTAGACAAACATTCCGCCGTCATTGATTTTCATAAACGAATGATTCGTTTTTTGAGGACCCGAATCACCTGCTCCAAGATGGCCTC
>OW679194.1:133103213-133371962 GCA_940337035.1 Agriotes lineatus | reverse complement strand
AAAAATTATTTAAGTAATAGAACACAACTAGTTAATATTAATCAGACTCGAAGCTCTTCGGAAATAATTACATGTGGGGTACCCCAAGGTACCATACTTGGACCTGTACTATTCTTAATATATATTAATGACCTTCTACTATCTACTGATTTGAATGGTCAACTGATTGCTTATGCGGATGATGCTGTCCTGATTCTGCAAGCAGAAAGTTGGCACGCGGTGAGAACTGCAGCAACACAAGATTTGTCTATTATAAAAGGTTGGTTAGATGCAAATATATTAAGTTTGAATTATTCAAAAAGTGTGTTTATTACTTTTAGTATATATGCAAATAGTCAAGCTGATTTTACTAACATTACAGTTCATGATACAAATTGCCCTGTAACTACTCGTAATTGTAAATGCAACATAAACATAAGAAAGGTAATTTCCACCAAGTATCTTGGAATCACCGTGGACCAACACATGCGATGGGACATTCAAATAAACAATATATGCAATAGATTAAGAAAAGCTATATATGTCATTAAGAAATTAAAAGAAATATTATTAGTTAAACAACTTTACTGTTTTTACTATGCTTTGGTACAGTCCATTTTGTCCTATGGCATACTAGGTTGGGGTGGAGCAGCTCGTCTTTACACGGAGAGGGTGGAAATAATACAAAAGTATATATTAAAAATTATTTTAGGAAAGCCTAGTATATATCCAACTAACCTTGTTTTTAGTGATTCGAATGTCATGACATTGCAACAATTATTCTATAGTGCCATATTAAAATATATTTGGAAAAACTCACAAAGCATAAATACGCATAATCATAATTACATTACTAGGCACAGAACTGATGCTATCCCACATAAAGTAAATAAATCAGTCGGTCAAAGATGTTTCAATTACTACATGCCAAAGCTCTATAATAACTTTCAGTTGTACATTAAAGAAAATAACTTACACATACATCGGAATAATTTTAATAAACTGGTCAAAAGGTTTCTGCTTCATTTTCCATAGATTGAATTTTTGCTTTTACTTTAAATTGAATTGCTTTTTTTATATAGATTTTTTCTAGCACATGCATGATCGATGCAAAGTTAATAATATCTGCAAAGCCACACACAGCTGTTTTTATAGCTAAGTGGTGTATCTTTTACTTCTTTATTTCTTTATTGTATTATGATATTCATTTATTTATTGTAACAATATTTATTACTGTTACTTAAAATTCGATTATGTAAACGAAAATAAAGAACTTATTTATTTATTTATTATTTATAATTAATGCAGCGTAAATATGTTGAGCGTTCAGTAACAATTGGAAATGCATTGTGGAATAAGAGATGTTTGGAAAAAGTAATAGATGATAATAATAAAACGATAAGCAGTAAAATAATAAATGTTTAGATAAAATATAGCGTTCGGTACAAATAATAAATATTTAATGCAAACATTCTACGTGGTCAGTAATTCATTTTCAATACAACAGGACGCCAGTCAGAGTGGCCGAGCGGTTAGGGGCTCAAGCTACGATGCAACGGTACGGGGTTCAATTCCCATATCTGGCAACTGGCGGGCGGACCACCCAGTGCCTTTAAAATTGGGTACCAAAACCACAGTAGTGAAGAAGGGAAAGTATGGCAGTCGTCGAAGCCGTGATGCTAACCACATCACCCAATACGCCGTTAACGGTGTGCCAGATTGACCGAGTTTCGTAAATAGATATTTCGGCGACCCTGGACTTGCTTGTCTCAGTCCATATTCGTACATGGAATGAAGGGCCCGAACTTTAATAAGATACGAAATTAAATTCACGGTATTATCGTGAAATAGTAGTAATTTTGGTAAGTAAAAAAATCTAGCAGCTGAAGCAAAGAGGCAACACATACAGTAAATGACCAAAAAGCAATATTTAAAGAAGTAATATATATTATTTCTGAATTTTCTTAATTTACTAAAAATTTGTTTTACTAGTTTTTGTAGGTTCAGCCTTCTTGTGTTCTCTTAGAATCTGAGGGTTTGAATCGCCCGTTGAATTTTGAAAAACGTCCCTTGCTCAACCACTTTCAATTATATTCGAACGACTCCAAACCGCAGTTCTAAAATAAACATGGGCATTTCTACATAATTACCACACTTTTACTTCATCACTTATCTTCCTTTGTTGTATTATTTGAATTAATTTCAGTGATAATCAAGGACATCGCAGTAGAATGGGTCGAGTTTCTTTTATGTCAACTGCATCATTGAGGTCTTTTTTATAAAACTGTTTAAAGTTCATAAAGTTGCACTTTGTAGTAGTACCATATAGATAATGTAATATGAATTGAAGTACTGTCACGTCACGTAAAGTCACTGTCAAGTAAATGTTACAATAAATGTAATTAAAAAACTATTTGAACATTAAGAAGAAACAGTGTTGTAAATGAAGAATCGGCGATCAATTATTTTGTATGAATACGTTATTTGCAACACATCTTTTTGTCATAGTTGTTTGTTAGATGGACATGTATTCTTCAAATGAGTATTATGATCTGATAAATGTAACTTTTTTTGTATGAGCTGATGTCCAAGCACTTGAGCCGATAACATTTAAGATATTAGATACATTGAGGCTACTCGTCGATATTTTATTTTTTTCTTATCTTTTAATCATGTCGGGCATCATTGCAATCAGTTCTTTTGATATAAAACAATGTGGAATTTATTTTTTCACAATAAACTATCAAAAGCTGATGTTTTCTATTCTGTCTTTCACTTTACGAAATTTAGACATTTATCGTTTGGAATGCTTTCGGAAACATTAACAAGACAATTTAGCAACCAAATGATCAATGCTCCAAGGTACTAAGCCATATGTGAATGAATATAACCTAAACAGCAGGCAGATCGTAAATTCAATGCATTTAACGTGTTCAACAACATAAAATTTTCTTAATACTGTATTGTCACCATAAAGTTGAATTTAGATTTATATCCTAATAATGCCAGTTTACGAGCCTTAAACGGTTTTTGGTTAATTCGGCTTCACTAACAAGTTTCGATGGTCTTGTACGAAAATCGAAATATCATCAAAGCTAACTGATGGAATAGATAAATTCTAGTATACAGTGTGCTTCGCAACTTTAACCGTTGCGGAAATAGGTTTGATAATGTGGACAGCAGAAATGGATCATTGTTGACAGGGTGGAGATTTTCTACTTTAGCTATTTTTGCAACTGTCTTTACTGTTAATAATAATGGTTTAGTGTATTTATTAATAAAAAATCTGGTGTGATACACGTACACAACTTCCTTTTATAGTGATCTTATAATTAGCTAAAGATTTAATTTTTAATTTTTAGGCATTTGTCAAAAATTAGAAATTCTACAGAAACCGTACTAAATAGAGCGTTAGTTGAAGAGACAAATTTTCTTAAAACATTAAGTTGAATTCAAAAATATAATAATACACAAGGTATTACAAATAGGATTTAATAATAAAAAAACAAAGAAGTACTCAAAGAGGTACTCATTTGAAAATCACCTATCTCACATTAATACACATTCAAAATTTTATAAAATGCTAAGTTAAAAAAATCGTTAGAGCCATTTTTTTAAATCGCCATTCTTCCAGTTATGCGATTTCTTCAAAAGCTTGCTGTCGCATCTAGATAGTACAACAAATTTACATATGACGTTTCAACGAGACACCTCTTTTCGTTTTTGAGTTATTTTGCTCACAGGCAGATAGACAGAGAGACCAATGAACAAAAAAGTGTTTTTTTTTGTTCAAGGGACTCTTATATGTTGAAAACTCAATTTAGAATTTTTGGGTTGAATCCAATACTTTCTTTATTGCAAAAAGAAGTAAGAATTGCTACGGGCTTTGTGTAATAATCTTCAAATTATAAATGGGGGCGACACACTCCGGTATAATTGTTCCCGTACCAAGAACCATCGTACTGGTTGCTTTTGGTGTGTGCAAAATTGTCGTTAAGTATACGTCTGCCCCTTGTTATATTACCTACTAATGATAATTCTTAAAACGACAAAATGCTTTCTAAAAATAAGATAATATATAAGTTATACTAATTTTAAAAATTGCGTGTCTAATACTAGCAAAAAAATGGTAAAAAGGTTCAGGGTAATTTCAATTCCCTCAACTGGGGGCGGGCTGCTATAGGAATCTTACGTCCCTCTTCAACCAAAAACTGGAATTATAGGTGGGCGAGAGAATGGAGAAAATGGAAAGATGGAGAAGGACTGCCCCGGCATTTCCTCAGAGAATGCACTCTATTGACGCAGGAAAACCACCTAAAAACCTGAATCAGAGCAGACGGTTGCGGGAATCAAACCCACGACCTCCCGAATGCTACGTAGACGTGCTAACCACTAACCTACAGAGCTCGGTAAGGTACTGTCACAAAGGGAAGCCAATTAAATAAAACTTACCATACTCATAAGTTACCTATTTAATTTGAGGGATTAAGTAGATAAATGCGTAATTTAGGATAACCTAAATGTCAGTAAAACAAACAGTTAAAAATTGTTACTGGGTCAATTTAGACTTTGTTTCCACCGTCAGAGGGATAAAAATCTTCACTTATGAAGCGTCTCATTGACCTAAAGGTTTTGTTTAATATCTCAAATATCGTGCAGTCTATCCTGTTAGGACAATATGTTCTTCTTATAATATATACAAACTGCCTTAAGATTGTCACTATCTGACTTTAATCAGATCTGTTTGGCAAGCCTGAATGCCTTAATTGTTTATTTAATCATCTTAACCCTTCTGAGGTACCCATAATTTTGTCTATCAGTCTACCACTGTGTCACGGTACCTAACACTTGTGTTATTGATTTCTTTTTGAACCGAAGGAATACTACATTCCGTCAGAAATAAACGTTAATTATTAAATGATATTTTTAAGCTATTACGAAAACTGCTTTGCCAAGATAGATGTTTATTTATTTATTATTCTAGTGAATTACTGAATTTATGTATATTCTATTACGTTTATTTATTAATTGTAGAATAACAATAAAAAATCTGTAAAAGGCTTTGCCCAGAACTTCCCTCGGCAGAATTACGTCAAGTACGTCAATTTAGATAAATGTTATTGCATTCTGTTTTCTAGGAAAGTTCCAATGGATGTTGATCGCAGTCTGTCTCTAAACGATGTAAAGTTGAAATACATGGATAGCGTAAAAGATTTGGGAGTTACATTGGATTCTAAGCTGTCATTTAATACTCACGTAGAGCTATGTGTTCAGAGAGCTCAAAAGAATTTAGGCTTCATACTTCGGGCTACTAACGGTTTTAAAAAAATGTCTTCACTTATAGCTTTGTTCAATAGCCTAGTGAGACCTGTTTTAGAATTTTCTTCGACTGTTTGGAATCCAATGTATCAAAAGTATATTATGCAAATAGAAACTGCGCAGAAAAAGTTTATTAACGCCTTAAACTATCGTTTTAACAGACGAAGACATTTTTATTGTTACAATGAAAATTTAAAATTCTATAACATGCAGTCTCTTGAATGTAGAAGAAAATGTTCTGATGTACTTTTTATATATAAGGTTGTTAACAATTTAATTGATTCTGAATATTGCGTAAATAGTCTTAAATTTAACGCTAACCCTTACATTCTTCGAAACAGACACACATTCTTTATTCAAAAATCTAATTCAAATTATTTTCTCAACTCGCCGCTCACTCGCTGCACTCGAATTCTCAACAGCTTGGATCAGGCTGACAACAGCTGCGATATTTTTAACTTACGATTTGCAGCATTCAAGAGACACATGAGAAAAGTCTTAGTTTGATTGTATTTCTTTTTTTTTTATTACGTTACTGTAGTTAATGCTTACATCTATAGTTGTCTATATAGTTTTTAAATTATTCTTTAGTATTCCTTACTTTTGCTTGTTTGACCTAAAACTGTAAATGTTTTAATGTATATTCCGTGCTATCCTGTTATTGGACAGCTATGACTGTCTGTTGGGTAGCCTTGAGTTTAAAATTAAAATAAAAAAAAAATAAAATAAAAAATAAATAAAAGTTTCAAATTAAAAAAAAAATTATCCCGCTGGGGTGTGAACCCGCCGCACCTGCATAGTGATCGTAACCGCATCTCCGCAGCGATCGTAACTGCATCGATAAGTAAAACTGAGTCATCAAGCATTATAGAAATAAGTGCAGCGCGCGCCTCTCTTGAACAGAACCGTTTTATTGTTGAAACGTCTTTAGTCTTTTGTGACATATTATCCTGTATTGGTTGAGTCTTATTTTTGGCAAATATAAAGCCTGACCTATGTGAAAGTGATGACTTCATTCTATTTCAAAATTAACCCAAAACAAACAAAATTTAATTTTTTGAAGATGCTCACCCTGTATATATTTGTATGAAATTGTACCGGTTTCATGCAAATAGTTTTTGAGCTATATTGCCGACAGACAGACAGACATATGGAATTAAGAAAACCCTTGTTCGTCATCTAGGGACCTTGAAACGTGAAGATCTGAAGAAATCTCGGAAGGTGATTTTTTCGTGATTACAATACTTCCTTCGTCTTTCAGACAAGGGAAGTAATAATATAATGTATCTTTAATACTTTCCTGAATAGGTACGTCCTTTTGCAATTAAAGTTCACCCAAACCTCTAACAATAGGTTTACTACTAATCTTTATCGTGTTTATTTGTGTAATCCCTTGTAAGTATGCAGATGGAGAAAAAGGAGAGCACTGATTTTTGAGAGAATGTACTATATGCACAGACCACTATGCATCAGTACCATGGCGCACTCACTATAATTGGTAGTGTTTTGTTCTAAAAGCGCTGACGAATTGTAATATTGCTGTTGCTGGCTGATTTCCAAAGTTTAATTCCATATGTCCATATGGCTTTTATTATTAATTTTATATTATAGTTTATTTTCTGTTGATAGTTGCGACTGTCTACCTTCATCCAATACATCTGTCAGTTTTAACCGTAACTGTTTCCTTTTAGTAAAACGTGTTTTTGCATAGTCATCCACCTATCCAGTTGCATGCCTAGATATTTTGCGTGTGCGCTGTGCTCCAGTTGTTTTTCGTTTAATGTTACAAGAGGGCAGCTGTGCCTTGTTGTAGTGAAGGTAACCGTTGTTGATTTAACTTCATTTACCTTCATTCGCCATTTTCTCAACCTCGTCTATATTTTGTCTAGGTTGCGTAAGTAAACTTTCCTTGATCTTGTAACATAGTCCCTCATACTATACTTTATCAAATGCACAACTTATGCCAACACAGAAAGCGCCACAGTACCACTTTTTTCGATGTCACTATTAATTTTCTTTACCACTCGATGCATTTGCTCTACTGTTCTGTGCTTGTTTCGGAACCGAAACTGGTGGTCTGGAATTGTCTTTCGTCTATCACTATTTTCAGCCTTTTTAATAATATTATTTGTTCAAATACATTTAAAAGAATCGGAAGTAGACTAATTGATAGATATGATGATACTTCATTAACGTTTTTACCAGGTTGGGCAACATAATTGTTTCAGGTATCTTTCAGAAAGTAGGGTGGTAACTTAATCTTAGCGAAGCGTGATATATTGTTATGAATGCCTTGATTTGTAAACGTTATTTTAAATTAAAAAATTAATTTTAGGACAAATCACCACACAATTCGCAGATTGATTTTATACTGTTCTAATTTTTACCTGTCAGTAATTTAAGGCTAGTTAAAATGAAATGTATTAGCTGATGTTCAAACTAAATGTGGTTGAATGCCCCTTTCTTACTATTTTATTGAACTGCAATATTATTTAAGCTAGCTCTAGGCAAACACAAAACTGCTTATCTCAGGTTGGATTCAGAATTTCACTATATTCACAAATTAGTAGTTCATTTTAGGTTAATCGTCCTTGAGTAGCTCATATACGCGGTCCTGGTAGATAAAATTTACAATCTGTTAGATGACACAAAAACATCGACAGTGGAACAGCAAAAAAATCGTAAAGTTAACAAGGAATCGTCAGGTAATTTGATTCAATTATCGCTTGGCAAGAAAACCTCTACTTCATTGTTACTGGAATGACGTAGATAGAACGCCACCCATTCACTTGTTTCTGCTGCTTGGAAATCCACCAATTTTTCACAAAATTTGATGACGCTATGCAATTTTTCGATTATTACGGCATAGCTGCACCGTTGGATATGCGATAGGCGTCTTCAGCAAGCTTCAATCTCGTATTTTAATAAGTTTCCCGAACTCTGAACCTCGATTTATAGCTAATTCCTACCTCGTAAAGATTTCCACACGAAGTTGATCGGAGGGCGACGCCGTTGATTTTTATCTGCTGGAAACGCTCCCCTGGCTGCAACTCTCATTCAGGATGCTCCTGCAGACCCCGCTGATGTGATGCTGTGCAGACCTCCGGCTTCAGCTGCTTAATGGTGCCGGAATCGAAGTTCTCAAACTTCAGTTGTCGGCGTCCGATACACTCGGAGATGAGATCGAAATAATGTATACTTTTATCATGGCGGAAACCGCCCAAACAATTCCACAGCTGGGTAATGATGCGTATAATAAAATGCAACACTTGTAAAACTGGTAAGCACTTTTATTCTCGTAAAAACATTAATTTTAAGGGAGTAGGTACAATTTCGCCCAAACTGTCTTAATTTATCATTTGAATTGTTCTCTTCATTTTTACAAAAACGCATCGCGTTGCTATGTTACCCCGATAATTTTTGTTAATTAGAAATTAGTTTTGATAGCAAAATACACAAATGGAGTAAAGTTTGATTACATAAAGCTTAACTCAAAATTTTCTTAAATCTAAAAAAAATGTCCTTTGCTTATAACTAGCATTGTTCCTTCCATTGCGCACATAAATGTTTTAAAATTACTTTGCCTTATTAATGCACTAGAAACTCAGTTCAAATTTACACACGTTGCTCGCTTTCTTTCTTTTCCGTTGCTTGACTTCGGGATTGCTCTTTACAATTTTCTATTATCCTTTATTCCGATCTCAATTACCATTTACCATTCACCGACCTCTACTTTTATTAATAATTGCGCTCATTTCGTCTGCACGTAACAAACCTTTTGTGTCAATTAATTTTGTTTGACCTGGCGTTAAAAATGCACAAACCTATTTTATTTATACATATTGCTTTATACACACTCTCTGAAGTATGCTTTGCTTTTTCGTGCCTTTATCTGTTTAGTTACTACTTCACGCATCACATCACCAATGCATTTAATACTTTTATTATTGTTTTAAATTGCAATTTCATAAAATATCTTAACTATGTGCTTTATTGACTTGGTTAAATATTTGGCACTGCAAACAGAACCAAGTTGTAGGCTTAAAACCATCTCAATATATACAACATATATTTGGTAGTTCTAGCAGTACTTTACCATTGATTAAATCAGAACCTGAAGTCTTTTTGTGATTTAACTCTCCTATTTCGTTTAGATCTTCTTCTGCTATTTGTGTGGTATACGGTTTAAATACTTCTGTAAGGCATTCAGCAAATCAACTTTCTCCTTATTCTTTTCGCCGCCTTTCTATTTTCTTTGTTGCTTTCCACAATTGATAATCCGTTGTGTCAAACCCAATTGTTTCAGATCTTTGGCATTCCTTTTACACTTTTTCTTGTCTACTTCAATTCTTGTAAGTTGTTATCGTTTTCTTAATTTCTTCTTTTCTGTATTTTTTTTCCTTTTTTTTCTGAAGTTTCATGCAGCGGAGTTGCTGGCCAAGCTGCAGTTTGAATTGTTTTTGGTTACTGTGTCAACGGCTTCATCTATTTCGTCTGTAGTTTTGAGTGGGAGGATTGAGGATTTCGTCTATGGCTTCCCTAAATAATTCCCAGTTAGTTATTCTATTGCAGAAAAACGGGTGTTTGTCTTATGCTGTATATCGGCGTACATGGTGACTATCACTGGCGAATGGTAACGAAACTAGCTATACAAGGAGTTTCATAATGCAAATTAGTAAAACGTTGCTTTGTACATTTATTCTACAACTATACAATACAACATTTAACAAAGAGTTGAAGCTAAACATCCACAAGGATAACTTTACAAACTGCTTAAAATTCTGATCAGAATCCAATTATCAAGATTGTAATGACCTTACGACTGGGTTTAGATATAGATCTTTGGGCCCTTTCAGTTTCATAATTTTATTGTATTCAATAATATTACTTAAATAACTTCGGTATTTACTTATTCTTCTAGGGTTGTTAAAGAGAGTGAACCTGTGGTTTTTATGAAGTACTTCACTGTATGTACTGCAACGATACGTCTAACGAATGGGATTTCAGCTCGCCACAGACTACAAGTTATACTGTCCAAAGGCTCGACTTGAGAAATTAAAGACTTCAGTAGATTAAAGTATGTTTATATACCAGTGATTCGTCTTGTGAGGTATCTGTTCCCTACCGTTGTCAGTTAATATCTGCCTTTCCCAGAATATCCGTTTTTACGGGGCTTGTAGGCGGCTATTTAGAGCATGTAAACCTGGAAATAGTATAAATTTCACGCATAGTAGCACGTAAAAACAATACTATTTACTGTTTAGTTCCGGCCCTTTTGCCTGTACTAATCCTTTCACACCGACCGGCAGGAAATTTTCCAAACTCGCCGTTACATAATATTTTATTTAGACAGTAAGCTATGTTTTTAATTATGATGAAAAAATGTTTGATCAGTTATGTTATTTTTATTAGCGCTTTTCAGAAGATTATAATTGCGATACGGTAACCAGTTTGAGGTTCCAAGACTACATAAGAGTAAGATATTTTTTTAAAATATAGAATTTTTAAATAATTTTATTAGAAAATTAATAAATTGATTGTTGATGAGCGACTATAATCCGTTCACGATCTTTTTGGGTCAGGTGAGTCTATGGCCATCAAGTAATTTTGTTGGCAGAACCTCGGTTGCAACTAAACTCCCTCATGAAAATTTACACTTTTTGTGTTAGGTTAGGTTGTTTTCAGTTTAAGGTTATATTTTCTGAATAGGTACATTGTTGCCGGATATTCTCTAGTCTCCACATCGACTCGTGTTTTTTTAAATTTGGCCTGTCCTTTTTAAATTGGAAGTAGCATCATTTAATGGAAATTTTTTTGTAACAAATTTATTTTGTGCATTTTGACTTTTGCTTTGACGGAAATTAAAATTATTTTTACACATTCAATAAATCATTTATGTTCTTACGAATATTAAAATAATAAATCTGGCAATGTGGTGGCAAGAAAACGTCCAACAGACACTGACAGAAAAAAAAAGTTGCATCCGCTACATCATCGAATCAGTTAGTCCAACATGAAAAGAAACAATCATAGCCAACTCTCTCCCAAAGAGGTCGTGAACGGCTTATAAATACTTGGTTTTTGACAGAATGGCGAAAGATATTAGCAATAATCTTGAATACCTCAAGGGATTTTATGCGACCAAAAGTCAAGTTACAACGTTTGAGAGAGAAAAGAAAACATGACAAATGCTCAAAATCTGACGAATTTTATGTGAAAGTTAGGCAAATCTTTAGAATCTCAAACTAAACAAAAGTCGATTGGGTGGAAACATGATATAGCTCTACCCTAGTCGCGTCAGTACACCGTGGAGATGACGTTGCTCCTCAAGTTAGGCCGCCCCCATTATCATTAAGATCATCTTTACCACTGGGGATGGAAACGCAATAAATACGGTCTACCTCCAGTACAAAAATAAATGATCCAGCTCCAAAAAATTACTCGATTTTATTTCATGCAAATGCAAAAAGAAATGCACAGGAAGTGCATGTAGCTGTAGGAAAGCGATAATTATCCCGAAATGAGGATCCGTGATGAAAATGAGAACGATGATGACCTCATTCCTTCTGAACTGCAGAATCTTCAAATTACGGATTTTTAACCGCAGGATGATACCAACAACTTAGATTATTATCAACCAGGTCCATCAAAAAAACGTAAAAAAAACCTAAACCACTTCAAAAAACCCGCCGTTGGCTCTACCGCAAGGTGGTGCGGAAAGGGTCATTTATTATTTTTTTATGTGTTATCATTTTATAACTGCATTACTAATATATTATATAATTGTTAATAATATTTAAGCAACACAAAATGTATTAAATATTGTTAATATACAATAAAAACGAATTTAAATAGACGACGTGGCTGAGAAATGAAAATTCGTGATGTTTCGGTTTACCGCTCCTTCTCCAGATCTCTGTATTTCAGTAACTATGCGAGTAATAAAAAAAGGCTTCAAACAAAAAAGTTGGAAAATTATGTCTGCTAGCCGATTGATAATAGCTATTTTTGTCATTGGGTGTATAATAGCGGAGATACCAGCGAAAAATCGAGTTTGACGGCCATTTTGGCAAGATGGCGGAAGGTTCCCACCCCTCCTCGAGAATTACCTGATCTTTTGCATTTATATACTCCTTTTTATGCTCTATTGACTGGACCAAGAGGTGCTTTTGAAATTTGGTAGTTAGAACTTTTTGGATGACCTTAACCTTCTTTTTGTTTTTAATTATCTCTATACTATTTTATCTTTTGGTATTCTTTTTCATACAGTTTTTAATTTAAAACCATTGGAATCAGCTTAGCACTGCCACCCACTCAATCCATTCAAACATATCACTGAATGCTGACTTGGCAAACGGTTTTAATGAACTTGAGACGAGCTTTTAGACAAATCGCTTAGAACATGGAAAAGCTTATAAATATGATAAGTGATGTGTAGAAGAGATATGTTTTTGCATTTACGAACTAATTCAGTAGAACATGCATCACCTCATAGAAGGATCAGTAAATCTATTACTGTAATCAAACTTGGCCAGAATGTACATGTTAATGTAGTTTGAGGTGGTTATTGCGGCAACCACGATTTTATCGACCGAAAACATTCTAATATCTAAATAATCTACATCGTTATACTGAGATTCGATTCCTAAAAGGACCACTACGCCAATACACTGCAAACACTTAAAAAATACTCAATGAATAGATTTGAGAGGTAATTGTTCTTTGCAAGATAGAATAACAAAGATAAATGGAACTTGATATTTATTTTTATTGAGACAGCGGACACTTCTCCTAATTTTAATTACTTCTATAAATAAAAATTCATGAAAATATTATTATTGTTATTATTATTATTATGGAATACGTACAGCCTGTGGCTTGCTTTTATACGAATAACAACAAAATCGTTACTAATAATAATTAACTAAAAATAAACAACAATTATCAAAAAATCTAAATACGGTGGCTAACTGAAGTAGTGGCAAGATATAATGGTGTAAACATAAAATTATTAAAAATTACTCAACACTCACGCACGAATATCAAAGTCGTCAAGCCATGATACTGACCATATTACATTTTATACTAATCATCGGCGTACCAGGCATCAAGAAAATTATTGAGAGCATTCAATGGCGAGCATTCCACAAGCTCTTGAAGGAGACGTTCGCACCCCGACACGACCAAAGATGCTGCCTACAAAATATCTGGTACCACCCATGCCCAAATATATAACTGTAGCCGCGTAGCATTACGAAATAACATTTCACCAAGGCTAGTACTGAAGAGACCACTTAACGTTCGCAATGTAAGTATTCAGTCTCCCCTCAGACATCCTTGTTTCAACTATGGACGATTCAACAAACACAATTATTTCGTTGAAAGACAGTTCTGGAAACCTGAGGATATTTCGTGGACTGCCTTTGAATTCACTAAATTAGATTTCTATCTTTTATACCACAGGAGATTAAATTGAGGCTGCAAATACTATAACTGGACGAACGCAGATGGTAAATAGCTTAGCAATTGTTGAAGAAGATGGTATGGCAAATGATTTGATAATAAGATATAGCAATATTTTCACCCTTTTCACGGTCGATGCGACATCGTTTATTTAAGATAGATCTTCAGATATAATCACACCAAGGTCTTATTGAGAAGTTACAGTTGACCGTAGCAGATTATTTATTTCATACGTCAAACGTAGATTACTTCTATCCAAATAAAGTACAGCTTACTTGCTTGAATTGACCCAGAGAAGCCAAGTATTGCACCACTCGTATACATTCAAGTCTCATAACACTAGAATGTAATTCAGTAGAGGATTGGGGTAGATTTTACGGTGGTGTACAAAGGAAGATTGGTGACAAACATGACTTGGTGATAGGTCTGATATATATGTTAAAACCAGTAAAGGGCGTAGTACAGATCCTTGCGAAAAACTACTTAAAACTGTTCTGTGTGAGAACTGCAGTTATCAGCTTTAACGCCAAACATTCGTTGCGTTAAGTGAGCATCTAACCAAGCGAGAAATTTTTCCCTGACGCCGGCATGTTCTAACTTTATAAGCAACTTCTTGTAAATGACCTTATCAAAGGCAACCCCAAAATCTATGTAAATTCTGTCTATTGGCTATCCTTGGTCTAATGATTTCATCCAGCCATGCAAACATTTTAAAAGAATTGTTGCAACGGTTCTTCCTGCCACCAACTCATGTTGATGTTCTGAAATGATTCCATTGTTAAGAAGACATCCTAGCTGTTTTTTAGATATTACTGACGTCATAACCTTAAATGGACGAGATCATAGATACATCCGTCAGTAGTTACAGCTAATATGCAGGTCGCCCTTTTTAAATATTGTTATTATTGCAAAGAGTAGTGCTAAAGTGTAAACACCATATTAGTGTGACAATAGATATTAAACAATTAGAAGGTTGTTTGCAACGGCCGAGTTCGTGTTACCTTGACATTTAATAATCACTTTGGAATTTAACCATTATTCTGCTAGGAATAAAACTCAACCGTATTTCTTACATTATAGTAATTAGATTCAAACATATTATGCATTTAAAACCTACGAATGCCGCGCGTGAGTTTGTGCTCGAAACAAAGCTGATTTACTCGTTGGGTGCGGTTATTAAGCAAATTATGCGCGGGCTTAGAGGCGCTGAAGGAGTTGTTTACTGAAACAGGCGAGCGGTGCGTTACGTCCAAAGACAAAAGACGTCACGCGAAGCAATAAAGTGCGATTGAAAGTTTCTATGTGGGGCTGCGTTAACAGCAGTCTACGTCTCGTTATTGTTGTCTCGAGAACCTACAACTACCTTGCAAACGACACCGAGATACCGATAATTCTTCAGCATCGAAAACCGCTTAGCCGGCAATCGACCTTGCAAAAGTACGGGATTATTGAAAGCAACTATAACGCAGGGTCAGTTTAATAAATAATCATACCAGAAAATTATGAAGTGATTGCCACAAATTACGCAATAACTTCACCGGGCAAATTACGCGCTCGAAATCAACGGCAACTTGCTCAGTTAGCGTGTCAGAACAAAGAGCTTGCATCTTCCTGTGGACCCATAGCGTCAGCTGATTTCAAGCTATTGGAGTCAGGACCGTATGTAGTGAATTCGAGTGCGAAATGTAAATATTGCATGTAGATTCAGCATTAAGCTCGTGAACTGTTACGTGCTACTATTCATGGCGCATATAATATTTATCTATCAACATTATGAATTGTTTTTGTGGATTTCCATGCGTGTATGTTTCTTTTACAAAGTGTATAACTTTTGACGTAAACTGTTTGGTTTTCATTTCTGGCAGTCCTTGCATTTACAATTACAGAATTAAAGGTGATCATGTGTAGGCCGGAAAGAGTAATATTGACCAATACCTTTAGCTACACTGCGGCAAGAGCGGGGGTTGTATTTCTACGACTGGGCTAACTAGCATACAAACGGCAATATAAATTCATAGTACAAGTTTACGGTTACGGATCTGGTAGCATTATCAACTGTAAACTTTTACGATGTCAACTCGTTAACACTGCAGCGCAATGTTGATAACCAGACCATTTCTTAATGTCTGTATTGCATTTGTTTAGCACTCAAGTACTGCAAGGGAAGAATTATGAAACAAATTTACACAAAGCAAGATATAGATTCGCAGCCCATGGTATTAATAACAAAAATCAGATAATGCAGGCCACCGGCGATGCAATAAGATAACATTAAAAAAATTAATGTGTCGAAGACTAGTTAGAAGAACAAACCAACAAAGGTTGTTGATTTACAAACAGCTAATTGCCATGAGAAATATAGAGGGACACACCAAAAACACTGTCGGTAGCCTCGCAGCTAGCCAGATCCCCTTGTAGATTACATATTGATATCTATAATGACAAGGTTGCACAATGTTATTAAATACACTAATGGATTTATACATTTAAATAATGGATATCTACGGATGCCAGCAGAATTATAGAACAATTAGATATGGGGGCAAGTCTTTCCAGTGAAATTTCGCGACGCCGCTTACGGTGCTGCAGGTTACAGCTTTGATATGTGACCACAGGAAATATTCGCAACTCTAGTAGATGCGGGTGTGCGTCAGGTACAACTGAAAAGAATTAACGTTCTACAGGGTGAGCGAAACTCGATGTCTCAGCTCTATTATAAGAAAAGGAGAAACGATAGAAAAAATCTCAAACGAGGTTCTTAAATGGGATTGAGTAAGGTCCATTTTAAGCCAAATTTCCAGATTTTTCCATATTTGGAAACTGAAGTAATGACGTCATCGAATGTTTTTTCCCAGAAACATACCTATATTTTGGCATATTTAAAAAGACCTAATTTTTCTGAACACATATTGTGAAGAAAAAATTTTGCTAATCTTCGCCCTTTAAAAACGTATAAGCAAATTAAAAAAATGTATTATCGAAAATTCGCAATCGTCACTATTTAAACAAGTAGCCTTTGGAAACAAATAGCAAAGTCGCATCTGTCAACAATTAAAAATTATTAAATATTTGTTTTAATTAGTATTAATTATTAATATAACATTTAAAAACACATAAAATGTTATTACTATTACCACAGTGGCAACGGTATTGTCAGAATTGACTCATTTAACAATTTTTCTTCCCTCTCGAGAAGAAAATGTCTCGTTATTTGCATGTAAATTGCGTTCCAAACTTGCAATTATTTTAAGCTTGGAATAACACGTTTGAAGAATCTCTAGGCGTATAACTAAGCTGCTCTTCTAGGGTTCCTTTGAGATTCTCCATAAACTAATTACATGTCGACTTCTTCGTTGTGCGTGAACATTTTTCAAAGTCAAATAACAACAAAACCATATTTGTCAACCATTAGTTTAATTATTGACGCTTTTTTTACAAATTTGCTTATAATTTTTTAACGGAAGAAGCTAGCACATTTTCTTCTTCACAAAATGTGTTCAGAAAAATTACCTCTTTTTAAATACTCCAAAATATAGATATACTTCCGGGAAAAAAAACCTTCGATGACGTCATTACTTCAGTTTCCAAAAATCGAAAAATATGAAAATTCGGTTTAAAATGGACCTTACGCAATCCCATTTAAGAACCTTGTTTCAGACTTTTTCTATCGTTTTTCCTTTTCTTATAATAGAGCTGAGACGTCGAGTTTCGCTCACCCTGTACATAGAAAAGAAGATAACCAAAAAAGTGTAAGAACAATATTTCACTTGCACATTAGAGGCCCGACGCTTATTCAATGTTAAATTATATGAAACAATGTTATTATAAATAATACGACATATCTTACAGTTTCACAATTGACTCGAAAATCGAGTAGGCCTCGCTGAACGAAACCCAAAATTTCCCAAACTTCTTGCTTCACTTATTTCTAACATATAGTCCCTAAGAAGCACAAATTTGAAATTGGTGAAAATCTGTAAGAAAAAAAAATTCCCTACAATTATGAATTGGTGGGCAAGTACTTTCTATCTAACTTTGAGGGAGTATATATGAACTATTGTCCGCCATTGCATAATAAGCATTAAAAGTAAAGAAAGTTTTTGTTTACGTGTTACGCTACAACTGATTCTCCAAGTTATAGGCTGACGTCTTTGACTTTAAAATTCTCTAGTAATATCTAAACAAAGTGCTACTTACATTTGTAGATATATCACGGTATAGCATATTTAATAAGGTAATTAAAAGTGTCTATAGCAATGGTTTTGCAAACAATGCACGGACATCGTAAAACCTTGTGACTGATAATTGTCTGGGAAGTCTGGTAAACCGCTCTACTCAAGGCTTACCAAATAAAAAAAACACGAATAATAGGTTAATATGAATCAGTGAACAGAACACAGCAACAAAGGGAAATTCGCGTCGCCAAATACACGGCGAACGAAACAAAGAACTCAAACATCTGTTCACCAGCAAATCGCCTCAATCCTACAAAAATTTTAAGAAAACCGTTACCCCCATAAAACAATAAATCGCGGCACGCGAACTCAAAGAAACACCAATTCGCAAGTATAAACCGCTGCAATAAAAGGGCCACCGGATCGCCGAACCTCAATAACGGAAGCCGACCAAACGGCGCCGCAGCGAAAATTAATAAACCAAGTTCGATCACTAAAACGCTCTTAAATCAGAGTGCGCCAAATCCAAAACCCCACATAAGGGTACCTGCCGATAGGAAAAATCAACCGCCACCTAATAAAACAAACACCAGGGCGCTAGCACATATACAGGTGGAGTAAAAGCAATTTTTCCATCAGACAGCAAATACATGCGGCCCGAGCGCGCCCGAGAGAGCGGCCGAAAATTCAGCGGCCCAGCAGAAACGCATCTTTGTAACGGAGAAATCAGGGCCACGACAAAATACAGCGGGCAAGGATACAATATTACAAATTAAAGTATAATCAACGGAAGGAAGCATCCCAGAAAAGCGTAATTGGTCTCAAAAGTCTTATAAAAATAGCGCGCAACCGATCGAAGCATAATAAACTTTTGAACATACGCCATAAGAGTAATGCTTAATTAAGCTTTACGCGGAACACGGAATTAAAAATTCCAAGTTGAGCTAATTTTTACTCAAAACATAGCAAATTGGGTGTCGTTAGAATCGACATTTCAACGACTATTGATTGCGACTCAAATCAAGTCGATATTTGATCACGCCGCGCAATTAAACGCTATAATCCAAAATATATCGAAATCGGGCAAAACATCCCTTCTACTTCGACCAATAAGCGTCGAGATCGCGTTTGACAAAGGACTGGCTCCTTTAAATAGTCAGACGCTAGCAGTAAGAAATGACTCTGCCTCGGCGGGTCAATCCAGCAGCAACTCAACCCAGGAGAGTCCACCAGCAGCCACTTCAGCTCCCAGGACCACCAGCAGCCACTTCAGCTTCCAGGACCACCAGCAGCCACTTCAGCTCCAGGACCACCAGCCGTTTCATCTACTGGACTTAGCTGTCAGCCGCATCTTCGTGGACTTAGAGCCGATCCACTTCATTGGACTCTGCTGTCTGCCGTCTTCGTGGGACTTGAAGTTCGAGCCACTTCAGCTTCCAGGACCAGCTAGCAGCTCCAGCCTCTCCAGAGCCTATCACCCTCGTGGACTTAGAGCCAATCCTACGCATTCGACTCTGCTGCCTGCCGTCTTTGGAAAGCCACTTTCGCCAGCCGCCGCCTCCGCCCAGGAGATCACCACCGCCGCCGACGTTGCCGCCGCCGCTGCTCTCAGCCCGCCGCCCCGTCGCCAATCGCCACCGCCGCCGCTGCAACCGCAGAAGGAAGCCACCGCCGCCGCTGCCACCGCAGAAGGAAGCCGCCAGCCGCCGCCTCCGCCAAAGGAGATCAGCACTGCCGCCGACGTTGCTGCCGCCGCTGCTCACAGCCCGCCGCCCCGTCGCCAGTCGCCACCGCCGCCGCTGCAACCGCCGAAGAAGCCGCCAACCGCCGCCTCCGCCAAGGAGATCAGCACTGCCGCCGACGTAGCCGCCGCCGCTGCTCTCAGCTCGCCGCCCCGTCGCCAGTCGCCACCGCCGCCGCTGCAACCGCAGGAGGAAGCCGCCGGCCCCGCCTCCGAAGGACCACACCCGCTTCCAATCGCGGATGCTAATCCGCCATTTTCTTTTCTTTTTCTGTACATATATGTTACCTAGTTCTAAGCTTCTTTGTATGTTAGTTAGTGTAAATATAATAAACTTTGTTCCAATCAAATCCAGTGTCTAGCTGAGGGTAACGCCCACCCTCCTCTTCCGAAACCGACGCCATTGAAGTAACCCTACCGCTGAGCATAGACGTAGGCTTGTTACAGGCATATGGTCGGAACTGAGATCTAGGCAGGATTTAATTTCTTGGTACCCTGGTACCCTTTCTCACAAAAAATTCTAGTAGATCCGGATTTTTTTTTCATATCTGTTGGCCAATAAGTAGGTTCATATGATGACAATTAATTTAAATTTAATTCTTGAATAGTCTGTTGCAATACTCTCCCTCTTCCCGGTGCAGTTATACGAGACCCCCAAAGGATATTTTTAGCATTGCAGTCTCCTCCTGCTATGAATCTATTGTATAAACCCCGGAAATAATTTATGAAGCCTTCTTTATTAGTTGGGCGATTTTTTCACTAAATTTAGATAATTCATGGTGTTTAATGCCTTGCTTAATTAATATAGCTGTCCGTCCCATGGGATGTCCTTCACCGTCATGGTGTTCTGTGGTGTAAGTTGTGTAGCTTTATATTTTAAAATGGCTTGAGTTTTTGAAATGGGTTTGCGCCGTGAGTAGAATGTCTAAATTACACAATGTAAAACTGTTAACCTAAAAATCCCAAAAGTCCCATTTGAAATCGCATTTAATAGTCAATTTTAGACGTTAATGTACTGGTATGTAGCCATTTATATTGTCATACACCTAAAGAGTGTGATAGACAAATATTAGTACGAAATAAAAAACTTAGTGAGTGCATCAATTACTACTGCAGAAGGATGTGCTGCCAACCACAACAAGAATAGCTGTAGCAGAGATCTGGCGAATAGAAGGTTATAGAAGATAAAGAGCTCGAATATAGAAGCTTGCAAAGTGAGTCTATTAACTTTCAACTTAAAACAAGACACACATGAAAGGAAAGTAGTAATATAAAATATATCTGCTACTTACAAAGTTATTAAAAATTTAATTCATTTGAATAATAAATTAGATAATCATACAATTGTAAACAGTAATATTAATCTAAAATTGATTTCACTGAAATTAAGTATTATCAAATATTATTAACAAAGGTGTTACACGTATGATAAAGGCAGACATTAATTGCTTAATAAATACAATTGTCCTATATCTTGTATTATAGTTATTCATTGTTTATGTCTTAATCTGATTTTGATAGTAACCCTGAGACCTGAGATAGAGTCGAATAACTAAGGTTATTACAATTACATGCAAAAGACTGGACAAAAGGTAAGATTTAAATCAAAATTTTAAATAAAACCCTGAAAATACGATTTAAATTAAATAAAATTAAATAATAGCTATTTATGCAACAAGTGCTAAAAATCGACGTTTATGCGCGAGACATGAAAATTATGAAACGAAGCCGAACGCTGAGTTTCATAACATGTCTCGCGCATAAACGACTTTTAGCACGCGTTGCATACAATATTTTATCTACGACCTTAATTTTACCGTTATTAATCCATAAATATCGATTTAAGAAAGGTTCGCATCTGCGACGCTTTTAATTTATGTCATAATGAATAGAAAGCTACGCCGCGGTGGCGATTGTTTGGCCACGCCCGTGCTGTCAAGGTGAGTTACTAAATGTAATTATTGATACTCCACATATGACTGTATTCATTACATAACGCTTTAATTATTTCAAAAACGCTTTACCTGTAACGCAAGAAGCAACTAGAATAGCTTTACAACTTCACTTGCAGTTCGAAATTGAAGTTTTGAACCTCGCTTCACTTTTAGCACATGTGCTAAAAGTAAACAGCTGATTTCTTTAAACACGGTAAACTATAAAACGTCACTTTTAGTGAAACAAGCTAGCGCTAAAAGGCCTACTTTTAGTAGTGGTCGTAGCAGTGGCGGTGCAAGAGCACTTTGGGCCCCTAAGCAAATATAAAAATGAACCCCCTTGTAAAAAGATTTATATACTTAATGAATTGTATATTTATAATTACAGTATAGAAAGTAAACGTTTAACAAAAAATAAAATAACATCCTATTATAACAAATAGAGTAGTAAATGCCTAACATTTATAACTAACATATCTAACAGAATATCAATTAAAAATATAAAACTAAATAAAATCTTCAAGTTGGTATAAGCACAAATACAAAGAAAACTGATGGATACATATCTACCTAGGTAACACTAGTAAAATAAAATATTATTCAGGTAAAATCCAAGTCAAAAAAGGTAACAAATACTTAATATTTATTAGTATCATTAATATCGGTAGAACACCGTAAAAATAAATTGATCATAAATAAAAAATGTATCTTTCTGACCTTATTGACAGCAAAATTGTTCCACAAGATTTTTATGTCTATCGTAGACGATGCCCTTTGCTCAATTGACAAAACCGAAAGGTCATGTAGCCTATCTTGGCTCTTAGAATTTCTTAAATAATGTTTTATTAATTTCAACTTGCTAAATGATCTTTTTATTGTGGCTAATGTTACAGGTAGAGTCAAGAATAAAACCAATGCAGTAATAGTCTCGCCAAAGTTGCTTTTGAGAACACTATATTTCTGTAGGAATAAACTTGTCAAATCTGGAACAGTCATGCTATCATTTAAATCCTCTTTTAGTAAGGAGGTAGCGTTCACAAACTGAATGCCGAGATTATTATTGAGGACATCAGAATACTTTTTTTTCTGAAGCAAATCACATCAGAGCTGTTTAGCTTCTTGCATTCTTAAAACGTTTATCCGTTCTAAAAATTCAAAAATGTTTGTTAGTTTTTCAAAGCTCTCAAGTCGAGTCTGATCACGGATGACTGATAACTGAGTGTGGGGACTGAGGTTGCAGTGCTATCAGTCTATACTCAAATGAAGTATTTAATAAGAGAATAAGAGAATACAGAGAATACAGAACTTATCGGGCCCCCCAAAGGGTCCTCTAAGGGCCCGGGCCCTTAAACAACGCTTATTCCCGCTTATGCATATCACCGCCACTGGGTCGTAGATAAAAGCTATTATACCACAGCAATATACAAGGTAATATTTCTGATTAACTGATCATTTTAAACAGAATATTGTTAGGCTTTTTCAAGGAATTAATTAAAAGCATTTGAAAAATGCAAAAATCGGGACTTTTTAGTTCAGTCTATCAATGCTGATTACTATCCAATTTCAAACAAATCAGTTGACAGGATTTATAGAAAACCTGATACATCATCTAAAACTAAAACAATTGAGCTAATATAATTCCACTGGAAGGAGCTAAGTATATTGTTTTATTAGGATTTAGAGTGGCACTTTGTTTAACAAGCAATTAAGTTGGATTTGCGAAGCGAAGTGCAGCGTAGCCAAATAGGTAAAAATTGCGAGTCAAACAGAAGCAGTTTTAATCCGAATAATACATACGTTTTTTCTGCAAACAAGAAAAGTACAAAATATTCAAAATTGATGATGAAAAGTCATTGTGACAACTGCATCAATAGTCTTTGTAAGAAGTAAACGTTTGCCTAACAACATATACTTTTTGTATCAGTAAGAGAAGAGCCAACTTCAATAACAGATTTTGGTATTAAAAGTGTTAGGTAACTTTTAAGACGATTGTAAAAAAAAATTCTGCAGCTGAAGCGTTTTATGCAATCCATACAACTGATAGGTACTACTCGACTATGCACAAGTTTAAACCTAAATCATCTTAAAACTATACATGTTTTGGTCTTAATGAATACTCACTAAACTTCTTCTTCTTCCACTTATATTAGGCAGTGGCCTGTTTAGCACCACATAGTTGTTGTTCTATGAGCTATCTTTATTGGTAAGTGGGGTAGGTAGCTAGCTTCGCCTGTCGAAATTGAAAGAGTTCCCTTTTACATGTTGACAACTACCACAGGTGTTAGCGTAGTAGCCAGAAAGCGTTAGATTTTTAAAATCCATATAGAGTCACCGGGAACCGAAGCCAGGCTGCTCGCAGACCATCCACTTACTAAACACGAACATTCAATAGCTTCAACAAAAAAGGATACGATAGATAGATAGTTCTTCTTCTTCTTCTTCTACTTCTTTCTATATTAGGCCTGTGGCCTGTGTCCCTTGATGCTAAATATTTCTTTGTAACGTTGATATCCAGCTATCTTTCCACTTTTTGGGTGTTCTGCCCCGTAGTCTCTTGCCTCGTGGTGTCCCGTCCCTGACTATTAGCGCTAGTCGTTCTTTTCCCATTCTGCTTACGTGCTGGTTCCATTCGCGTCTTCTCTGCCTGGATCATCTGACGATATTTGGAACTTTACAATGTTCCCTAATTTCATTATTCGGTATTCTAAGCGTTTTTCCTGCGATTGCTATCAGTGTCTTCAGTTCTGTCGTTCTGACTATTCTTTTTGTTTCTGCGGTATCTGCTCTGATTTCTATGGCGTCTGTTAGTATGGGTCTTATACAGCTTTTATATTCTTGTTTTTGCTTCTAACCTTATATTGTTATTTTTCCATACTATGTCTCGCAAACATCCTGATACTCGTGCGGCTTTGCTGGCCTGTTTTTCATCTCTTCCTTCAAATTGACCCAACTAGATATTACTACTCCTAGATATTTTAAACTTGATACTTATCCATTATCTCTTCATTGACCATCAGCTTACATTTACATGGTTCTTTTGCTGCTACTAGTGATTTGGTTTTCATCGTCGATATTGTATTCTTTAGCTGAATTATTAAATGCGTGTACCATTTTTTGTAGATCGTTTTCGCTTTCCGCCATTATAGCAACGTCATCAGCGTAACATATTATTTTAATTTCATCCTTTCCCATCTTATATCCTATACCGTTTGTTTTTGTATATTGAATTATTTTGCCAAGTACCTATTAAATTAAAGAGCAGTGGACTTAAACTGTCACCTTGTCTTATACCCGACTTGATATCGACTGTTGTCGAGTTATTGTCAATTTTTATTTTTGTTTTATTCCCTGTGTAGATGTTTTTCGACGATCTGTTTTATAATATAGGTATATTGCGTCAGTTATTGACCTATTACTTCTAAAGCCCTGCTGTTCTTCACTCATGTAGTATCTTTCAGTTATTTTATTCTTGTCAGTAGCTTAAGTGTTGTGTTAAGCAGAGTGATCGTGCGGTAATTTGATGGGTCTTTTTTGTTCCCTTTTTTATATATGGGTAAAATTATTCTCTCTTTCCATTTATCTGGTATTTGCTATGTGTTTATGTTCTTGTTGAAGAGTTTCGTCATGTTCTTAATAAGCGCTTCTCCACCATATTTGATTACCTCGTTGGGTATCTCGTCTGGTCCGGATGCTTTCCTATTTTTAAATTTCTTTATGTGCTCTTCCACCACTTCCTTATGTATTTCAACGTGCTCTATCGTAGCTTAGTAACTTTCTGTGTCTATTATGTCGTTTTCTTGATCATTATATAACAGGTTTATGCATGTTATCCATTGTTCTTTAACTATTTTTGATAGTGTGTTATATTCGTTTATTGGCATTTTTCTAGCTTTTAACATTTTCCATATTTTATTGGCTGCCATGTTCCATATCTTTGGTATACCAGGACCAGTTTTCGCTTTTTAAATCTCTAATTTTATCATTCAGTCGGTTTCTCGCTATCTGATATTGATCATACGTTACAGGTGTTGGATTGCTGTGGTATTGTAGGTATGCTTTCCGCTTTTCGTATGCTAGTTCCTTAATTTCTTCTATAAACCATGGTTTTGTTATCTTATTTCCACTTATGTTTATTTGCCTTCTTCCTACATTTTCCTCAGCAGATGTAGTATACTTCGATCAATCTTCTTCCAACTATCTTCTATATTATCTTCTTCGTTCAGCTTATTCTGTTCGAGCTGGGTATGTAGCCATTGCGTTGTTTCATATCCTCCAAGGCTTCAACGTTCATGTTCTTTATGTACTTGGTTTCACTTCATTTGAAGTCTTTGTTTCATCAATTTTGCTTAGCACAAGTTTGTGATCAGATCCCACCTTAGGAGATGTCAGTGCTCGTGCACCTCGATTATTGTGTTGGCTGTATTTGTCGATTGGTTAGTATATAGTCTAATGTTAATTTATTTCCTTGTGTCTGACCATATATATTTGTGCTGCTGTTTGTGTGGAAAGAAAGCGCTGTTTATTCTTATCATATACTGTGCAGAGAATTGTATAAGAGCTTCTCCATTGCGGTTTGTCGTTTCATCGTTAAATATTTGTTTAATTCCGTCCATGTTTTCATTGCCTACTCTTGCTTTCAGATCCCCCATTGTTATCACTTTTTTGTTATTCTGTATTCCGTCTAGTATATTTTGTAGATCGTTGTAGAAGTTCTCTGTTTCGTTTTTATATTTGCTTATACCAGGAGCATATACTGTGATGATTCTATAGTTTCTTTTTCCCATATTTAATACTATTTTCAATATTCAGTAGTTGATATACTGCATCTTCTCTACTTCTTTTTGATTTTTTTCGTGTAGTAACACGCCAACCCCTGCACTGGCATAGTCTTCTTTGTTCTTTCTGCTATATATGGGCAAATAGTTCCGGTATTTAGATGACACATATATCTATTTTCTTCAAATTTAGTTCTATGATTTTTTCTTGATCTCGGCTTGCCCATGATGCATGCTATTCTTACACCCGTATGCATAGTCGTTCTCCAGCGGCTCGCCGGCGACTCGCCAAAGTTTCGTTATGAATAATATGTTGGTGGCACTGTAAGTCTATGTCAAATTAGAGGTTAGTAGGTTAGGTTTTGTGTCAGTCTGTGTCCAGTCTCGCCGATTTCGTCTTCTTATATTCAATGCCATTCCAAGGCAATATAAAATCCATTCACTTCTTTTTTGCATGAAGGGTGGCCTTGGATTTTTGTTGTTAAGTTGCACATGAACAGAACCGTAATTTTTATTTTGTTGTATAACCTGCATAACCTCCACGAAATTTACTGTCATTTGACGGAACAGACTATTGTTGCCGAATGGATTTTCTTACTTTGATAGTACATGTGGAGCAATATTTAAAATCTCAAGTATTGTAGACGTTCCATGTACTTAATTAAAAATTTTGCTAGTTACACAATTACTGAAACTAGATACATACATAAAAATTACTAAGTTCCATTTTCTATTCTGCTTAAATATGGCAACTTTGCATTTGAACGTGTTTTGTCATATTTTCTAACCTAAAAATATTTAGTAACCATAACCTCAAATGTAAACCTCGTGTAAACACAACAAAGTAATTTTACACAGCTAAATTGGGAAAACTGTCATGGCCAGCCTTCAATCATGATAATTTATTATTAATGGTTTCCTGGGTGCGTCAGTGTATAATCATCGTCCATTAGAATGTGTTTAATCTCTTTGCTGGGTCGTCATCTAGGGGTTCTATGAGTATGGTTTGTTTTTACCGTCGGCAGATTACTAGCCTCACCCACGAACCCTCCTTCTATACCCAGGCTTGGGATCGGCAGTGATGACCAGTGAACCACTCACTCCACCCACTGACCACCCCAGGCGGAGTTGTAGATAGATAGTTAACATAACTAAATAACTGCACACTCTATTATTATACAACGCTATACATCAATACATACAGAGTCCTGCAGCGATGCAGGGGTGCAAGATATATTTCTAAAACTATGAGGGCCGGTTGCAGAAAGCAATGTTAAGTCTGGTGTTAGCTAACGCGACGTCAAAGTGAACAAAAACGAATCAAATCTCAAATGTTTATGGGAACTAATACATTAGTAAACAAAATTTGATGCGATTTTGTTCACTTTGACGCGACGTTAGCTAACACCAGACTTAACATTACTTTCTGCAACCGGCCCTGAGTGTTACATAAATATAGTGTATATAAAAGTTGTAGGTACGAAAGTGGTGCACATTACTAAAATAATTTTGATTATACAGGGTGACTCAAAAAGTGTGGGGCGAATCAAATTTACTTTTTTAATGAAATTTTCTACATTTGGTTAGCTTAAAAGTTTTGCATTGAAAAGCTAATCATTTTTACTTCCTTTTACAAAAATTCGAAATTCAGTTTTCAACAGATCTTCACTTTTTAGAATCCCCTGATCCCAAAAAACCTTTTTTTTCATTGGTCTGTCTGTGTGTCTGTCTGTGTGTCTGTTTGTCTGTCTGTGTGTGTGTCTGTCTGTTAACAGAATATATCAAAAAAGGAAAGAGGTATGGCGTTGAAATTTCATATACAAGTTTTGTGTACTATGTAGATGCGACAGCAAGCTTTTGAAGAAAATCGCATAACCGTAAGTACGTGTTTACTCTTGTGATTTTTCAGTTTTGTTCGATTTTTTCAAAAACGGCTCTAACATTTTTTTTAAACTTTACATTTTTATTACACTTTTCAAGTGTTTTGATGTGAGATAGGTGATTTTCCAGTTGAATACTTCTAAAATGGGTTTCCTTTGTTTTTTTTCTATTATTTTTATTAAATCCTATTTTAAATAGAACACCCGGTATATTATTACAGTTTTGAATTGAGCTTAAAATTCTAGAGAAAATTTGTCTCTTGAACTAACACTCTATTTTGTACCGTTTTTGTAAAATTTGTAATTTTTGAAAATTTTTGACAAATGCTTAAAAATTTAAAATAAAATTTTTGGCTAATTATAAGATCACTGTAAAGGTAGATTCAGACTGGCGGTAGCGGCGCGGTAGCGGAGCGGTAGCGGAGCGGTCCTGAAACCGCTCATCAATCGCTCTGTACGTTTTTAAATGATATGATTCAGACTAACAAGCTGCGCGGAAGCGGAGAGGTAGCGACACGCCGCGCCGGCGAGGATAGCGCGGTAGGCTGACGGAGCGGTTTCGATCGATCGGGGAGCGATTTTTATGAAGAAACCGCGCTGTTAGATAAAAATACAGCCATAATTTAGTGAAATATGCAGTTCAGTACCGTCCCGTAGTTGCAGGCGGATGTGATTGTGCTACAACATGGAAGAGCAACCAAACATTTTGGGTTTGGAAATTAAATATACAGCTAAATTGTTCAATCAAATTAATGTTTAGTCGCGTTACGTTTGCATTTAAAAACTAACTTCTTCAGACGTTTACATTAAGTTTTTAAACAGTTAATTATTTGATGAACTAAAAATAGGAGAATGATAAACAATGTATATTTTTATTCTTATGATTGTATAATTGATTTAATTGGGGCGGAATGAGTACCTTTTTTTATTTTTAAATAAATCCTTGACGAAACAGTGTATTTTCAAATTATGCTATTAGTAATTAAAATTTAACAGTGTGGAAAATAATTTGTTCTGCGAATTGTCAAATATGAAATCCCGTTGGTTCAAATAATTCTGAACAACGCGATTTCATTAAACATTTATTACTAATAGCATAATTTTAAAATAAACTGTTTCGTCAACGATTTATTTAATTTAAAATGTAAAGACATGAGTGCTAAATTCTCACCAACTAAATCAACTTATACAATGATAAGAATAAAAATATGCTTTTTTTATATGTAAAATCTAATCTCATTCTCCTAATTAGTTCATCAAATAAGTAACTGTTTAAAAACTTAATTTAAACGTCTCAAGAAGTTAGCTTTTCAATGCTAACGAAACGCGCATAAAAATAAATTTGATTGAACCATTTATTAATAGTTAATTTCTAAACCAAAAATTAAAATATGTAATATTATGTGTGTTTACGTTATTCTTTATTCACCAATAAAAATGATTATTTTGAGTTCAATATTTGTAATTGTTTTTACTTTATAATATACAGTGTGTCCGCGGATTGGGTTCACATAAGATGTAAATGACAAAACATTTTCGAGTTAGATGTTAATATTCTAGGAATCGTTCCTGCTTGTTCTCAAACCAAGATTTTAATTAATATACAGGGTATTTTTAGAATAAATTTTAAAAAAATTCCAAGAGAAACTACCTTTATTAGAAAGGGTAACAAAAAAAAGTATTAAGAAAAGTTGTTTAGAATTAAGAGTAATGGCAGACCCAATTTTCAGACAAATCGGCCACTCTTCATCGGAACTCTCTGAACTACTTGTAAACATTTTTTAAAAACTTATTATCGACTTGTAACCTGCACGCCTCTGAACGCCGCTTGCAAATAAACTCACCGTCGAACTACCGCGCTCAGTATGAATACCTACTAGTCTAAAAACCGCCCAGAATCCGCGCCGCTACCAAACCGCTACCGAACCGCTGCCGAGCCGCTACCGCCAGTCTGAATAGACCTTTAAAAGGAAGTTGTGTGCGTGTACCACACCAGATTTTTAACGTTAATTGTTTTGAAAATATTAATGATTATATGCAAAAAAATGCTGAACTTCAGGCGGCTGCTATAAGCAACAGAAAACAAATGAATGAAGGAAAACATTACCAAAAGAAAATATGTTTTTCATGAACTACCTTTCGAGTATAAAATGGTCGATCTAGGTGTTAATGCTACACAGAATGCTCAACAATTACAAATTTAATGGTTTCGATTTTTTTCAAATATAACTCCCTGTATATATTTGTATTTTTGAAAAGCGCTTTTCATGAGATTTTTAAAAAAAATCTAAACCATAAAATTTGTAAATGTTGAGCACTCTGTGTAGCATTATCACCCAGATCCACCATTTTACACTCGAAAGGCAGTTCAGGAAAAACATATTTTTTGGTAATGTTTACCTTCCTTCAATTGTTTTCTGTTGCTTATAGCTGGCGCCTGAAAGTTAGCAATTATTTTTGCATATAATCTTTAATATCTCTAAAACAATTGACGTTAGATCCCTACAACTTTATGTCAAAATGATTAGTATTTCAATGCAAAACTTTTAAGCTACCCAAAATATAGGCCATTCTATTAAAAAAAAAGGTTGATTTGCCACACTTTTTTGAGTCACCCTGTATAATTAAACATATTTTAGTAATGTGCACCATCTTCGTACCTACAACTTTTATAAAAGCGCTATTTATGTAACTCTCATAGTTTTAGAAATATCTTCCACCCCTGCATCGTTGCCGGACCCTGTATATTATATACAGAACAGTAGAGATGTGTACTGTTCTAAATTATAGTCGAAAATGATTCCATTTTCAAAAGTTACACCCACAAAAATGAAAATTTAATTTCAGTCGTATGACGAAAACTGCTTACTGCTCAGCAAATCAGCTAATGGCATTAATTTCTATAATGATACATAGTGATCCAAAACCAAGTGGTTGGTAAACAACAAATGTAAAATAAACAATTGTGGGGACTTTATAAAAGGTAACTGACCAGAACAACGATTTTGGAATTCCAAAACGAAAAATTATGGATTCCACTTTACATAGGTTGTACTTACTTAGAATTTTTGTTAATTACGTCTTTTTCATACTGCAATAACGGCAAATTTAAGGAAAGTATGCGAGGTGGATTTGAGGGTAACCGCACGAAGGGACATGAGAATTTTACAATAGATAGAAAGGACAATGTGCACGTATTTAGAGTCCCATGAATTGTATATACAGTTAGTGTCAAAATGCATGAATTATTTTAAACTGTTAACCACTTTTTAATGACTAAACAATTAAAAAAACCAAAATAAATTAATTAACAAGAATGGGAGACTTTCTAATGAATTACAGTAAAATAACATCCATTATTGGCACAAACTCTTCCAAGAGCAGGACAAAATCTTATATTTCGGGATTGCATACTGTCAGAAGCCTTCATTTTCTTCTTGAAACAGTATTGTTGTTTTTATATTGTTTAATCTAGTCTTAAATACTTTTAAAATTGAAATTTCACCAAAAATGGCATTGTGTTTCACCGATTATTTCTTATTTTACGCAACAATCAAAAAAGAAAATGGGTTGAATTAGAACTAGATTCCATTTTCTATACTGTCAAAATTCAATTGTTTATTATACATAACAAATCTCCAAAGCCTACCATAGCATATAGTTTATAGTTTATAGAAAACCAACAGTTTCCCCAGGAAATTCTTCTTCTACTTGGTCCTACAGTCCGTTTAGGACATTGGCCTGCTCAACCACGGCTCTCCACTATTTTCTCTCTAGCGCCTTAGTCCTCCATCTCCTGACATTTTGTTTTCTGAGGACTTCTTCCACTTCATCACCCATCTCTTCCTCGGCCTGCCTCTTCTTCGCCTTCCGCCCTCTACTCTCGATTGGTATGCTTTTTTTGGGACTATTCCTTCTCCCATGCGCATTACGTGACCTAGCCACCCTAATCCTTGGATTTTTATGGTATTAATTATGCTGGGTTCGTTATATAGGTCTGTTATCTCCTGGTTTCTTCGTACTCTCCATATTCCCCCTTCGTTGATTGGTCCGTATATCTTTCTTAGCACCTTTCTTTCGAATGTCTCCAGTTTACGCTTATCTTCTGCCGTAAGTACCCGAGTGGGTAGTAAGGTAGGGGGGGGGGGGAGTCCAAGTGATTTTTTACAATACACTCATATGAAGGGATGGGGGATACAGGGTTACGATCAAAAATTGATAAAAATATACTTTGAGATGTCACAAAGTTCAATTTATTTACTTTCGTAATATGAGCGAGTTAATAGTTTCGACGAAAAATTGCATTTAATTTATTTTAGTTCGAACACTGACTTTTTTGTACGTTATTGTTTTATATTTGCATCACACTGCACAGGGGCGGCACAAAGCGTAAAAGAGATCTCTATGACTACCTCTGGCTGTAGTTTCGAATAGGACCCACCCCCAATTTCAAATTTTAGGTTTTGTTCGAAAGTTTCCAGTGGGTAATTACCCACACGGATATTTTCGAGTGGGTAGTACTACCCATACTACCCACGTCAACCGCCGGCCCTGGTAATAACTTCTGTTTTCTGTGGAACTAATAGTTATTTACGTATCTATTAAGCAAATGTATTAATATTCCCCCGCTTGTAAAATTTAAATCCCGACTCGTAGTGCAGGGCATTAAACACACAAGAAAGAAAATTAACCAATGCTCCAATGCTGATATAATATACAGCGTGATCAGAATAATCCGTAACAAAGGAGCATTTTTCGTTATTCATTTATTAGAACAGTTCTTGAAAAGAGTCGCAGTATATTTAAAACTCAAAATGTACTTCCCAAAATTTAAATATCTCCTTACGTATACGAACGGGTTCGAAAATATGATAATGGCTCAAGAATAAAGTTATTTTCAATATACACAAAAATGTTATTTGGAAAAGTTGCTTGGAATTGAAGGAATGTGTGAAATACGAAGGTAACTGTACCTACTCCGGAAAATAATTTTCTTTCTTTTCGTACCACCCTGTCTTACGAAAAATGAGATACTTCAAAGTTTATTTATTATGGGATACTCCAAGGATGTACTGTCAAACTTAAGTTAAGCTCACCTAGCAACCAGAAAATTACGTTAACCGAAATTGTAGTGTTAAAATACTTAATCCTTGTGTCCAACGTAAAAAACAAGTATCTTCAAAAAATATAGAAAGAAACGATCCAAACATCAACAATTTAAAGTAATTTTTAATTGATATGGTATAACCAATATTGAAAAATCAAAAACATCAAACATATAAGATAATATTAAAGAAGGAAACTTTAACAATTTCATTCTTAATATGTGGCCACCTCCTTGTAATATTTTTGAATTAAAAATTCTAATTCTTTTAAATTCTTGATGTTCGGATAGTTTTATTTTCCAGCTGCTGATCATGTAAGTCAGTGATACAGCCTTAGTAACAAAACATGTAAGTCGGTGATTATATTTGTTTGCTGCTTTTTCTTGACAACGGAACTTAATATTATTATTAAGTTCCTAGGATAATAAAATTAGCAAAGCAAGATGCAGATTTAGACGTTTTGTTTATAAATTGCAAGTGTTTATGTGACATGTAACACTCACTGGTAACACGACTCACGAAAACTAATTCTGGTGACAGGTGACAAACCAAACGATTTTTTCAAAAATCTAGGAAAATTTCGATAAGCAGCGGGAAAAATATAATAAGATAACTTGTAATGTATCGCCTATTAATATTTTCGGCAGGCAACAAGCCACGACTTCGTCTTGGCTTGTACTTGCCTACCTCAAATGTTAATAGGGCCTTACATTCCTTGTTACTTAAATAGCTATTACGATATCTGTGATTTCTACTTAAACACAAGGACACTTAAGAAAATTAAGGTTTTTAGTACTAATTTCGATTAACGCAGTTTTTTGGTTGCTAAGTGAGCGAAACTAAAGTTCGACAGTATATTCTTGCTGTATCCAATAATAAGTTAACTATGAAGTATCGTATATGAAAAAAAAATATAAATGTAATTTTAAATAAATTTAGCACAAGCTAATATTGAATTCTCATACCTACTTAGTGTATAATTTCTACAATTTGCCAAAATAAGTTAGTTTGTAAAGTTCAACATAACACATTAGCTATTAAATCTTACCAGTTTTTTGTATCGATAACTAATCGGATTGTGTCTTAATTTGAAGAATTTACTTATTTTTTGCGTTCTTGTATGATACTGCCACAACGGTAAAACAGCTGATCGTAATATAGAGTTATGGTAGTTAATTTACAGTTATATATAATATATACAATTATATAGGTCATATGTTCAAGAAACATTCAGAGTGCTGTTTATATATTTTGACCTTTTACGGTCATAAAGAGTTGGCGCCTTGTTCGTAACGGTCTCCTGTGCAAGATACACCAACCATAAGTATTAACTGTCATGCTGTTACGCATGCTGGAGATCTTGACCCCTATCTTGTGAAATGAGAATGGATGACTGGTATCAGGTTTATTAATTGGCGAGTTATGTAACTATTATATGATATCACAAGTAACAATTAATATGCAAAGTAGCTAATAATAAATATTCCAGAGTGTCAAGTTGAACAATAAAAATTTCCAAATTGTATACGCTGTTCTGAGACAACCATATTTTAAGCTTATAGAATATTACACTTTTAATTTAACACTTCAATATTTTCTAATGTATGAGAGTTCGCACTGCCAAGCAAAGCTACTTTTTATTACTTTCCGCGTTTAAAAGACGAAGGAAATATTGTAATCGCGAAAAAATTACCTTCTGAAATTTCTTCAGATCCTCACTTTCAGGATCCCTAGATAACGACAAATAGGTTTAGCAATTTTGTCTGTATGTCTGTATGTCTGTCGGCCCGCCCGCCCGCCCGTCCGTCCGTCCGTCGGGTCTACGACATCTCGGCGCCGCCATCTCGGCGCCGCCACTTCGGCGCCGCCATCTCTGCGCGGGGCCAGATCGGCGCCGGGACGACTCGGCGCGGATCCATCTCGGCGCCAGCCAACTCGGAGCAAGACCATCTCGGCGCCAAATTCAAATTAGCAAACTACAGTGTGTACTACGTAAGAAAATTATTAAAAACAAATAATACAGAAGTGATCGCCAAAAAGCTGGCATCAAATGAAAACAAAATATTTGGAATTTCTTGTAAAATCAAACACTGACGACCAGATGTGGTTGCAAAATGATTACAAATGGGCCAAAACAGAAGTTGTCACGCGACTTCCGTTATCAGTAAAATTCAACATGTTTTAAAAATAATTACGAAAAATGCATTTACTAGCCAAGATAGGGACAAAATTAACGAAAAAAGGTTGTTTTCTGTCCTTGAGATTGTTGAGTTAGCTAAAACTAACACACAATAAAAAATTGAATTTACACAACTTCGAAAAACGCCATTTTTTAACTAAGTAAAAATCAATAAATATATCATATTATTTCTATGCGTATACTTTTAATTCTTCTATATCGCATCTTTATGCTTGAATAACGTTCTACCCATCATTATTTATTTAATTAGCTTATTTCAGTACTAATTCACAGTTCCAATTGTATATAAGCTTTCTTCCTTTAGTATTATTTCATATCATTTTTCAAAATTGTGTATCTTGTAACTCGAAATTTGGTCAAAAGGACTTCAGACTGTACAACTGTAAAAGTAACAATTCGCAATTTCAAAATAAAGTAGTTAAAAAAGTATTACTTTCTGTACTATTTTTCATTTAAAAAAGACGACCTTCACACTATGCAAAATACAAAGTTTTAGAAACACTCCTTGTACTGCCACTTAATTTCCGTTGGTTTAATCTATTATGATTTCTCTTACTATTTTACCAGACACAGTTGAGGGCTATGTGTTTTATACAGATTATTTCCTTCATACATATAACAATCAAAAGCATTCCAAATTTGGATAAATCAAAACCGAAATAATCTGATAAAATCGTTTAAAAATGAACACCGTGTAATAATATGATAAAATGATTAGCTCGCTCCAGAAAAGTCACAGGTAGAGATGGGCGCGTGAGTGAATTTTCGCTCACGTCACGCACGTTTCACGCTTGCTTTAAACAGTCACGTTCACGCACGTTCACGCTCACGTTCACTCACGTTCACGGCGTGACACGCCACTCACGACGTGACACGCAGCTTTTATTTCAAAATTTAAATTCAGATAGAACAGAATGTTCAAATTTAAAACCAATGAAAAAACCCTAAAGAGAACTAAAAATATGTTTTGCACCTGACATAATTTACGTGATGTGTTGCAATCAGAAGAGTTGACATAAAAAGAAAAAAATTAAAATTGACTACAATAACTTTGACAACGGATAAATACTGATTCCTCGCAAATATATTGCTTGCAGCTGTCTTCAAAGACATTACTTTTAATACTAAAAGCTGTCATTGGAGTTGACGTTTCCCTTATTGGTATGAGTACAGAAGGTATATGTTGCTAGGCAACACTTTTAATTCGTAGGTTTGAAAGTACTTTTACGTACAAGGATCAACATTTTCAGCGTTAAAGCGAGTATACAAAAAAAACATTACTTTTATTAGAATAATAAGTTCATCTACACAAGCACACAATAAATTGGTTTAAAAATATCATCTACACATCTATACAATACATTTTTGGTTTAATAATAAAACGTAATTAACAGTTTCAGCGTTAGCCGAGTATAAAAAACAAACCATTACTTTTATTAGAATAATAAGTTCATCTACACATTAAAATGTTGATTTAAGAATAATATGTAATCAACATTTTCAGCGTTACGTCGAATTCTGCGCTCTTCTAAAATTCGCCCAGCTGTAGAAAATACTCTTTCGCTTGTAGCGGAACTTGCCGGTATGTTTAAAATTTCTCAAGTTTTTTAACAGTGGCGCATTTACACTGTTTTTCCAAAATCCTAAAATGTCATCTACATTTCCGAATTTTAATTTAACATACTAATTTAGTTTTGTTTCGAGATCATCCTAATTACATGTGTCATCGTCAGAGCTATCTCTAAGTGTAAAAAGATAAGAATCTGATGCTGATGTACCAGTTTTGAGTCGTTCGCTATGTATTTCATCATTATCATCTATAGTTTTATTTGCATTATAATCACCTCTTTTATGTGAAGGTATGAACTTTAAGGATTTATAATTAGGGTCCAAAAATAAAGCAGCATAATGTAACTTGTTTGGCACAATTTGTGATTTAATGAATTTAAAAGTTGCTGCACTCTGCAGTTTTTTATTCGTTACTAAATATTTAACGTGAAATTAACGTGAAACGTGAATCACGCCTTGGAAATTTTCACTCACGTTCACTCACGTTCACGTCACGATTTTCAAATATTAGTCACGTTCACGACGTGACACGCCGTGACACGACGTGACACGACTGTTTTCACGTCACGCGCCCATCCCTAGTCACAGGCGAAAGGAGGACCACGACCGTTTATATCTATTACTTTTCAGTTAGGTGGGTTAAAATTAGGTAAATAATCAGCCGTAGGTATACCCCTCGTCCAAAATTTTAACATCACAAAAATGTTTACTAATCAAACTCAAATACATATCCATAAATTAGTCAGTTAATATTTTGTGTCATGTCTTTCAAACAATTATTATTTATATTCAAAGTTTTCTAAAAGAATAATGTTTCCATTACTTTCGTTAAACACTTCATAGAAAATTTTAAATTAAAAAAATTATAATTTATTGACTCTTAAATATTCAACTGTAATTCATATACGAAATTGACATTGTTGTCAACTCGTTGTCAACAATCTAGAAATAATTCAATCTTTACGCTGGAACGAAAAGCTAGAACTTTATATAACTCAGTAAAACTGTTTCAAACTTTGCATGGAAAATTTTACTTTATAAATTTTAAACCCAAAGTCTGTCTCTGTGTAACTATTTACTTATTTATTTTCCAGACAGTCAAGGCCATGCCTGGACATTTAAATTAAAACAGGTTAAGACTTTTTTTAATTTCAAATTTTCTTTTTGGCCACTTCGATAAAGTATAAAAGATTCTATAACAATTCTTCTAGCTACAAGAAATCTTTCATATATTATTGGGTTTTTCTAAAATAATAGACCCAACAACAACAGCAACAGTATCCATGTGTTTAAAAATGCATTAGAATATCTAAAGAGATTAGAGACTCTGTTTATGATTTATCAATAATGCTTAATTCTATATCCATATATTTGGCCAATATTATAATATAACAGTAAAAACTTAGGCGATTAAAATATTAAGCAATAAAGAAAAATCCAGTAAACCGTATACAACTGACGTAATAGTTCCACGAATGTTCGACACGTGAAGTACCTACTTTATGTTAATTTTAAAATAAACATTCATAGTAAATTCCAGTCAAAACCAAGAAGTGAGTAGACGACAAAAATAATTTAAGAATAAACTTGCTTACATCGATACAAAATAGCATATGACATACTCGAGTACCTTACGCAATGCTTAGTTGTTGCAAGCTCGATTTTTTGGAATTACAACTTGTTCGCGTAAACAATAGATGACAAATAAAATACAACACTTTTATCTCGGACAACCCGTAGTGACTTACCTGAATCTTAGGAAAACTCACCGTAAAAAACGTAAGCCTTTTAAATATTTATGTTTTTTAGGACAGACCAGAAAATATGCTGGAGAATTTTTTCACCAGAAAGTAACGTTTTGTCGGTCAAGATCGGAAAACGGGCATGAGGAACCGGTAATAGCTATTTACGTTATTAGACCGGTAGCAACATTTTTATGGCCGCGCCAATGCTTTACAGGTCGAGGCCGTAGGGCGAGACCTGTATGTTTGGCGACGTAGGAGCGAGCCCTGTAATCCGGTGAGCCCCAATAAAGGCTAATTGCAAGCGAGCCGCGTACAACGTTTTATTTCCTCTTGCTGAAAATCCCAAAAATTCATATTAGTGATTAATATAGGAAGTATCTATTAAAAAACAAGGTGCTTGTAAAGTCGCGATGGCAGCATTTTACAGACGACATCGCAAATTTACAAGCACCTTGTTTTCTAATAATCACATCCTTCATTAATCACTAATATTTATTTTTAGGATGTTCCTCAAGACGAAATAAAACGTTGTACCCGGCTCTCTTGCAATTAGCCTTTATTGGAGCTCACCGGATTACAGAGCTTGCTCCTACGTCGCTCTCCTTGCAAATTATCAGGTTCGCCCAGAAAGGCTAATTTACTAAGCTTGCCACGTAAATAACTATTACTGGTCCCTGATGCCTTCGTTACTATGGAATCAAGTGTGTGTTATTGTTTGGGTAAGTCAAATAATAGATACTAATGTCATATTTTTTTTTGAGTTTGCGAAAGTGAATTCGCAAGTTTGAAAGTATGGACTCGGATGTCGTAAAAAAATATTGTACGATACACGACCGGAAAGTGTTTTGCAGGTCTGCCCAAGCTTCCCGGGCTCGCCTGCAGTTCGCCCTGGAATCTACTTGGCTCGACCTACAAAACACTACATTCCGGTCTTGTAAAGTAAATTACTATTTTTTACGACCGACCAGAAAATATGCAGTTCTGGAGAATTTTTTCGTCAGAAAGTAAAGTTTTGCCGGTCAAGATCGGAAAACGGGCATCAGGGACCGGTAAAAGCCTGCGGTTCGTCCTGTAATCTACTACTACAGGTTAGACCTGCAAAACACTACTTTCCGGTCTTGTAACGTAAATTACTATTGCCTACTAGCTAATAGAAAGTCGGCTTTTTTATAACATTTGGAGACGTAGAAAATGTTACATTTCATTCATGTAAAGATTGTTGCTATGGAAGTACTGCTGTAAACACTTTCTGTGCTTTGTTTGAAATCGAGGCACAGACAGTAAAACACTTTCTGTTCGTCCTTTAACGCTATGTCAAACTGACAGTTAATAATTTTTGAGAACACAAGCTTATTTATGGCAACTAGATTCGGCGTTACTTGTTTTAGATTATTAGATAAGTACCAAATTGCCGGACTCCGTAGCTCAGTGGTTAAGCATTCTGGCTACTGATCGAGAGTTCGATGCCCAACCCCGGTGAGGTTTAAAAAAAAATAAAAATACGGATGAAAGCCTCTACAGAATGCCATCATTCGGAAGTGATGTAGAGCCGTGGGTTCCATGTTGCTACGATGTGTAGCATGTAAAAAATCCCTTGCTAGGATTGGAACTCCTTAGTCTCGACAAAATGCTAAGTAGGACTTTGACCATATGACCAAAGCAGTCGGTGTCTAAGGTACCTGGTACTCCGCATACCTAGACCTTGTCCATTACAAACAAATAAACAAAGTACCAAATTACATACGGTTAAATAGTTTTTAAACTTATTTAATTAAACTCCTAGAAAAGAATCATGTGTATAATGCTCATAGAAAGTTATTTGCTGACCTCGTGCTCTTGCAACCCTTTCTACGGTCGTGTTGCAAACTATCACGCGGTACAGCAAATTCTACTTTTTATGCTTATTATACAAATAACTATTTTCTATGATCGTTCAAAATTACAAAGTTTTGCACAGTTTCTAGTATCAAAAGTGACTGTTTATACTGCTTTTAGTTGTAGCGTACTAATGGTACCAATGGTAACATGCAATAAATACGTAAATCGCACTTTTACAGTTGTGGAAAATAGTTAAATATGTTCAGGGTGGAGCTTATAGTGGACTGTATGATTTATAATTTGAACAATTACAGGATACGTCTTAGGGGTGCAGGAATTAAAAAGGGATGCAAACCAACGGTCTCGTGCAGTCTCACACGAGACGATTTAAGACTTAGCTCCGTTGGGCAGAGGTTTGAATACAGAAACAGATGTCAATACTGTATTATTTTATTGACTAGAAATTTCCTATTTATATACATAAAACTATGACGTAAATTGCAAGGTTCAGTTTATTTGCCCCAGTTCAGCTCGCATTTGCACTTGCGTGTTTAATTTCATAACAAACAGTGATAGCAAGTCTGCATAATTGCAGTTTGTTCACCGAGTCATTCGAGCAATGCTGACATCTTTGTTGTGCATTTCCGCGTGTTAAAGTTAAAATTATGTTTTGGTTCCTAAACAAATAAACTTACTTTATGTATTGATTTATTATAAATAAACGGGGCTGCGCGCGCTATTGCGCGGTCTATCCTATTCAATTTACCACCATTTTTAGGCCTATTATGTTGGGCCATTCCGTTCTGTTACACACCCCGCCCCTGCCTCCCCCTGCCGTCCACCTGACTAAAGAAGGGGGCCCTCGGGGCTCCGCCCGTCTCCAAGGGGGCTCTCGGGGCTCCGCCCTTCTCTAAGGGGGCCCTTGGGGCATCACCCCTCTTCAAGGGGCCCTCAGGGATCCGCCCCCCTCCAAGAGGGCCCTCGGGGCTCCGCCAGCCTTTAAGGGGGCCCTCGGGGTTCTGAGATTTTACGGTGCACCTAACCTTTTAAATTCTCACAGTAGTTGGCTGTAGGAGGTGTTCCTTATGTGCAGGCCATAATGTACTTGTACATTTAATATAGATGGTCATGGTAATAAAAACAAATTTTCTTCATTAGGGAAAATTTTTCCGCATTGAAAATGTCGAGTTTATAAATTTGATGTTTATTCAACAGTAAGATTACGAGTGCTCAACTTTTGTCAGAAATATTTTTATTTTATGGGCATCGGTTGCTTAGCAACTAAAGGAGAACAAATTTACGAAAAGACAAGAGCCCTTAGGGCGAGGTTCTTTTCCTAAGAATTTGGTCAAGCTCAATTGCCTTCGAGCAATCAATGTGAATAAAATAAAATACAAATCTTGCTAGACAAGAGATTTATACGAATGATCTTTGGTTGAAGAATTAAACGAATAAATTGTAGAGAAACGTCGAGTTATACTTAAAATTTTACATTTGTCAAAATTACAAACAATGAAATAGCGACAAGAAAAGTGCCGTGCTTTTCTTTTCAATCTAAGAATTTCGTTGTAACTTGTGATTGGTGCATGTGACCCTATTCTTAATATATAATTGGTCTACAATATATGAGGTCAATTATTTGTGCAAACGGAAAGATCTCAGAATAACAAACAGAAGGCAAAACTTAGTGAAAACGCCAGAAAACTTATACAACAGAGAGCTGAACGAGTAAAAAACTGAAAAAAGTCAAACGGTAGAATACCTACATGGAAATAAAAAAATTGACAAAAAGATAGACCAAGAAAGACGTCTACATACATAATGAAGATCTTATACTGGGAACTATAGAAGAAAACAAAAGTCTAAAAGTACTAAAAAGAAAAATTAATAAGTACTATATGTGTTTAAAACAGCTGTCTTTCAATATGAGTTTGGAAAAATAAATCAGCTATATTTTTTTCTTAATTCAATGTATTTACAGTTTACATTTAACGTTTCGTTAGCATTCAGCTAACTTCTTCAGAAATATATTATATTAAAATATGGAATAAACTAAAAATGAGAGGAGAGGTTAGATTTTATAATTAAAACAATGCATTGTTATTCTTACCAAATGTTATACGTAGAAAAGATTTGAGAAGAATTAACAATTCTTTTATTCCTGTTGTAAATGGTTAGAAATTAATTCAAACAGTTCGAAATTCTAATTAATTGTAATTATTTATAATTTGGAAAATTTTTAGTTCATTCCATATTTTAATATAATATATTTCTGAGAAAGTTAGCTGAATGCTAATGAAACGTTAAATGTAAAATATAAATATATTGAATTAAGAAAAAAATTGCTGATATATTTTGTCAAACTCATAATTAACAAACAAATCTGAACAAACCAAATCCAAACAGAAGATGGAAGAATAACATAAAACAGAGGCGAAATAATCGAAACAACAGAGAGATATTATCAGAAATTGTACAACCCAAATGTAAAACAGAAAAACAGAAACAAAAACAATACTAAACGTGTGATCAGAAGATATCCCAGATATTGAAAACTAAAAAACAATCGCGCACCAGGGGAAGAAGGGATAATTTCTGAACTGCTAAAGCTAGGACACTAAACTTTACTGAAGAAACTGAAAATATTATTCCATAAGTGTCTTGAAGTCAATAGTATTCCGACACAATGGAATAGCGCAGTGATCATCTTACGGCATAAGAAAAGTAATTTATTTGGAAAAATGTATTTCTTTGATGTAACACTATAAAAATAAGAGAATGTTTAACAAATCCTGTTCTGAATAAATTATTTTAGTCATTCAACAAAGTAGGAGTGGTTGGAATAAACGATGTGATTCAAGGCACGTATTCAGCTACATAAAATACTTTTAGACACAACTTCTATATCGGGCTCGTTATGCACAACACACAGAGATGTGTATGTTAGGTTGCATAAGATAGAAAATTCAGGTTGCGATGACGATTTGTTCTAATTATTACGGGCACTGAAAAAGGCTCATATGTAAAATATGCACCGTTTTCCCGTCAGCTAGGGACATAAAATCAAATTGATTTTGCGATGGAACTACTTCAAAACTGTGTTTGTGCGTCAGTGGTAGGGAAAACTGTTAACAAGTGATTGTGAAGCTACTAATCAGTATAATGATAACGGTGTTGGGTGGAGGTCACTAAAAATAATTTAAATCAAGAGGCAACACTACCTACAACGTAATTGCTTGTTTTAAAATGTACATAGACGTGTAAAAAATAAATACTTGGTGGCCGTTGTCATTATAAGCGAGTTATGCACAAGTACTTAGGATTAGAAAGTAAGTAAAATAACTTTATAGCATTGTGTAACCCACTTATTCAATTTCCTTCAGCTTTTATTGCAGCAGGTACATATTTAATATTTATATAAAAGTAACTCATTATATGAGCAGCAAAGTTAAGAAATACGCTAGAGAAATTATAGTTCAAATGCGTCTTTAGAACAGATTTCACCGTTCAGCATTACAGTCTTTTAATTGTAAAAATTAAAAATCGGTTTAGTACAAAAAGAAAGAGTAAGCAAACATAGAATAAATTAATTACCACTGTTAAAATTCGTTCAGTTAAATTTTAATGATGTTTTTGACCACTGGACTTATCAATAACAAGTTTTTACAAGCTACTTAAAATATAATAAAATTTAAATCACATTTGTACAAACCAAACATATAGATACCGGTTTATTTTTAATTTGCTTTTTAATGTCGAGTTCTCTGTAATTGTTATTATATACTGAATTTTCTTATATTATTTAAATATTTATATATTATAGCACTTAGTTCGATTTTTTACTATTAAAATATTTGGCTATTATCGTTATTACTGATACGTAAAATTAATATTTAACCTGATAATACTACCCAAGCCAATTTAAGCTGTAATATTATGCTCAAAGTTTCAAAATTAGAAACAGTTTTGAAACATCCTTGTTGTTTTACTAACTGGATGCAATTGTTCTTCATCAGATTATTGATAAATAAGAATTCGATATCAAAATATAATAATAAATTAATAAAGCAAAAAAGTAATACTTTTCTGTCTTTAATGAAAGCGACTGGAATTGATTTTTTAAATATTTGTATAAGCGGTTAGTCACCTCTAATAATTACTTTCAACTGATTACGGTTAAGATAAAGCTGTCTGGCTTTAAATAGAAACTAACATATACGCATGTCGCTAACTGAGAACCGCAATCTGCTATACAGTAATTCAATAATATTGCAGATTATTTAAAAATATAAAAAACCTGTAATTTTATGCTACTTTTTTGTTATATAATTTATTTTTAACAACAATACAAAATGTGATTTAGATATCTGAAAATTCGTTTTCCTGTTCTCAGTAACCAGGAAATCCTATCTATCGTGTAATATAAATATTTGCTATGTGTGCTTAGCGATGAAGAACAAATAAAACAAGCTTTTATCTATTAAATCAGTAAAATATATAAAATGAGATCAATAAATTCATCAAAGATAACTGAAATCGCATTGATAATGCATTACGAAAAAAAATTAATTGTTATTTGTATTTGTAGGTTAACATACGTTTGGAATTCTTCAAAATAATTTTCAAATGGCGAAAATTAATAAAACGCTCTTGCCCATAAAGGCCCACTTTTTCTTTTTTATGGCAGGTAAGCATTTGAACATAGTATTAGTATTATTAAATTTAGTATAATGATTCATGACATAACAGTAATAACAGGTAATTAATAAGTACTGTTTTAGGTTGTTTATTTTAACAACTACCAAATAATATTTTTGTACATATTATTTCATCTCATTTATTTACGAAAATAGTAAAAAATCAGTAAAAAAGATACTTTCCTATTATGTTACTGTTGACATTTTTCTATCCGGAAGTATTTTTAAAACGCCGGAAAGGTTGTTTACAATACACATGCCCAAAGCTGCAACTAACCTAAACAAGCTAGAACGACACACAGCGCAACGTCTTTGAGCCGAGAATCCCCAAGAAACCACCCACCTCGGGTGACTCGGATATATTGAAACTTTAAATAGTCCGGATAACAGGAAAGTGCCGTAAAAAATCACAATATACAATTTTCAACTGTCTCCTGGCTACCTTTAACGTGAACGTAAAATAAGAATATTAGTAGGTACCCATTAGGGTTTCCAAGTCCCGGGACCAAAAGTGTTTTCGGGACTTACGAGCTAAATTTCAAGTCCCGGGACTAGTCCCGAAAATCCCGAAAATGGTCCCGAAAGGGAAATAGTGTTCATGTGAAATTTCCGAATGCAACAGGGCTATCCAAAGAAAAACGAATGTTTTAAGTTAAATAAAGTATTTCTGTGCTGATAATTTTCATTGGTGCTCGTCTACAACTTTATTGCTTTCTTCTGGTACTAAAAATGTCTGTCGCTGTTCATCTTTTGCTTTTGTTTGAACTGCAAAGTGTTTGTGTAATCCTTTCGTCAAGCTGCCTCTGGTTATTATAATTTTATAGGAACCAACTTTACATTTCGCCAATTGTTTTATCTTCAATATATAAAATTGTCGCCATATTGACTTCAAATCGTTTTTTGTAGTGTAGAAGGAAGGTAGGTTGCAAATCGGAATTCATTCTAATCGTAACGCTTTAGCAGACAAATAACGAACACACTTAAAACTCAAAAATATAAATTATTCAGCGTCTTCGCACATATCTAAATCAAACAAAAAAAAAACAGACAAATACATAAATCGAAAAATATATGCAAATGTGGCTGAAACAACACACAGGTTTAATTCTAACCTACCGAAAATGATACCTCTCCTGCCTACGCAAAACGCAAATAATGCAAAATATGCAAGAGGCATGAGTAGTACGCCGGACGCCGGTGAATACCCGTCCTAATTCTTTGATATCGAGTACATATACACACGCATGTTGACATGGTCCCGGGACTTCGCCTGTTCTGGTTGTGGTCCCGGGACTCGGTTTTTGTGGTAGAATCCCGGGACTGTCCCGGGACCGAATCCCGGGACTGGAAACCCTAGTACCCATTGATATTTTGAAAATTACACATGACATGTAAATCTAAAGTAAGATCAGAATTCTGCTTTAGAAAGTATCCCAACAATGTCAAAAAAACAATAAAAACACCACATGTAGTAGAAAAGAACACCCGAAGAATAAAAATCGAAAAATGGTCTAATATAAGAAAAATATTTTTTTTTATTTTGAAAAGAATACTGCCAGAACCGAAAAAAATCTTATTTATCTTCTCCATTTATCCAGCACTGTATTAGTGGCGGACCAACCACCTCTGCAACCCCCACATTGCGGGAGGACTCATCCATTTCCTACTGGATCAGTGTTCAAAAGGACGGGATGTTTTGATATTAGAGGAACTACATGGGTTTTTTGCAGGGGGGGGGGCAAACACTTTTTGTTCCGACACTACACTGTAGCTTTTCCTTTTTTTTCCATGTTGTTATATTGCTACGTAGCTGCTCTAACCCACAACTTTTCAATTATCTTTTTTATGTGGTCTTCTCACCTTCTGCTTAGTTTTCCAACTTCCAGTTTCTTCTTTTACCACACGTCTACTACCTCGGTTTTCTTCTTGATCAATTTAACTACCTTTAGACATATTCCTTAATAATGGTCTCTATTAAGAGCTGTGTTGTTCGAAGGGCACGGACAGCATAATGAAATAAAAATTAAGATAGGCTGGAAGAACTAAATACAATAATTCGGAATGAAATTTTGAAAATGAAAAAATAAATATAGCAGTAAGACAAAAAATTGCGCATTTTTAAGAAATGTTTTTTATAAGATTAACATTATAAAAGTTATTGACGAGAACAAACAATAACAACGTGTGGAAAAGAAATACGAAGACGCATAGAAAAATGTTATTGTAAAAGATTGGCATAAACCAAAACCAAGTAACTTTTTCCGAAGATATCTGAACAATTAGCAAATGTAAAATGAATAAGTATTGTTTATTTATTTAATTCGCACTCAGCCAACAGCCGTTAGGCCAATTATAGGCGTCGCTGTGCAGTTATGAGGACTTCCAACCCCACTAACGACTGTCATGATGTTGTATGACCGCCGGGACCAACTTTTTTCCGTGATAGCCGTACCACGAGGCGCCGAGAGATGCAGCCGTGGAACTCCCATCCAAGTTCTGACCAGAGACAGCGCTGCTTAACTCTGCTGATCGAACGTGGACGCTTGTTCAAGCTACACCACTCGGGACCCCTAAATACTAAAAAATTATAAAGATTCAGAAAATTGTTATGTATTATAGAACTGAAACAATAAAGAAGCCTACCTGCGATTAATTAATAAAATTAAGCAATGGTAGTAAACATCGCAGATCAACCTCCCTACAGTTTATACACCACGGCAGCTCTGAAAACTCTTTACTCACCGCGATGGCGGCCTTGGATCGTAGGTTCAAATCATCAGCTGTGTACCTTGAAATGTCTTCAAAAAAGGAAAAGGAAATGGGCTCCAGAAATCAAACGATTTCAAATAATAAGAGGAAATACACCGCAAGTGACTAGCGTTTAATTAATAAATAATAAAAAGTTTTGAAGTGTCAGTAGTAAATAATCAGGATAATTAAAATGCAAATAATGTTATAACAAAACTGTGTACGTAAACTGAAGGTTGCGACACGCATAAAATTAAAAACCCCTTTTAGGTTATTTTAATAACTTTACCAGCAAATCATTCGTGGGTTAAGCTTATCACAGTCATTTAATAAAACCTTCTGTTAGGCTATTGAAAATAAAAAAGCGTGACTGTACCTTTTGCAGAGGGTCGAAATACATCAAAATTGCAACTTTAAATACTGAGCATAATTAAATATAAGCATAAAAATTCAAATGTAAAAAACAAGAGCATGTATGAAATTGAACATTACATATTAATAATTGCGGAACGTATGCATTCAAATTTTAAATATTGACGGGTTTAAACTGTATAAATGTAAAATCCAGGTATTGAAGATACGATAAATCCCGGAATAGCACTAACTAACCTCGAAACATAAGCTGGACGTGAACTGCACATAATGGACGAAGTCGCCGTGGATGCGCCGAAAATTGCTGCGGAAGCATCCTCAAAAAGGCAGCAAATACGCCGATCCCAGCAGGTGTCGAAAATGCGATAAGGCAAGCGCCTTGGCCTCCGAGATAAACTCGTAGTTGAAATTGGTAATTAAGAGCTAAAAAAAAATGTAATTACTATGCGATAATAAAACAGAAAAGCGCCATCGTACCTGATCATAATCAGCCCTAGGAACACAAAGCTCATAGAAATCGGTTGAGCGCATGTAATTTGACTTGAACAAACATAATTTAACCACGCCGGTCACGGCGAGCCAAAAATAGCAAGTGCTCGGACTAAAAATTCGTGCCCAAAAGAAAGCTTGCACTCTGATAAGAGATAGCGCGGGTCGAGAGGGCATCGCGCAAACGAAAGGAACTTGATGCAGGTACAAAATACGCTGCTTTCGAAAATTTAAGAATTTGAAATGCAAAGGATTTATAATTCAACTAAAAATATACAGGTTAAGCCTGAAATAATTGGATAACTGGCAAAACAACTAAGCGAAGCCAAAAAAAATGTTTCAGAACTATTGAAACATGCGGGCAACAACAAATGTGTTAATGCAGAAAGAGTGCCTATGCCAAGAGAGAATGCATTAGTAAACTAAATACACATGAGGGGTAGTACAAATAACTGTTTTTACAAATTTACAATTTTTGTCGTAACCTCTCAATCAATACAACTCAGAATGATACGAAAGGTCTCCTGATACTACATAACGTGTGTAATACAATGAACATGATAACTTAAGAATGACATAACTTATTAAAATTATTTTTGCGTCATTGTGTGTGACATATTAATGTAAAGAACTAAAAACGCTTTTCTTTAAGATAAATTACTTTAACCAAAGAAAAATCTGTGTCCACGATTTTTTTCTTAATGAATATATAGTAATTATTTGATTAAGTCCTCGGTTTTTTAGATACCTTTACTGACCTAAACAATTCACTAAACATTTTTATATTTTTCATTATAAAATAACTTAAAAAATCCACTGTTTGATAATAAGAGGATTGAAAAAAATAAAAGCTGATAATCACTTTATAAAATTTCAACTTGATATCTTTTCTACTGTTAACATTTTTTTAAAACAGTAAAATATGTTATCGCATCTTCGTTTATTAAATAATTCTCTTGTTTTTTCACTCAAATTGTTTTTTTTTGGAGCCACTTTATGGCGGGCGTCTAACATACATTTGTTTATGATGGTGTTCATTTCATTTAATGTCAGTTTCTGTATCTCAGAGGTTTCTAAGTTTTTGTTTAATTCATATTCATACTGTACTTGTTTTTCTTTTAAAAGTTTTGTTTCTATCGTTGTCCTTGGGTTGTTTATTCTTTTCTTTCTTTCTATTTCTCTGTTTATTCCTATTTTTGTTTTCAGTATTCTATGGTCACTTCCTGTGCCAATGTTATTTAATGGTGTTACATCTTTAACAATTTCTTTATGTGATGATAATGATAATTTCGTTTTTATGTTCTCCGTTAGGACTAACCCATGTTTACTTCCTATTGGGTTTCTTTTTAAAAAAAGGGTATTTATTACATATACTGAGATTGCATAAAGCTCACAATTTAGCTCTGTATGTAGTGAGAAATATTGAACAAAGTCAATTAAAGCACAGAGTTGAAATATTTTATTTAATTGCAATCTGAACAGTAGTTGAAGTTATTAAATGCATTGGAAATGAGATGCAAGAAGCATAATTAGAGGGATAAAGGCAAGCATAAGCAAAGAAGATTTCAGAGGGATTGAATTTGAAGTTTGAGTAAAAGAAAGATTTAAGATGGCTAATATAATATAAGTAATATCATAGCATAAGCATATTTGAAGCCAGATCAAATGAAATTAAATGATACAAAGGGTTGGTTATGTGCATACTGAATGAGCGTAGAGTTACTAATAAAAGTACAGGCCAGTGAAAAGCAAGCAAGCTGAAAGGTCGGTGGAAATCGAAGCAAGATAAGATAAAAACTACAAAGAGCAATACAGAACGAGAGCAACTGAAAGGAAGACGTGTTTAAAAATGAACTTAAGTGCCAGTGCATTGTAGAAAACTAAGTAATTATAGCAGAGCAGTGGTTATAAAAACGTTTATGTGAAGAGAAAGAACAATTTTTAGGTATAAGAAATAAAGACAATTTTTAAATTTAAGAAACATGTTATCAAATTTGATTCCTTGATGTAAAATTGTAAGTAAAACTAATTTCCTATAAACATTTACAGATCGCGGTTACTAAGCAACGCGATTGACTAGTTTGAGGCAAAATTGTGCTCCAGTAAATTAATGTTTTTATACAATAAAAAGTGTTTTACCAAGTTAAAAAGTATACCATTTATTTATACCAATTACCAGGCATTTGTGGTAGTGTTTGCTAAAGTTTCTGCTACGTAAAATTATAAATTTACCAAATCGACTTCGGCTGTGAAACGGCACCGACACCTGAGAATTCCGAACGTCGACAACCGACCATCTCAGAGGCAGAAGCCAGGTTTCGCAATTCCAACGGTCCAGGAAGGTGTGATCGAGCATCCTGAACAAGATTTGCTGCCTGGAAAGCGACCTCAAGCGAGTTAGGATCTCGGCGTTACCTGCAACCATCTCCGTGGCGAAAATGAAGCCAGATTTGAAAGGTAGCAGTTGCCATGTTTTGATTGTTTGGGAGACGCGAAAGCTAGAAAACTGTTAGATTACACCTTGTGGAAGAGGTCCATCGTATTTTCAAGCGTTCAGATTCGTCTCAGTTTGAGTAATTTGAATGGCGTCAGTAGAAATTGCGGTTTTTGCAAGAATTTAAGGCCATTATAGGAAGCCAAGAACAAAAGACAACTAGTCGTTTGACGTCATACCTGAAACAAAATCGAATTAGTTGTTGCTAGGTGGGAGTTTGTTTCAATTTACCTGAAGTTTCCTTGCAGAATTTTACTTTTGAATCTTTAAATACACTATATGCACTAACGACTTTCTGTAGTAAATGTCAAGTTTGTGAGGTTATGAGTAACCGAATCTAGTAGAGTTGTTGTACTAAAATTGCGTATATGAACTATGCTGAGTCAAATATTCTAAACAAAATTTCAAATAAAACTCAGATTTGAACCCAACCTGAGAGAGTAGTTTTGTGTTCTTGCCGGAGCTAGCCCAGAATATTATTGCAATTCGATAAAATAAAAAAAGGGTTATTAATCATTTTATTAACGTATAATAAATACATTTCATTTTGATTAGCCTAAAATACTGACAGGCAAAGTTTGCACAATAAAAATACCCTGAGTAGTGTGGTGATTTGCCCTATTTAATTATTCACATTCTATATACTTAAACCCTTTATTAATACAAGGCATCATTTCACCTCAATACATTCCATTATTCTGCAAAGTGTATGAGCATTTATCCACGCTCATTTCTTTCTCCTAATCCGTAGGTTCCAGTCTTGTTTTCACTTGGGTCTACTTTTTTGCCTATCTGGGCATTAAAGGCTCCGATTATGAGTGTATATTGGCAATGGTTATTACCTATTGCTATAGTTGGCGTAGAGCTATTTGGTTAAACCGTCTTAAAAGCCTAAGTAGTAGTCTTATGTAAAACCTATTTAAAAGGTGTACTGCAGATAAAATACCAGGACCGGCTAAAATTACATTTGAAAAGTTTGAAAACAACTACTGCCATGTTGTAGTTTTAGAGATAAATTCATTAAATATCAATTCAAAGTCATTTACGTAAAATGTTTACGCCAGGTACTGTTTATTGATTTGCATTCTCTAAACACAATTACAACTGAAAAAGACTTAAAATGTTGGTCAGTCCGGCTTGTTTAGAGTAGTTGCTTGTAATGCGCTTATCTTCATGTAACATCTTAAGATTCAACCTCTTCGTCTTCATATTTCGTTGTTGGAGCGTGCACTTGAATAATTTTTATATTGCAGAATTAAAATGATATAGGCCACTCGTTTCGATATAGAATTGCAGCTTTTTACGTAGTGCGCTAGTTCTTTTATGTATTATTAAAACCTACACCCCCTATATTGTTTCTTCAGTTTCGCTCCTCTGCAATACATCATATGTCCAGATGTTAAGCAGTGCTCTGCTTTTCTTTTAATCTCAGCATAAGATATCTCAGTTAATTTTTCAAGTTTTTCCGCAAGTTCATATAATTTTTCATCTTTGTTTAGCGATCTTATGTTGTATGTAGCAATCATTAGCTTAGTTTTATTTCGTTGTTTATTTGGGGCTTTTGGGGTTGCCAAATTTATCTCGAGAATCCTTGAGACAAACTGATGTATGAGCATCAGTGCGAAACTCTGTCTGATAGTCCTATTCACCTGGGGTCTAAATCCTTTTGTTTTAAAATTTGACATCATTGAAAATACAGGGAGGAGGGGGGGTTGGCCTAATCTACCCACGTTGGCCAGACGGGTTGGGAGATAAAATATCAGCCGCCTCTAACATGGCGTACAGTCGCTGTCGGATTACCGCTACTAATGGAGAACCGTGGTGTCCTATGCCAGTTTTGGTCTGCCCCGAGTATTTCACTTCCTCGGTACCATCCATATCTAGGTGGCATTCCCCTACCCGCCACCTGGGGAGGCACCTGATGGGGGGACTGGCAACCCCACACAGCGTATGTCTTATATTACAGTGAAATTCAAAAAGATCATTTAGATAACAGGCAGTAGATTTCAAAAAGAATTTGACATAGACCTAACCTTTAATGTAAGGGATGTTCTAAATAGCACATTATTCATTCCAAGATATTCTTGACCTATGCAATCCGGCGTTTCTACTGTTCGAAGAAGTCCCTAATGCTTAATAGTAATTTATTATACAAGACGATAAAGTTAAATTTTATCCACGAGTGAATCGTTTAACGCCGAGACGAAGGCGAGACGTTAATGATTCAAGAGTGGATAGAAATAACTTTATCGTCGTGTATAATACAATATTTTTTTTCTATAGCAAGAACTTTAAACATTTCAAAAGAAAATAAGGACAGTCAATCACATTTCAAAATGTCAGTAGCTAGATTGGGTTGCTACGATAATACGAAGCTGTCATATTTAATTTAAACAAAAGTTAGAAAATAAAATTACTTTATCTATCCTTGATGTTAAAGTGCTACTTTATCTACCTTGACCTTTTGTTTTGAGTTGATAAAAGGACACTTTAACATGTGCTATAGAAAAAATACTATTTTTAATAAAAAATCAACTTCTTGGCCGTGTGCTTAACTTCCTAAGGATGCATTTTTTACTAAGCATATTTGTTTTTATCAGCCCTCTTTTGGTGAGAATGGTAGCACCCTATACGGTATCTCTACATCTGGGACTAAACCGTAAGTGCAATAAACAAGAAAGCGAAGAAAAAATAAATGCGTTTATGATGGGTCGCTTCGGTTTGAAATACTCGTAATATATTGGTATTGAATGGACCTAGATTACGTAATAGAAGTTATAGATAAGTATATTCCATTGTTTATAGTAGGAATCGACAACAGACGTTTTGTTCCCATACCTGTCACATTATATTTAGATATTGATATTGGTCTTCAAAAGATAACAAATATGAGTTACTCATTACACGTTGTGAACCTGTCAACTAACTTGCCTAACTGGCTAATAGGTACTAGTTAAACATAGGACATTACATACATACGACATTTTGCGAAAGGCGTTTGTGGTAGTGAGATAAATGTTTATATTTATACACAAATTTTGCGGAAGTAAAATTTACAATGGAATATTTTGTAGCATTTACATTTACATGCACATTTAAGCTTCAACCATCTACAATACATGCAAGTACCCACGTATTTCTACTGGAGCAATAGAATTAATGATGACATTTATTTGGTATAGTATATCATTAAAGCATTTTTGAAAATATTGGTTGAGTTTTGTTCAAGTGTTCAATTACCTATTGGGGAAATGTTTCCTAAGTAATCGCTGAACTATCTGCAGTTTAATACGAGCACCATATACATATGTTTATTATCTATTGAAACATCCGTTTAAAAAATCGTTTCATATTCAATACCACATTGGCCATAACACCACTATTAACTGTAGAATGGCCAATTTGTCTGTTGGGGTACCTACTGCATCCTGTCATATTGCGCGATTTTTTGGCGATTTATTTTTAAAAGCATTGTGCGTTTAAGACATTTGTTGTGGTGCACTTCTACTTTAAAAGTAATAATAATAACTTACAAGAAACCTTTTGTCAAGGTTGTAAATAAAATAATTATTCATTTTACAGCACGGATGACTTATTTTCTATTATATAACAGTTTGTTGCAGCAATTATTGCTCATAATTATTCTTAAGTTTTGTCAAGAATTATTACTAAGACGACGTAGTAGAGTTTTCCATTTCGTGTGTACACGAAGGAGGTTATTGCTTTAAACTAGGATTAAAACAGAGAATTAGTTTTCAAGGTGAAAACGTGCCTGTCTCAGTAAACGCATTATGTTTAGCAAATATGATCACTACATGCAATTATATTTGCGGTTGTAGACTTCACGTGATAAGTGAAGGATGCGAAATTTGAAGATATCCATAGATAAATCATGCCGTGAAAAATTATATAAAGGAAATACGAGTATCTTTCACTATTAGCACTCGTAGTTATTCAGGAAGAATAGAACTCAAAACAGTTGGTTTTTATCAAGGGTAACTCAATTCCAATCGTTTTCTCAATTTTGGCATTTTTAAATGTTCAAAAAAATAGTTGAAAATGTTGATTTTGTTTATGCAGTGTGAGACTGAAATTCAAGGTTTGGTAATATATGGGTTCGAATAAAGTACAGTTTTATTTCTAGCCGTATCAAACAAAGAGGGGTTATTAAATATAAAATTAGAGGGCAGTCACATCTAAGTTGAATTTACTGTATAACCTTGAATTATAGTTTATTAAAACTATTTACATTAATCCGCTGTTAAATGTTTGATGTTAGCTAATTAACACATTTTATTTACAGCAATGGGCCCAATTTTGCCGCAATTGTCAGTGTATGGAAAAGAACTAGGAATATCTTCAATTGTGATGGGAAGTGTGACTGGCGTTTTGCCAATTCTCTTTCTTTTAGCAAAACCAGCATTTGGACTTCTTGTAGATGTATACAGGGATTATAGAAAAGCTATTTTTATGGGTCTCATAGTAGCCACGACTCTCTCATATGCCTTCCTATATTTTGTTCCTGCGAGATTCATCACGACCTATTACTTTAGGAACACTTCTTGCCTGCAGCTGGATACATGTAATGTCACAGTCAGTAGTAAACATACTTTAGGTTATTGCTATTAGCGTTTTAATTCCAAAATTACTTTTGGAAAATTTAAACTATTATAGCGCAGATAAGTTAACTAAACATAATAGAATGTTATCTTGTTGGTCTTTCAAGTGTCAAATAGTATATCACCGCACTAAGTAGATAAAGTCATAAATTGTAGATAACGAATGAAAGGAAAGGGATCTAAATGTAACCCTTTTTCGAATGAAACCGTCTCATAACTTGTTGGAATTAGAAGTCGCTATTATTGATTTAAAAAACTTCTGTTTTAACCCTTTACTCTTTTAAGCTTCGACTGTAAAATACTTTTGAACAATATAAAGTTGCTATTTTATAATGCTAATTTGCTATGCTTGCCACGTATTTTGTTGATATGTCAAAGTCAAAGTAATTCATTTTCGATCTAAGGATGAATAAAAGTTGCAAGTCGATTTAATCTCTATACGAACAGTTTGTAAATATCTTGAAAACTATAGACTTTAACAAAGCATAATAATGATGCAATATATGTAAATTAATCAACTATACTACGTTTAACGAACAGATTCAGATATCAAATTAATGGTACTGCTTTGGAAAACCAGTTTTAATCGTTACAAATTAAAAACTCGGGAGAATGCAAAAAATGGTTTAATTTCAAATAAAATTGAACTGCGTAAAACCGGCTTACCAATAGCAATGCTCTATTTCAATTTAACTCTCATTTTTGGGAGGGGCTTCTACTGAATCCGTTCATTAAACGTAGTATAGCGGCTGGTATATCCATGTTAACGCAAGCTTTTTTTAATTAAAATAGTTTTAATTTACAATTATTCCGTACATGTTTTTAACTATTAAGTGTTAAAATAATAGAACAAGATAAAGTACATGCAAATGCTTTTATTAGTAATATTTCCTTTTGGTTGGCGTAATCGTATTTTGGATCAAAGGCAGTATTATACCTATATGTATGCGTATTATGGAAAGCTTTTGGATAATGAAAACATATTTTTAGGATTATACGGAGGCAACAAAATGTGACACTGTAAGAAGCGTTATTTGCAGCTGGTCCTGCGATAACATTGCAAGTAATACGTCATTATATGGTTTGGTACGTACAGTCTCCAGCCCTAGTGATCAACCTAGTCCTATCAACAATTTATGTTTTTCTAATGCAACCCTTGGATGTGATTCATTTTGTGACATAAAATGTGAAGAAGATATAGAGAGCAACGATGGCTGTTTATATCGATCAGTTACTTTCTGGAGTTTCATCGTTCTCATGTCGTTAGGAACAATTGGGTTTAACGTATTAAATTCAATTAGTGATGCTGTATGTTTTGATATTATTGGTAAATATGGCCCTATTTAATTTTTAAGAAATCTCTCAGTACAGTAACGTTTTTTTATTTCTATTTTAGGAGACCAATATGATTATGGGAAACAACGAGTCTGGGGAACCCTAGGATTTGGAATTACAGCATTGATATCTGGATATGTTGTGGACTATTTTTCTGGGGGTAGTTTAAACTACACGCCTGCATTTGTAGTTATGTTAATATGCACAGCAATCGACTTTTTTGCCTGCATTAAACTGGAGGTAAGTAAATATAAAGCTCAATATGAACAATATGAAATGAATTCACATATTTTAGTTGCCTTTCATGCCAGCTCCTGAAAATATATTCAAGGATTTAAAAACATTATTAAATAATAGACACACTATAACTTTTATAGTATTTGCTACTATGGCCGGCGTTGTAGATAGCTTTATAATTTATTTCTTATTTTGGTACTTAGAAGATCTAGCTCTTATGACTAATACCAGTAACATTAAATTATTAGAAGGGCTTACTGTGGCTGCTGAGACGCTAGGGGCAGAAGTTTTATTTTTCTACCTTTCAGGTAAGGCTCTTGCTTACTGCTGATACAATAATAGCAACCTTATAAACCTGGTGTCCACTCCCAAAGTCGAACATAAGCTATTAAACATAGTATATAGTACATCAGTAATTATTATTATTATTATTACTCGTATCATTTCATGCGCAATCATTTTATCTTTCTATTGATAACATTACATTTTCTATAAGATGTGTTGGCGAGCAGGAATCAGCAAAAACGTTCAATAAATGCCTGTGTTCGAGTTTGAGAATATACACCTGGTATAAAGTTAATAATGTATTCATTATTAAACAGAAAAGGCTATATAGTTACAACGTGTATAATGAGCAATACAATATAAATTTGACATCGTATGCATATTTTCCATATTACTCGGTTTTCAACTGGTCAGCGAAATAATAGTTATTTATAGTACAGGTGGGTCATTCGTAATAGAATTTACCCACGCAAAAAATTTTTGACTCACGATGCCGTCTAATGGCCGGGTGGGCTAACTTTTTTAAGGGATGAGCTATATAGGGTCCTGCAACCATACGAGAGCTAAATAAATATTTTACATATAGAATTGTAGGTATAAAGGTAGTGCATATTACTAAAAAATGTTGATTATACAGGGTGGCTCAAAAAGTGAGGCGAATCATCTTTTTTTTGTTTAATGGAATGCCCTATATTTGGGTAACTTAAAATTTTTGCATTGAAATACTATTCATTTTGATATAACTTTTATGCGTCTAAAGTTAATTGCTTTTGAGATATTAACGATTGTGAGCAAAACAAATACAGTGAAATCTCCCTTACCGGACACCTCTAATAATCGGACACCTCTCTTACACGGGCATTTTGTTGGGAACCAACTTCCTTGCATTAACTTTACTAATAAAATTTTCTCTATTAAACGGACACTGTCTTAAACGGACACGGACACCATTTTTCGACAAATTTTAGACTGTGAATCTCTCATGTACGGACACTTCAAAATGCAGGCCCAGCTAATGTAGTGAGGCGTCAAAACAATCCATAAATCCAACATTTAATGATCATGTTGTTAAATTATAGAATTCTTTTGCAATACGGGCGGTATTAAGTCAACTCAAATCAGCGTTATGACCGCAAGAAATTCGACACTTTCATTGCCCTATGTACGATATTATTACAAAACAATCCATGTCCCTTGATTTTAGAGGCCTGCAATTCAAAACTACTTTGCCTTTTGCGTGGGCAGCCCATTATGATAAAAATAAAAATAGGAAGAGTTGCTCCTGCTTGCTTTTATGGAATGAAAGAATAAGAAAACTAGGCTCAGGGCCCCCCGCGACCGCGGAGTCTGCGGATATCAAGTTGCGCCACTGTAATCAATTCGAACCAGAGGACGATTTATCCTTATCGGCAATGGCTGGACTGTATAGGAATATCCCAGAAATCGAAGACGTCGACCCTGACGAATTTGTAAACATTGACAAAGAAATAACTCTGGAAGATGATGTAACCGAAATTTCAGGTAAATCAGCTGCCATTGATATGCAGTTGACAGAATTAGAAAACGATGACGCTTTAGAAATTTATGAGAATGTAATCAAGACCTACAGGGAAACATTAACAGTGAAAAATTTTAAATGTTTTGGTAAAGAAAGTACGTATTCAAATTGTCAAAATATTTAGAAATACATGCGGAAAATATAATAAGCAGTCAGAAAAAACCTTTACGTCAAACGAGTAGTTTAGATTTTGTAACAACTATTACATAACTTTGTTTAAATTATTTTATTATTCCTATCTGTATTGTTAGCGCGTATACCTTAGCATAATACAACTTTTTTAAACATAAAAATGATTTTTTCCCTTAAGCGGACGCCTCTAATAACCGGACAAAAACTTTGGCACCGTGCGTGTCCGCTTATGGGAGATTTCACTGTATTAACTTCAAGCGGTTGCTGTAAGTAAGAGAAAACAATTGAATGAAGAAAAACGTTAACAAAAAATTATGTTTTTCGTGAACTACGTACCTTTCGAGTGTAAAATGGTGGATCTGGGTAGTAATGCTATATAAGGTGCTCAACATTTGCAAATTTAATCATTTCCATTTCTTTTTTATCTTTTTGAAAAGCCCTCATAATGAGCTTTCTTTTAATATGTTACCTCATACCTGTAAATTCAACTGTGTTTATGATATACGTGTTTGAACATAAAAAGCATTTTAAGCCCCATAAGATGCTTTATTTCAAGAAATAACAAGCAAACGCCGTTAAAATAATGATTTAAACACTTTTTAAAATACTTTTGAAAAGTTCTTTTAATGAGCTTTCATCTGATATGCTACTTTATACCCCCAAATTCAACTATATTTCAGATATGCACGACTGAACTAAAAAAACAATTTAAGCCCCTTAAGATGCTATTATGTTGCGAATTTAAACACTTGCAACTCTTCGAGCACAACAAAAAACCAGGTTTAGAAAATAACAATCCAACCACTGCTGAAACCATAAATAACAAACACGAAAAAACGAAAAAAGCAGTAGAAAATTTAAAACTGGAAAGTGATTGAATTTAAAGCTAGGAAATGAAATATTACGAGAAATTTCATTAATAGTATATTAAAGTATGAGTGGATAACAAGGTCTTTAAAACACGCGCGAGTTTTCGAGCATGACGGCGTAGCCGGAGTGCTCGAAATAGAGCAAGTGTTTTAAAGACCAGTTATCCACGAATACTTTACGTTATTTTTTATTATACCTCCAATACTGGAAATAAATTACGCACTAAAAACTTGGAAATAATTTTTGTAGTGATAAATCGAGAGGGCATAATAATATTGCTACTATAGTTACGAGAATTATTTACGTTTTTGTCGCGTCTATGTCCGTTGTTGCATTCAATCGTTTCCTTGACTACCTTTAAAGCTCGGCGAGCTTTAATCGCCTGTATTCGCACGCTCAGGCGTGCTTTAAACGGCGATTCTGATGCAGGTATAATAAAAAAGTACTTTTCAAAAATACAGAGGTATACAGGGTGTTTCATTTTAAAACATGCAAATGATTATATTTGTAAATTATGAGCTCTCTGTATATCTTTAATACCCAGATAACGTAAGGAGAAATATTTGAAATATATAATAATTACGTAAACGATTTTGGTGTATTCGCCTTTGTTGTTTTTTAAATATGATTTCATTTGATTCTGAAATTAATTTATTTCTGCATTACTCGTTCTCTCGTATTTGCTATTTCTTGTATCTACAACGACTAGATTTATATAGGGTTCGGCAGAATAATGTTACCATTTTTAAAACGTTATAAGTTTGGACAGGATGTAATGATCTTAAAGATCAAACATGTAATAGACTACATAGCTTTGGATTTGATAGAAGAAGAGGGATTTATTAATAACAAAAAGGGAATGGGTAGTGGAAGATTGGTTAGAAATTCAAAAATACTGAACGAGTAAGAATTGCATTCAGCGATATTTACTGGATATCAAGTAGACCAGACTTGACAGCCTCAGATTTTTTTTTATGAAGCTAGCTGAAAGAGTAAGTTATTTTCCATAAGTTTTCACAATACAGACGGCTTAAAAAATTGCATTCATGCCAAAATTGAAGCTATCCTTGACGAAATTCTGTGTAGTGATAGTAAATTTCGCTGAACGACTTCCGGCTTGTATTAAAGAAAATAATAGTACACGTAATTTGAGAGGTTTGATAATAGGTCATAAAATCCAAATGTTTATAATACAATTTGTGACAATAATAAGTAATGTGTTTTGTTTTGTTCAAAAGTTATGGCGTTTTGAAAATGGTAACATCATTCTGCCGAACCCTGTATTTCGTAAACCTGGTTTTATGTTTTGTTTGGAGTACATTTTAACGGCGTTTGTTTCTTATTCCTTGAAATAAAGCCCTCAATTGTTTGTTGTGCTCAAACACGAAGTTCTGAAAAACAATTGAATTTAGGGTATCTTTTTTAACATACTTTTAACGTATCAAAAGGAAACTTATTAAAAGGGCTTTTCAAAAATATAAAAACATACTTCCGATATTATTAAATCTGCAAATGTTGAGTACCCTGTATGGTAGTAATATCCAAGCAAACAACGAAATATTTGAACAGTTTTTCTTCATCCACTTGTTTGTTACTTTCAGCAATAAATCGCATAAAATCGTTAATATATCTGAAACAATTGATGTTAGACCCATACATTCATATCGAAATGAATATTATTTCTATGCAAAACTTGTAGGCTTTGTGAATATAAAGCATTCCATTAAAAAAAGTAAGTTTGATTCTACACTTTTTTTTGCCACCCTAGTATTTTAGTAATAAGCATCACCTTCGTACCTACAACTTTTATATACACGATATTTATGTAACTCTCATAGTTTTGGAAATACCCCTACATCGTTGCCGGACCCTGTATCTACAGGGTGATTCGGGAGGAATGGACCAAACTCCAGGAATGTACGAATTATACACGTGAAAATAATGTAAACAAACTCACATGTTGTCATCCGATTTTCATTTGTTTTCAACTTACAGCATTACAAAAAACAACTTTTTATGGAGAACTTAACTGAGTTTTTGTAAAAAAATCGAAATTTTTCTTAATTTAAGACGTAATCATTTGCAAACAATCGAGAAATGCACCAATTATTACAAAGGCTAAAATAAAAATAGTGCGTATCTTGAAAACAACTGAAAATCGGATAACAACATTTGAGTTTCTTTACATTATTTTCACTTGTATAATACATTCCTGGAGTTTGGTCCACTCCTCCCGACTCATCTCTATACCTAGTGACCATTTATAGTCACTAGGTATTATCACAGCACATCCTTATGCTGTGGTATTATGCAGCTAGTATTCGTTTATTGAAAGAGAAGTACTTTCGCTGCTTTTGAGACCTGCTTACAATGTTTTCTCTAGTAAAATATCAATTTATTACTGTACTAACATTAGTATATTCTCTAAAAACAGTTTAAAAAAATGCAGCATGAACTTTTTCAATTTGGATGATGACAAATATATTTAATAACTAGCTTACTCGCCCCTCATAAGACAGGCTTTTAGCCTTTCTTCATACATCGCCTGCAGCATTTCCTCTTCTACCATTTGAAGCTTTTCTTCTAGGCTGCTAGACAAATTCCTCAGTCTCTATTTATTGATTATGTAGATCAATTCCGTATTAAAATGAATAAGTAGGTAGTCGTTTTACAATGGCACGGCATCCTGTAGCTGCATAGCAGTAAATATTATGCTATTGCCTTTAGATGACTCTGAAAAAAGCAAGTACTCGCATATATATATATATATATATATATATATATATATATATATATATATATATCGTGTGTTCCAAAATAAACTCATTTAGGGTAGGCCTCGGAAAGAAAGATAAAAAATCTAGTCGTGTCTTAACTTAAGTCTGTAGGTAAATGTCAGACTGCATTTTATTTATGAAAACATCTGCCACTGTGACAGATAAAAGTTCACACTGCAAGTTTAATTGTATCAAGCAAAAAGGAAAATAAGATGGCATGTACACAACAACAACGAGTGTAATAATCGTAACGGTGAATAAAAATTGTTTTTGTTAAGTGTTTTTTATATTTTAAAAAATATAGTTCAAGGTCAAGATGTAATTTAGTTCTCTCAACTTATGGTAGTTCATTTGCTTCAATGGGTATATATCAAGTTACGACAAACTGATCATGGCATGCTGCGAATGAGTTTTTGTCATTACATTATTATATTTCTCGAATTTGTCATTATTATATTCCAAATGTATTTTATATCTAAAAACATTCCTTTTATAGATTGTTGTTAAACGTGACTTTTTTTGTTTAGTAAGGGGCGTCTAAAAAAATAACGGATCAAGAGTGCTCTAAAAAATGTAGCTAGCGCATGTATTGTATAATATGTTACATTTAGCTGAGCAACGAACCACGGTTAAAAGTCAAAATATAGTTTTGTTTTCACTGGGTAGGTAATAAACGTAACTTCAGAATAATTGAATTATGACATTTGTGAGACTTATCGCAAATCGGAAGTTAAGCTTGACAGTCCAAGCGCTACAAGTCGCTGAAGAACGTACACAAAATTTTAATCAAAGCACCCTTGATCCGTTTTTAGACACCCTATATAATTTTTTAGGCACCTGTCCTGAAAATCATGCATTACTGTACAATTTTTTGGCCGGAAAGTATTTCTTTGCAGGACGCTTTTGGAAATTGTTTCGTTACAGGATTATTTTGAAATATTGACGTTTTTATTGGTTTGCAATATTTATTGACTGGTCACTACGGAAGTTAACTACAAATATCTCTAGAGTCTTACGAAGGCATAATGTTTGTTTGCTGTTGTAATGTTCGATAATTAGGTAAAATTGAGAAGAAACACAGGTGTCTAAAAACTGTGCGTAACTCATCGAGAAATGTTTTTTACAGGACTTGCAGGCTTTCAGGCCTCGTCTTTGGCATCGGCCTGAAATTTGCCTATGCGTCTTTTAAAGATGCTCTTTTCGGACTTATTACGTAAACTACTATTGTTATTATCAATAAGTAACTTTTTATAGAATGACGAACACTAACTAAATACGTTAATTTTTTATTATAAAAACCAAACTAAATATACTTGGAGTCGGTGATTATAAAAGTAAAACTTCACACACTAGTAAAAATAAAATCTATGAAAATATGTTTGAAAAAATAAAGTTCAAATATATTATCAGTAAGTTAACTTAAATTATTACCATAACGAATTGTCGATAAATTTATAGTTGTAATTTATTTCTACAAATTATTTCTTCTCTGTGTAGTACACAATATTATATTATTATTGTTTTCAGGTAAAATATTGGAGCGATTCGGACACGCTCACTCCTTCAGTATGTGTTTTATGTGTTATGGATTGAGGTTTGGATTAATATCTATCATTCCCTCCCCATGGTGGATAATACCTATCGAACTTGCAATGCAAGGACCGACATATGCACTAATATACACTACCATCGTTGCATATGCGAATGCCATATCTCCACCTGGAATGTCGGCAACAATGCAAGGAATTGCTGCAGGAATGGATGATGGCTTCGGTGAGAGATTAAAACACGTAATTTGTAAAGTGCAAATTTTACAATGTTCATTTTAGGTTACGCTGTCGGAAGCGTTTTAGGGGGACTACTGTATAAATACGTGGGTGGCAAAGGTGCGTTGCACATATTTAGTGCCATAAGTGTCGCATGCGGAGTTATTCATTTGTTGCTACATAAAACCATTCTTCGCCATGACGAAAGTCCTGCTTCCACTAAGCAGGCCAAGTACTTAACCCCAGAAGAGGCTGCACTTGCTGTGTACGACGCAGAAGAAAATAATAAAATTATAACATAATTATTAGAATATTATACAACGAAAGTATAAATATAAAATTAATGGAGTGTGTACTATTTTAATTCACTAAATTAATTGAACTTCCCTAAGCCAATAAGATTACTATAGATATATGCTATAGGTACTGCACACAGGTAAGACATGCAGGAGTAAACACCTATGCCTGATCAGCAGGTGAACAACAAATTATTCGGGTAGGTATCAAAATATCTCATTGTGTCATCCAGTGGTGGTATATACGATGCTTAGTTAGTTATATACTGTAAATCAGACAAGAACCCAGAGAGTCACATGTTCACAATAAATTATAAAACATTCTCATATCAAAAACGTGATTTTGCTTCTCTGTGCAAGGTCGTTGTCTCATCTATGGCGTAATTTTTCTTTCTGGCCGTTGTGGAACGAATACCAAGAATGCAAGTTATTTGCTTGCTGGTTTTTATTCTTAGACGGGATTCTTAGCCAACGCACTTTAGCTATTCTTAACTCACGCGTATTTCACATGTGATTCAAATACTGATTCTCCGCCCGCATATTAATTCGCCTTACTAAATGGTAATTAAAATTACTGTCTGGGGCACTGCACTGGCAACCACGGGTTAATCTGCTTACACATATTTGCATTGCAATTCGACTGAACAACTGCACTCGTCATTAACAGATAGGCAGATAAGCTGCTTAACCCTTTAATGAAGTTTCAGTACTGAAATTAACATTAGCCATCTTTGTTTATTTTTATTAACATTCTGAAAAGCATTAAGATAGAAACGTACATAAAAATGCAAAGGTGTACGTACTTCTGGTTCTGAAAATATAAATCTGGAAATGTAACTGATAGGCAAACGGCTCTGCATCATAATACAATATATTAATATGTATACGAGGGGTAAAATCTCCATGTAAAATGTAAAAATAATGTCTTATCCTTATGGTGCACAAATATCGTCCCAAAATTATTGTGTACTACATAACATGTAAGTTTCCATTAATGCATGCATTTAAGTTAAAACAATAAAAACAAGTGCAACTCAAATGATTTGATAAAAAAACAAAAAATTGTTGCAAATAAAAGCAAAGTATGTCATGAAAATTTAGAAAAATTTTCAATAAATAATTGTTATAAAATCATATTTGACGTTTCAATGCAATTAAGTTTAGCAGTTCTGTGCCTGCCGTCTATGTTTTCCGATCTGTAGTACAGAATTTGAATTTCGCGCGTTCCCCGCCTGTTTGCGTTTTGGTTATCGGCACGGGCAGCGACATAAACTTGGCTTTTGTTCCCGACGCCCTTTTCCGTTTTTGATACTGTGATGGTGAACAGTTTTAGCGCCCTTTGAATTGTTCAGTGGTTTTGCGAGCATGCAGTTTATGTTTGGTAGAATTTGCCCTCGCTGATGTTGGCGAATTTTGCAACCCTGGAAATTTGCTCGAAATTATTTTCTCACGCCAATTCTGGTTTATTAAAGCGCTTTGCTGACCCATATTTACACGTGGCCCAAATTGATCCGGTGTAAGTCGATTGAAGCTTTTCGTGGCGTGATTTAAGACATCCGTGATTATATTTTAGTTTTTTCTTTATCTTTATTTGCTATTCTCACATTGAAAGCGCCGACCTTGACCTGCTATGGGCCTTGAAGAGCACCTGCCAGTTCCGACCTTCGTATGAGCTGATTGGGGCTCAACCTCACACGATTCTGTGCCAGCTACGAGACCTTTCTAATGGGCAAAAATGATTTATGTAACATGTTTTGATTCTCCCTTTATATAAAACCATTTAATACTGTGGACAGTGATTCGATGCTGTGTCTCACTCGAGTGCTACCGTACCTGCCGAACTCCGTCAGAATTTCGAAGGCTGGCCGTTATCTACAGTTCACTTCACGAGCGTCGTGCCTGAATGCGCTCAAGGTTTTTCCATCCACGGAGCAGACACCTTTTTAAACTACTGTAATGTCCAGTTGTACTTTTTAATTTGTGATAAGCTAATTTTCTCGCAAGCCGAGTTTGTACTAGTAGGTGCATCTTAAATTTTGGTCTAGATTTATTACTCTACGGTAACCTATGTTTAACGAATAATTCTTCTTGTTCTGTGGCGCAGAAATCCTGCTGGATTATGGCCCATCCAGGTAGGGATGTGTAAAGATTCCATCAACAAGGTGAATCACTTCTTATTGTTAAAGTTTACGCACTGCACTTTGGCCACGTTTGTCCTTGTAAGTCTTAATATGATCAGTTTGCCTATAACTGCTGGTGTGTTTTAGCACTAATCACAATTTTTTTCCAATCCGTTCGACTATGCACTGTATTAAACCAACTAACGAATAATTAGTTGCCTGTACTATATACGATATAATACTAAATTTGTGATTATTATACTGTGACAGCATTGTGGATTTGTTATTGTTACAGGTACCTGTGCTTGTCTTGAGCTTTTATTTCAACATATTTATGCTATTGCAGTTTACAAATTCTCTGTCATACCTGGATGCACTTGTCTTTAACGAATAGATTCGTTGGCGCTTATTTTGGCTATTTGGTTATTAGTTAGTACTTAAAAAACTGCACACCGTCTCCCTGAATTGGTCCGGCCGACAATTGTATCCAGGTTGTCATTGATATTTTATTTTTGAGAAATTTTGCCGACAAATCATTGGATGCTTACAATAAAAAATATAAACCTCATTAGAGCATTCATCCGTTTATCAATTAACTTACTCCCAGCGGGAGTTGCTAGATCTCTAATTGGGCTCCTCCCCAGGTGGCGGATGGGAAAATAGCGGGTACCGAGGAATAAAATACTCTGGGCGGACCAAAACTAGCGACAACAACAACACCGAACAAGCGTCGGTATAAGCAGCGGTCTCACCTAGAATGCCAACGGTCGTAGAAGGGCGTATAAGAAAACTGAAGTTAGGGCACTCTCTGGTCCTGGGGAAGATAAATCGCCCCTAAAGGCAGAAGAACTAAGAACCAAGAGTTCAATGGCATGAGAATGCAGAAGGCAAGGAAAAACCACTGAATTGAGGATCCATAAGGATTTCCCTAATACAGTCATCATGGCAAAGTTCAAAACGAAATATTCCGGAGTTAATAGTCTCCCAATCGGATCTCCAAGAACAGTTTTGAATGAAGCTAACAAGTTAAATAAAAAGAGGATATAAAAATCAGGTAAAGCCCACAATGCAGCACAAGGGATGGACATGTTCTGGGTATCAGTGAAACAAGATGGACAAACGAAGGAAGATCTAAAATGAGTATTGGATAGTCACCATATAGTTTACTACTCAAATTGCAAGGACATTCGGCATAGACACGGTGTGGCAATCATGATAAGGAAATACTTATCCAACTCGATCATAAAGTTTATTCCGTTCTCTGAACGTTTAATGCATCTAAAACATAGAAAACTAAATTCACCTACAGCAGAAAAAGAGAACTGACAAATAAAATAATCTTATGAAGAAATCGACAATGCTATTAAACTGACAAAAAGTATAGATATTACAGTTCTCTTGGGCGGCTTTAACGCCGATGTTGGAACAGATAGGGTGCAAAATGTAGTTTATTATGAGATTATGAGATTATGCCTTAGGGGAACGCAACGAAACAGAAAATCGACCTACCCAGTTTTGTCAAGAACATGACATTTTAACTCCGGCACACGACAGGGTGACTCCATGAGTCCTATACTCTTCAGTTTAGTAATGAACAAATTAATGAGATGAACACGCTTAGGACCATCGTGGGAAAAACTAAAATGAACAGAAAACGAAACCAGTATATTAGAGAACAGTGTAATTTTGTCGATATAGGAAATTCTGTAAAAAATGGAACGATAATGTAGAAAGAGCTTACAACCACAGATTGATAAGAATAGCGAAGAACTCAAAACCTCGACAAAAGAGAGGACCAGGAAGACCACTAAAGCGATGGGCGGAAAGCTGACTAACATCTTCAGCAGATTCGCCATAAAATTATCAGAAGGATGAAGAAAAACAGGTTGTCAAACCTACAATAAAGAAGAAGAAGAAAAGATTATATAGAAAAGCTATTTCAAGACAATCGAGTTAAAGACGAAGGGAAGACAGATAACCCATAAAGTGCCCCAAAAAATACAAAAACTGGAAAAGCACCAAAACGCATAATCTTACTAGTGAAATTCTCAAGCTGTTTGAAGAAAAACATTAGTACATTACACGAATAATTATTCAACAGCATATATAGAACGAGTATAATTCCAAAGGAATGGTAGATATCCGCATTTGTATCTATTCCCAAAAAAGAGTAACGCCCGCCACTGTGATGAGTATAGGACAATTAGCCTTATGTGTCACACGCTGAAATTATTTCTTAAAGTTATCCATCAAAGATTATATAGAAAATTAGAAGACCATATAGGGAACACACAATTCGGCTTTAAGAAAGGATTGGGAACGCGAGAAGCTCTTATGACATACAATATACTGATCCACCGCTGTCTTGACATGAACCAAGACGTCTTTGTCTGTTTTATAGATATAAACAAATAATAAAAATATTGTCAATTAAAAACAAAGTATCGCACCAGCTTTATTAAATAAGTGATTTGCAACGTATTTAAATAATGCAACGCTCTACACTGGCTCCCTCGGGACAGCCACGGAGACGAATGCTTTCCCACATGCCGCATTTTGAAATTGTAATACAATACTGTTTCCATATTTTGGACATCACATCTCGCAGACGGTTTTGTGGAGTGATTAATAGCGCCGGTGACCCCATGGGTCATGAAATCGACACCACCGAAGGGCTGGAAGCTAACATAGATTATAATAAGGCATCGGAATAAGTAAAATGTGACCTTATAATAGAGATGTTGAAAAATAAGAGCATGGACACAAGAGACCTCAGAATTATTGCCAATTTTTATTATAACCAAAAAGCGACAATACGTATAGAAAACCAAATATCAGAAATTGAAATCAAGCGTGGGGTCAGACAGGGTTGCGTCCTGTTTCCACTTCTATTTAACCTTTATTCAGAACATGTAATTATCCAAGTATTAGAAAATGAAACAGCTGGTATATGAGTTAATGGAACTGCAGTAAACAACATCAGGTACACAGATGATACCATCATTATTACAGAATCCTTGAAACACCTGGAAAGACTAATGGGAAAAATAGCGGAGATCAGTGACGAATTTGGACTAACTCTAAATACAAGAAAAGCAAGATTCATGATCAAGTGAAGAACTATAGATATATGGGCACTATAGTCAACGACAGAAATGATAATACCAATGAGTAACCGCTAGGATAAAACAAGCAAGAAACGTATTCTTAAATATGAGAAATGTTCTACGTAGTAAAGACCTCTCCCTAACACTAAACTACGGTTGGTAAAATGTCATGTTCACTCTACATACTTACGAGTACATGGAATGGAAGCATGGAAATTGAACAAACATCTTATGATGAAATTAGATGCACTAGAGATGAGGACATATAGGAGAATTCGAAAAATGGGCCGAAAAAAATAGGAATACGGATGTCTTAAAACGACTGATAAACAAGAAACAGAAATACTGGCGGAAATCAAACGACGCACACTTCAATATTTGGGACATGTGGTACGGGGAGAACTCTATTATTTGCTATAACTTATCATTCAGGGAAAAATCAAGAGCAAACGTAGTGTCGGAAGATGGGGGATGTCGTGGCTGCGTAATATTAGGAAATGGTATAACTGTAATTCCAACTAACTCTTTAGAGCAACAGCGTCAAGGGTACAAATTGCCGTGATGACTTCCAAACTCAGTCACGGAGACGGGACATGAAGAAGAATAATTAACTTGCTAGGAGCGAGTGTACTTGTCCATATGGAGTAAAGGGGTAGCTTAAGTACCGAGTGCAGTTGCCCTATATGGTTAAAAAAATTTACCTGCCCGAGTGCAGTTGTCCAACTGCGACTGTCTGAATCCCTTAAACAATGGCGGGAAAGCATGGATGCTTTCTGATAAACTAAGTATATTTATTAGTATTTATAAGATTTAGCTATTATACAGGGTGTAACTGATAAGTGTAACAAATGTATAGGGCATCTAGGGGTTCAAAGTAGATCGACTTTCAATCACGAATTCATATCAGGAAACGCACCATTCGTGAGCAGCAGCTTGCTTTAATAAATCTAACGGGTGTTCATAAACAGTCGTCATCCCAGTTGCTTTGAAAAACAAAATGTTATGTCTTTGATTAACTCGTGCAACACAATGAAACGTCATTGAGTACTGTCATAGCGCATTTTTTCTCAATTTTAATAGACATACGTTTCTGAAGTCAAAACCTACTGGGATGACGACTGTTTATGAACACCCGTTATTTAAAACATATTTTTACAGAAATTATTCAAACTTCATTCATTAAAAGGTATAATTGTTAATATTACATTTTAAAATTTATTTATCACAATACATGTACACAATTAGGATCACAAACTTTATTGTAAACGTTGCATATCCTAAACATGTTCTGGAACTTTTTGAAAAATGTACTATCTGATCTTCCTCAGATACTCAGACTCGACAGGGATCTCATAAATCAAACTATTCATGTGGCTTCACAAGAAAAAGTTAAGTGAGTCAGATCCGGTAATCGTGGAAGAAGGTCGGACCCTCCTTGGTCAACTCCTCTATTCCCTAATACCTGGCTAACGTAGTCTCTGACAGTGAGAGAAAATGAAGTGATTCGCCATCTTGTTGCAGCCACATCTGTTGACGAAGTGTCAATGTGGTACTTCTTCTAACAATTCTGGCAACACTTCTTGCATAAATGTTAAATAAATTGGGTCTTTCGGCTAGGATGGAAAAAGATGCGGCCTAATTAAACGACCGTCGATAACATCAGCCCACACGTTGACGCGGAACTGCTCTTGAAATCTAAAGGATCGAAGGGCGTGAGGGATTTCTTCGCCCAAAACATGACTGTTTCAGTTATTGAGAACGCCTTCTCTGGGTAAAGGGAGGATACCAGTAAAAGTTTCGTCTCAAGCGACAACGTTGAAGAAGCCAGAGACGAAAGGCTATCCAGAAACTGCCAGACGCTCATATCATCAACACCCGTATGACATGCAATATGGTTCAGGTACTAGTCGATGGGCTCTGTTCAATCCCATGAAGCACATCCTTTCCACATTCAGTACGGCAGTTCTTCTGAACTGCGTATTGGACTTCACTGATGTGATAGTTCCTATTTCTCCCAGTCTTTGGAAAGGACGTGTCTATGTATCGGGGCTCTCCGCCATATAGAAAGAATTACTAATCATCGGGGTGCTCAGTCATATAAGTTAAATTACTATTTATCGAGGCATGTGTTCGAATTTATTCTATGGTAGGCAATTGGTCTAAAATTAGTCAATAAAAATCCAACCAAAAAATAAGAAAAATAATAAAAATAAGTAACCCAAAATGAAATTATATCAACATAGCTGATGGTAAATAAGTTTTCTGTATTTACTTCTTCCACTCCTCGCTCTTTTCACAAAATTTCTCTTTCTTGTACGTTCACATTTACTTTTTCCTCTCCGCCCACAAATTCTTCTTCCATTTTCCGATTATTTCTTTTTTTAAATTTTTCGTTTGCGAAAAGTCAATATTTTTACATTACCACGATAAGTACTTTCTAATCTTTCTATGGCAAAGTAAAAATAATTGAGAGATATTTTCTCTTTACTTTATAAAAATAATTCACTATCGCCTTCGATGTAATTTTTTCGTTAGAATTAATTCTCAACTACCAATGAGTCATCAAAGAGATCCGCATTTTGTAAAGATCTTTGATACAAAATATGGGAACATGGTAGATTGTAGATTCATTTTTATTTTAAAATGGCAGTTACAAGCTGTTGAAGTAGTTTCATATTCGGGTTTAATATTGGTAATCTTCTTGGAATAACTGATGGTTTTTTTATTATAAAATCAAATACTCGAGGGAATTTTCTTCATTTTGATAAATATATATTTTTTATTTGTATTTGAATTATCTTATCCTAGGTTAATCTCTTATTTTTTAAAATCAATTAGTAACTGTTCGTAGAAAGTTTTTAAATCACCATTTTTATTTAAAACTTGCTTAAGGTTATTATGGATTGGCTCTACATGGTTTGTGATAGTTATGTTTTATGTTAAATACTGTTTTAAAATGCTGAACCCACTCCTCATTTATATTATGCCACAGTAACAGTATTGTAGTAGTCTGTTTCTTTTTCAATTTTTTATCAAAAAACTGCGTTATAATTTTTATCATATCCCAAGTTGTAGAATAAGCAAAATTTTGCAAAATTCGCAAACAACTTTCCTTTTGAGTAGCCGGGCTCCATAGATCAGTGGTTAAGCATTCTGCTTACTGATTTAAAGGTCGAGAGTTCAATCCCCGATCCCGGTGAGGTTTTTAAAAATAAAAAAAAATGCGGATGAAAATCTCTACAGAATGCCATCATGCTGAAGTGATGTAAAGCCGTGGGTTTCATGTTACTACAATGTGTAGCATGTAAAAAATCCCTTGCTAGAGTTGGAACTCCTTAGTCTCGGAAAATTCTAAGTAGGACTAGGTACCTGGTACTCTGCATGCCTAGACCTTATACATGGGATTGTCAAAAAGCGCTTATGAAGGCCTACTTGCTTGACATCAGTTTTCCCAAAACTGATACTATTACCAAAGAGCATACTACCGTGGTGTGAGTATAATGGTGTGCTACAAACGAAGCCCAAATTGATCGGCTAGTGCGCATCGAATTATGACGTCAGGTTGGGAGCAGGCACAAGCGGGCTTTGGCGGGCTTCAGTGCAGTTTGCGTTACAACCGTGGTTACAACTGATTTTGCATCTTCTCGTACTTTGTAGTGATCGGAAACGTTGTTGTGAAATAAATTTTCTTGCAGTTTTAGTGAACTAAAATGCCTGCTTGTGCAGTTGCGGGTTGTAATAATTACACCAGGAAAACTAAAGGTACATACATTAAATATTATAGTTTTCCTAAGAATGACTACCTGCAAACACGGTGGATAAGTGCATGTAAACGAGAAGACAAATTTGACATAAGAAATTGTAGGTGTACACGTTTTTTATATTTTTAGCTGTATTTAATAGGGTATTATATACTTTTAGCCAGGATTTGCTCCGTTCATTTTACTGCCTCTAATTTTATCGTCTCGATGAGGCATAAATTATTACACTATTCTCCGGCAAACTTTAGAAATTTAAAGGCGGATGCAATTCTTACAGAAAATTTGCCAACCAAGCCTCCTGTTACTGAAAAAATGAAGGAAGTACATTTTGATCGCTCAAAAAGAGTTGAGAAACGTGCAAATCGACAAATTGTAAAAAGCCTTTTGAATTCTGTAGTAAATTCCCCATCAACAGTAATTCAGGATTGTGATGGAAATGATAATGTAGCGTCAAATGAGTAAGATAGTTATCTTTCACATCCCTATATTGTAAGTTTATTATTTCGTTTTTAGCATTCTTGAGCGATCTGATACAATTGAATCTCTGAAACAAAAAATAATTACACTTGAAAGTGAAAATGTTGAATTAAGAAAAAAATGTAAACGCTTCGAAGAAGAAAAGGCATATCTGGATAAAGAATTTCAGACGGTTACAAATTCTCTTCCTCAAAAAATAAAAGAGATGCTGGGGAAAATATTTACTTCTGGTCAGATTAAAATGCTGTTAAACCCACTATTAAAAAAAATACGTTGGTCTTCAGAAGATATTTCTGCAGCTTATCGATATCTACGAGCAACTGGTTATCCACTTCCGGGGATGTCAACATTGCGAAAATGGGCTTTGTCTTTAAATTTGGAACCAGGGATTTTAATGGACGTTTTAAAACTAATGGCACATAAAGCAAATTTATTAACTGAACGAGAACGTCTAACTGTATTGACATTTGACGAAATACATATTTCGAATAGCCTATGCTTGGACAGAAAACTGGAGAAGAAATATGGATCACATAGTGTTTGTCAAACTGTTATGGTTAGAGGGCTCTTTGGGCAATGGAAACAGCCTATTTACTACCAATTTGATCAACCCATGACAAAATCTATTATAAATGAAATACTGGTGAAGCTTGCCGAATGTGGTTATATTGTCGTAGCTATTACCAGTGATATGGGATCTGCCAACATGGGCTTCTGGTCAAAATTAGGAATCGGTGAACATAAATGTTATTTTGATCATCCAAGTAATAATGGCCAAAAAATTTTCGCTTTTGCTGATGTCCCGCATCTTCTTAAACTTCTTCGAAATCACTTACTTGACCATGGATTTCATATAAAAGGGAACGTTGTTGATAAATCTTGTTTTGATATTCTGCTCTCCCTTTCTTCTACGGAGTTTAAAATTGCACACCGACTTACAAGGTATCACCTAGAAGTACGTGGTAGCGAAAGACAAAAGGTTCGTCCTGCTGCTCAAATCCTTTCGAATAGTGTGTCAAAAGCTGTCGAATGGTGTGGTAGAAAAGGATACATGAAAGACAGTAATTGGGAAGAAACAAGCAAGCTGCTTAAAGTGGTAAATGAGTGGTTTGATCTATTTAACTCTAGAGCAAAGTTTGGCACTCATACTGGAGGTAAAGCATTTGGAGTTAATAAAGAAACACAGTTGCAAGTTCTTAAAAATATGTCCGACTTAATTTCATCGATGCGTGTTGGGAACATAAATCCCAAATTCAGTTTCAGAAGGGAGTGCTGCGGTCTAACCAAGCATTAATTCAACTGTATGAATACCTAAGTAGTCGATATAACGTTGAATATATATTAACATTCCGTCTTAATCAAGACGTTCTTGAAAATTTCTTTTCCTACATACGCGGCATGGGAGCCACTAATGACCATCCCACGCCTCTTGATATGAAATACAGATTGCGATGGTACATTCTTGGAAAACATTCCGCTGCAGTTTTCAGAATGAACAAGAATACAGAAGAACATTCAGAAGAAAGATGTTTAGTAACTCCTTTAGAAACAGAACTGACTACTGAACCACAAGAAGTTTGTTTTACAGAAACCGTGCTGAAACCTCTTATTAAAGACTCTGCAATCCAATTAGAAGAATATTGTCTAAATGACGACGATATTGATGAATTTCTACATACGTCATTTTCTGAGCCAGAGCACAATACTTCGCATTTGCAGATGAATGATGATGAAGACTACAATTTAGCCACCGCATTTGAATCCGAAATAATCGAAGATGTTCTGTGTCTAGAAGGGATGAAGTATGTCGCTGGATACGTAGCATATAGATTTCGTGATCAATATCCTAATTTAGGTACAGACGCTGAGTGTATTCAAGATTGCAGTGATAATCTTCCTGATTGGATACACTTTATTTCAAGGGGAAAATTAAAGTATCCTTCGGAGAATATGATGCTAATTACAAAAGCAATGGATAAAGCTTTTGCAGAATTTCATGGCAGCGGCCTATCAGATGAACGTTCGATTTTTACACAAGTTGCTGAAAAAACAAAACAAAAGTTGCCTTCTGAAGTTTCAACAGATTTTCCTTTTGAAGTTATTCTTTGTTTAGTTCGTACAAGAACATATATTCGCTTAAGGGACTTGAACAGACAATTAAGCGAAAATAAAAGAAAAAGAAAATCAAATAAGAAAGTTTCTAAGTTTACCAACACGAAACATGTGTACTAAACAAATAACTAACGCGTGCCTGATGCCCGCGGCTCGAGCTGTTACCAGTTATGCTCCCTGAGTGACGTCACTAGGACTGCGAACCAGTGATAGAAGTTGCGCAAGAGCACACCATTAAACTCACACCACGCATACTACTACTTCCCTTTGAGTGGAGTTTATCTGCACTTTCCCATGGTAATATTGGTATTAAAGACATTCAATGTGTGAAATAGCCATACTATTAGTTGAACATTTGGAACTTCAAGTTTAATTTTTTTTAAATGATCAATGAAGAACGGCAAAATGATTATTACAATACTAGACAGGCGGTGAAGTAATTCATTGTGTTATAACTTTTTGTAGATGGCGGGGTGACAGATGGGTACAGAAAACGTCAACATAATCTAGTAGATTTGTTTGTTTGCTTGTAATGGACAAGACCCAGGCATGCGGAGTACCAGGTACCTTAGACACCGTCTGCTTTGGTCATATAGTCAAAGTCCTAGTTAGAATATTGCCGAGACTAAAGAGTTCCAACCCTAGCAAGGAATATTTTACATGCTACTCATCGTAGTAACATGGGACCCACGGCTTTACATCACTTTAGAATGATGGCAATCTGTAGAGGGTTTCATCGGCATTTTTTATTTTTAAATACTTGACCGGAATTGCTACCGTTCGATCACTAGCTGGAATGCTTAACCACTGAGGTACGGAGCCCAGCCGGGCTACTAGCCAGTAGAAGTGTTAATTTTTTTTTCATTGCGCAATTTGTCGATTTAAAAAACCTTGAAACTGAAGTTCCTTTTTATCCCTCATGTGGCTTGTTTGCTCTTGCCTTACGGGGGCAACTAAATTCCAAATTCGTGATAAAAGAAACAACTTCAATGCCTTGGTATTCAAATAACTATTCTCTTTTTAAACTCCTTATCATTCCCAAACTTTTAGGGAGCAATTTGTAGGTTATGTTGCAATGAGCCCCAATGGCCAGATGATTAGAACTCAATTCTATTTGTCTGGGAGGAAAGTGAGCATGCGTGAGTAATTCTTCCTATATGCGGGGCGCCCCGATGAATAGACACGGCCCTTTGGAAAAGCATTGCAAACATTTTATGCGATGGAGTTCGAGGAAGGAAAAACGTTCTGCATAAAAGCGGCAAACAGCCCTACTATTGCAACTAGCTTCGCCCTATATATGCCAAAAACACATTTTCCTTCATTTCCTTAACCGGTTTGGAAATACACTACTCTGTATAATATTTTATGTATCAAAAACGCAAAATTAAATTTTAGGGGACTCCCCTCATTAAAGACTAGGCTCGTCTTTAAAAACGATTCGTCCCCTAATTAGAGCAGAACCTAGGATAAAGCAATTCAGATAGGAATAAAAAAATATATTTATCAAAATGAAGAAAATACCCTCGAAAATATTTGATTTTATAATAAAACACCATCAGTTATTCCAAGAAGATTACCAATATTAAACCCGAATATGAAACTACTTCAACAGCTTGTAACTGCCATTTTAAAAGAAAAATGAATCTACAATCTACTATGTTCCCATATTTGGTATCAAAGATCTTTACAAAATTGCGGATCTCTTTGATAAATCATCGGTAGATATATTGATAAATTCAAACGAAGAAATTATATCAAACTCAATGATTTTGACTTTGCCATACAAAGTACTTTTCGTGCTAATGTAAAAAATACTGTCGAAAATAAAAAAAAAGAGCATGTGAGTATATCAAGAAATAGTCAGATGCATGTTAGAAATCAATACAGAAGGTTTTAAAGTTGAATTGAATAACTGAAATAATGAAACACGCTAATCAAGGAAGGAAAATATTTTCAAATTTTGGAGTCACAGATTGTGAAGCCAATAATAGAATTAGAACTGCCAATATTCGGAAAATGGAACAAGAATTTGTGGGTCGAAGGGAAAAAGTAAATGTGAACATACGAGAAGGAGAAATTATGTGAAAAGAGGAGTGGAAGAAGTAAATACAGGAAAACTGAGGGTGAAGAAAAGACAGAGAAACAAATATTAATATGTCGCTTACAGAAGAAGAAAATAACAAATTGAAGCAAATGAATTTAAAAAATAGAGAGATGAAGCGAAGTGAAAGACCAAACGATTTCACTAACACATGTGGTATTGGTCTTAAGAGAAAAACAAAGAAAAATTTAGGACAAGATACAACTTAAAAAAATAAAGTTATTTACCCACCATCACCTATGTTGCTATAATTTTATACTTATTTGGCCTATAGCCCTCAGCCGTCTCCCTACCTAAAAATCTACCTTCTATAACTGAAAAAACAAAGATACAGTGACAATATTGAGTTATTTTATATATGTATATTTCTACCTACGTTTTACAACACAGTATAAATTATATTGTTCCAAATAAGACACGTTGAAGTTTAAAATTATAAAATTATTTATCGAAATAAGCCCTAGTAACATTCGTATTAAACACAGAAAATTAAGATAACGAAAGGTAATATTAAAATAAAAATTACCTAACAATTAATAGATAACATTAAGGATGAACATGGTGCGCTGCTAGCAATTTGTTAATATTCGGTTCTATCTTTGTCAGCAGCATTCTAAAATCGCCACCATGAATTAGTTGGAGTCCGTTGCTTTTTTTTAACTTAACATTTGTGACCGCACTACCTAATCACTAGGACTTTCTATGTTACATAATTTTACTAACAGATGAATCATGTAAGAACGGGTTTTCAACATTTTCTTATCTTCGCCTATTTTTTTATTCTTTTACCTCCACTTATTTTTATTCAACGCCCCCAATGGCACCTAAAGCTACTACCACTACCCTGAATCGTTTCCAGCTCCCAGAAGGCGGACTGGAACTGGTTTAAACAGTTTTAAGTATGCTTTTTGTTTTTCCGCAACCAACTCTTTTATCTCTTCGTTTCAACTTTGATTATTTTTTTCTCTTCTTTGTTTTCTTCTTTCCTAGTACATCGTGTGTTAATGTGCCTAACAGAGACACATTTAACTAAAGATATCAGTGATTTTGAAGTTGAAATTAGTGGCTACAATATTATCAGGACAGACTCTTCAAGCAGATTTACAGGTGGTGTACTGTTTTATATAAGAAATGATTTTAAATATGAAGTAGTTAGTAGATATGCATTGCAAAAAAATTATTGGTTTTGGTTGTTAAGATTAAGTATACTAGATAAAAATTTCTTAGTTGGAGGAGTATATCGATCGCCAAATAGTTCTTACTCTGTATTCTTAGAATTCTTTGAGACATTGTTAGAGGAAATGCTTCTCAATGAAATGCATGCGGTCATAATAATGGGTGATTTTAATATAAATTATGTAAGCAATAGCGTATTGGACACATATTTCACCTGCAGGTCAGGTAACTACAATAGATTTAGTTATTTGTAATGACACCACACTTGATTGTAATGTTTTTAGGCACCATAATTTTAATCAACACTCCCTAATTCAAATAAATATGAAAAGTATAGATAGGGGGGAAACACATTTACATACTTTTCGGAAAAAATTAGTAGAAATCGATCTCTTCAAACAAAAAATCAATAATATAGGGTTAGATTACAAATCCCATAAGCTGAATGATAAATATGACAATTATTATGTGAAATTAATAGAGGTGATAAATGAAATAACACAAATAGTTGTTCTAATCCATGGATTGGTCAAGATATACTAGCTCTAATCAAATTAAGAGATACGAAGTTCAAAAAATTTTCTATTACAAAAAATCAGGTGGATTGGGTGGAGTATAAACAAAGTAGGAATGGAGTTGTTAAACAAATTAGAAGGGCAAAATTAATATATTATGAAGAAAATATTGATGCCAACAGAGGTGAACCAAAATTAATGTGGAGAACCTTGAAAAATATTGTAGGTAATAGAAAAAAACCAAGTGTTTAGAGAAATTAAATATAATAACATAGTTAGCAATGACTTACAGAGTATATCTAATAATTATCTAATAAATATTTCATTGATAGTATACAAGAAATCGTGGAATCAATTCCGCAAGCAGATGTTATATATAATATGAACAAATTACATTGCAAAATGGACTCATTTACATTGACTGATCATTTTACAATTGCCCAATAAAAGTAGTCCAGATGATGTCTCAATTAGCATCATTAAAATAGCGCTAAGTGAATTCATCTTACCATTGCTCCATGTCATTAATACCTCCTTAGAAACGGGTGTCATTCCTGATAAGTTAAAAATTGCCACTATTGTGCCCATTAGGAAAGTTCCAACCACTACTAATATTCAAGAATTCAGGCCAGTGAACATGCTTCCTGCAATTGCTAAAATAATAGAGAGGGTAGTTTATAATCAATTACTTGATTACATAACTGAAAATGAAATACTAACAGTTTATCAGTCAGGGTTTAGAAGGTTACACAATTGTGAGTCGGCTCTTCAATACTTAGTCATTGAATGGGCAGAAAATATAGATAAGGGGCTAGTTACAGTGGCAGTTTTTCTAGACTTAAAACGAGCGTTTGAAACAGTGGAAAAACTTATAGACACACTTGAAAATTATGGAGTAGGTGGTACTGTGCTCGAATGGCTTCAGAATTACTTAACGAACAGGAAACTAAATGTAAACTGTGGTAATTGTATTTCAAATACTGAAGCTATTAATCACGGTGCTCCTCAAGGGAGCATATTAGGTCCTTTACTTTTTGTTTTATATATAAATGACTTGGAATATGTATTGAAACACTGTAAGTTCCATCTATTTGCAGATGATACTGTGTTATATTTATCAGGATATAATCTGAGTAGTGTGAAACAAAAATTAGACGAAGACCTGCGTAGCATAAATAACTGGATCAAAATTAAAAAGCTAAAACTGAATGTAAGTAAAACCAAAGCCATGATTTTCAAAAGACAAAATTCTATTAATTTAATAAACGAATTATTTATTGACCATGATAGAATTGAATTAGTACAGACGATCAAGTATTTAGGAGTGGTTCTGGATAATAGGCATTCAATGAACACATAGACTATATTTGTAAAAAGATTTCGAAAAAGATTGGTATCCTTAGAAGATGCAGTGACTGTTTGTCATTTAGGGCACGGAAAACTGTTTACAATACCATTGTATTTATTTATTTATTTAATTCGCACTCAGCCCACAGCCGTTAGGCCAATTATAGGCGTCGCTGTGCAGTTATGAGGACTTCCAACCCCACTAACGACTGTCATGATGTTGTATGACCGCCGGGACCAACTTTTTTCAAAGCTGCAATGAAATATAACCAGCTGCCCAATGATTTTAAAAGGATTAATAATGTGAAAAAATTTATAACTGAGTTAAAATCCTGTTATAGGAGAGAGATAAGAGATACATAGATAATGAACACTTGTCTTTTGTTGTTTAATACTTGTTAGGTAATATGAATTATATATGTATGTATATTTTAGTATAGTGACGTAGTGTGTAAAAGTATGGTTACTTAAATATCTAATAAATTAGAACTAAAAGATATGGGGGTAATGAACATATTATTGTTATATATTTTGTTAAATGTGTTACTGTATAGCAAAATGATGCTAAATAAAGTTATTATTATTATATTATTATATCTTGATTTCAAAAAAGGGGTCTTATATTTTCCCACTCCTTATCTACGTTTTCTTCTGTAGGTGTATTGCGGAGTTCGTCTGTTCTGATACAACATTCTGATACTTTCTTCTAGTAGTAGTTGGATTTTCAGCTTTTCTGGTTCTTTTTTCTGGGGATACTTTCTCCATTTAGGCCATATGTCAATTGTACAAACTACCAAATCGGTGTCAAGGTCTTATATGTGATGACAATTTTTGGTTAACAATTACATAATCTGTTATGGACTTCCTCAATGAATTAATACAAGTCTATAGATACAGCTGGTACCAACATATCGTAAGAATGGATGATAACGCATACCCAAGAGGATACTGAATACCCTACGAAAAAAGAGGTATATGCCGTCCAAAGAGGAGACGGAAAAACCAGTTATAACCGTGATCCAGAACAAGCCTGCTAGGCTTATACCCTAAAGTTGAGGATGATTATAATGATGATGACTAGGGACTTACTCTCTTTAGCATACCAGGTGAACTTGTTTATCTCTTTCTTCCAAAAGGTATTCGTTACTTTTTATTTATTAAACCTACAAAAATCTTCCATTTTTATTTATACGTTTTATTATTCACAATTATTTGCGGAAATAAATGTCAAAGCAAGACTTTTGGGGCGATAATTATGTGTTCCAGACAATGCGATATAATAACAGTAATATGAATTGCACTAAGAAAAGATGGAGACAGAAGAGATAGACAACAACGAAGAGTAATTAGACAGATATATATACCAACATCAGGCTACTCGGCTGAAGAAGCAGAAGAAATATACCTACACATACAAGACGTATTTCAACATGTAAACGAAAAGGAGTGGTTACAGCAAACACTGCTTAAATAACCTCTAAGATGAAGATACACTTGGACCAAACCAGGTGATACAGGCAAATACCAAATAGACTACATTATAGTGAGAAGGAAACAACAAGATGTAATACAAAGTAAGGTATACGCAGGTGCAGAAATCAACAGTGACCACAATTTGGTATTCATAAAATATAAAATAAATAGGAGAAGAGGTTATAGACACAGTAACAAAAGCGAAGATGGAACAAAAGAAAATATAGCACTATATCAAAGAGCGGTCAATTAAAAACTAAATGAAGAAACTTCTGCTGTAACTATAAATGAGAAATTGAAACAACTACAATAGAAGGGGGAATTCAATGCAAAAACTCTAAAAAGGATGAAAACAAATAGACACATAGAAAGTTAAGAAACGGAGTCAACGGGTGGCCGAGAATACAAAAGAAGAATGGTTAAATACTATTTACAGAGAGATAGCTGAGAACTTGAACAAAGGTAACTCAGAAAGATCATACAACTCAATAAGCAGATGCTTCGGCCACCCTAACATTAAAGGAAATACAATTAGGACAGAAGAGAGTAAAAATTCTACTAGAGGAAAACAAAATAACTAAAAGATGGAAGCATTATCCTGAAAAGTTGTACAAAGAGAAGTAAAAAGGCAACGAAATAGAAATAGAGCAAGAGTAGAACAGAAAAGAGCGCTGAGAGATATTGATCAAAAATAACATATACTACTGAACAGAGCCCTATGTCTCTAACTAGGTTATTTTTTCAACTCATTTGTGACCCTCTCGTTGTCGTTTACCTAGCGATGGTCTCCAGAAAGAAAAATTGAGTCAAATTTATCAGAGGGTCAATGTGGTTTTAGGAGGAGCAGAGGAACCAGAGAAGCTCTACTATACCTACGAACTAAACTTAACAAACCGCTTTTTATTGCTTTTATAGATTTGCAAAATTCAATCGACAATACAAATCGATTACAGAGACAGGCGTATGATTTACAATCTATACAAACGACAGGAAGCAGAAATAAAAGTCAATAACAGCCAAGCAAAAACAGCAACAATTGAAAAGAGGGGTGGAAGGAATGCAACGTATCAACGTATCTATTCAATGCCTACGTAGAAAGAGCTATGGAAGAATGCAAAAAGTGCACCGGGGTACTAATAAATTGACAAAGAATGCAAATGATGATGTTCGCGGACGACGTCGCAGTGAAACTAACTTAAGAAGATCACTAGAATGCATGGAGTAAGAAAAAAGTATAAAATGAATAGAAATAAGAAGAAAACGGAAATACTAATGTGTTCCAAAGAGCTAGCAGAAGTTAACATCAAAATAAATGATAACCCTATAAAACAGACGAAGACATTTAAATATCTGGTAAGTAACATAACAGAAGATGCAACAAGCTCGACAGATATCAAACAAAGAATCACAGAAGCAAAAAGCAACATTTAGGCCCAAGAAAAACATTCTATTTCTAATAGTAAAGTATGATCAAAAATTATTTTCATGAATGCAACTGCGTTTATAAGTACCTAAATGTCAAACTTGACATTTGATTTTTAAGTGACATAGTTGCATTCATAAATTAGGAACTATTCCATAGCAATACTTGATGAAAATATTATTTTATTGTACATAGTACATATGTCTAAGCCTTAAAAAAAGAATAATAAAAAGCCTAATTTAGAGTATAGCTCGGTGACACGGACAATAAACTAACCGACAAAAAATGTATCGAAGCATATGAAATGTGGTACAATAGACTGATCGAATCATAAAAATGGAAAGAATTGAGGAAGCAGGCAAATATTGAAAACGATATAAGAAAGAAGGTTATCTATTATATGTATACAAACGCAAAAAGTTTATAATAAATGTGACCGAAGAACAAAGGTACGAAAGACCAGGAAGAGAACAATCACGCCTTGAAGACATAAAACAAGCGATTAAATATACGCAGACACTAGTACATAAAATGACATGAAAAGAATTGCCAATGATAGAAACAGTTGGAGCGCTGCAAACTAATTTACGGATTGAAAGAGGAAGATGCGGAATATCTATATTTCCTATTCTCGCATTTAAATCTCCTGCTATTATTAGGTAGTCGCATTTACTTATCTTAATAACTTCCTTCTGCAGTTTCGAATAGAAGAGTTGTGAATAATTTTTTCGTCCTTCTTCCGGTGAAAATATACCAAAAATGGTTATACGTCCCCTGTACGTTTTTAGTTATACGTATATTATTATTTGCTCTTTAATGTTGCATAACTCCGCTGTATATTACTCTATAGTTTTTTTAAATCTTTGGTTCTCATTAACGTTTTCTTCGTTTCTGTTAGTATAGTTATGTCTGTTTTTATTCTATAGATGTCCGATAAGTTCATATTCTTTATTTGTCAGACTTCCAACATTCTACGTTGATAGTTTTAATCTATTTATTATTCCAAATCGTTTGTCCTTTTGATGGTCCGGGTATATTCGAGGCTCATTGTGAAGCTTTCGAATAACATTTTTTTACCTAAGAAGATTACCAACGTTTTGTTAGGATGATTTTTTATCGAGCTTCTTTGGTCTACACCCGTCGTGTTCTGCACAATAAGTGTTACCTCGAGTAGAGTGTCACCACACACGACAATCTCGGGTAGGAAAAAACTTAGGACCTTCAGACAACTATATTTGTGCTACACCTACCCCCGAAGATAACTCCTCTTAACACATTCGTATCTTTTGTTAACTTAAAAAGGATTTAACGGGCACCGAGATTTGAACTCGCGGCTTCAGACTCAGCAGTTCGGCAGTGTGCCGCTGCACCATCCTGACGCGGTAGTGTTTGCAAACCCTTACACCTATCACCGGTAGCCCGAATGCAAATTAACAAAAACATATAAAAACAGTTTTTCAGTTACTTGCATTACTATTACAACCATCCTGCGTGGCATACTGACGTTTGGTAATTTTTAGACTTTCCGGAAAAACATTTTCAACCTAAAAATAAACAATTGTTTTCTTCATAATTAGTATTTCATTCTAAACGTTTCTGTTCTGCTATTAATTATCACGTATAGCAAAATAGCTAGAAATCCGCGCTCTAATAATAACCATCCACTGTCACTCGGATAAGCTATTTACCGTATTCACATTTGCCATTGCACTGAAAAGTTTAAATTTTCCGCCATTCGTGCCATGGTCACAACCTTGGTTTTGAAACGAAAACATGACATCTGTCCTAGAATGCCTGAATTATTTGTAAGCTATTTGCTGCTATTTGTGTGGAAATTGATAAGGTGTCTGCTAAACCAGCACAAATCTCCGACATTTGCCATTGCAAATTTCGCAGTAAACGACATCGTTTGAAATTTATTAGAAAACACTTATTATCAAAACATAGTCAACAGAAACTGCTCCATGAGGTCTTAAATGAAACATCAAAAGTCGTATTTTCCTCTTCTGGTTTACAGTTTTGGTTTTCTATTTTGAACAAGTACATTTTGCTGTTGAATGACAGAAATACAAATGGTAAATGGCTACAAAATCGTAGATATTTTAAATCCAATTCTACAACTCAAGCGAATCTATTACCATTTCTAAAATAGCACAGGCTAATCAGCTAACATTTGTCTTTGAAATGAAGTTTTGTTTAAGTCCGTATGACATATGTAACTTGATAATAAGTGTTTTCTATGTAGCAATCTGTCCCTATACTTTCAGCATAAGCCAAACGCTAACCTTAACGCCAAAGCTGTTGCTGTCTTCATAAAAGCTGTGTAATTTCATGACACCTTTCATATAACTTTGGGTTGGTCATGATTGATTGAGACAATAATTGTAAATTTGTATAAATGGTCGAGATAGAAAGCAGTAGAAAGTAATTGCTATAGTGTATATACGAGTAGTCCACTACAATAAAACAGATTATAAACTAGTTGATGTTCTCTCTAATCTCTAAAATAACGGAGAACCAGATTTGCTTCTTATAATATTTATTATGTAAATTCATAAAGTTTCATCATACAACTTCTATAGCGATTATTAATTATGTTATAGGCTTATACTTATAGAATTGTCACCGTATATTATGTTGTCTGTATAAAACAGGGTTACACAAACTTTTATTCTAATTTTAATCAATGAATATCAACGTATCTTATCAGTACTTAACTTATAGAGTTTTCACATAATGTATAGAAATAACCAGTTACTGCATAATGTTTTACCAAAAGTTTATTATACGTATAATTATCTGCCAAAATTAATTTGTATACGGCATGATTCCCTAATTCTGATATCAAATTACTCCGGGCTAGAATTGACATAAATAAAACCGGAATGAGCCTTTCGTGATAGTAACTAATACCGGATGGAATTTAACACCGCCGATTATAACGTTTGAAGTTAGAAAGTTGTGTAAAGATGGCCAGGTTAAAAGTTTGTTATCGTTGGGGGTAATTTTCAAGCTGTACTTAGTGAATGGTGAGAACACTCAGGTGTGTGGGCTCTAACTTTGTTATGGAAACAGAATTACCACTAAAATAGTCATTATTATTAGGGTCATTAGATATGACCTGGCTATCTATGTGAACAGGGGGGTATTACATACATTTGTTTTGAAGTGATGAAAAGGTATGAATCAGAAGCTGGCACTGTGTAAAATTATATCTGCTATTACTTAGTTTATTATTTCCCTCAGACCCCTTGAAATATTAAAAAAAAATTAAAAATATAACCTGAGTTTAAATATAAAGACTGTAGAGGTACTACAAAATTAGTAAATTTTATAAAAGCAAAATACTTTTAGTAACCTTATCATTTACCTATAAATTTTAGACAAGTTCTTTTGTGTACAGTGCTGTGCAAAGTGTACTGATCGAAATAATAAATAATCACATCTTGTTCTGGTTAATAATTTGTGATTTCACTACACAGTTTTTATTAATAAATTTGAGATTTGTACTGCAAACAGGAAGTACAGGAGCAAATTAAATCATAACTAGGTTAGTGTGTTTTTCTTTACTGCTAAGAAATGAATGCAATAGAGAACTCTTAAGTTTAAATATTTAGAGTAAAAACTGTTTACTAAAAAAATAACAGGTAAGCGTTATAGAGAAAGATCGCCAAATAGATGGGCGGATATAATAAAAATAAAAACCGGCCTAAATCTCTAAGGAGCAACTCACGAGGAGGAGAATAGAACACAGTGGAGTAAAAAGATACATCAACTGTAACATGGAGATGTCACGGCATCAAAGGTGACGTGTTGATCGCTTGACTCGACTTTCTACGTTTAAAGAAAGTGTCTCAACCTTCATAATGTTATTGAAAGAAACCCTTATCAGATACGGAACTTGAACACATCTTAAGAGACAATGGTTTTGACAAAGATAATATATATTATATATTATCTTTGGTTTTGGCTGCGGTTTTACTGAAAATCAGTGGCGTATTAACAATGCTTGCGCCAGACACCCTTTAAAATTTTGCCCTCAAATTTAACCTATTATTCGAAAGATTCAGAAATTATTGGCTGTGATTATTTTAGGTTGCTATTTACAATATACAGATGCCTAGGAATTAATATTTCATGACCAATATAAAACAAAATTTTGCCAATCATTCCATTTTGAGCCCCCTAAAATTTTGGGCCGGAAGCCCAGGCCTCCTTTAGGGTTCTTTTAGGCTGCTGCCATAATACGCCACGACTGAAAATGTTTTTGCTCAAATACTAGATTAGTGTTAGGTATTGAAGAAGAATAACTCTGAACATCATGGTGTTGACGAAGTTATTAATTTTGACAGACAATATTTCTTCTAATTTCTGCAAGTTCTTGTGGATGGGCAGAGCTGGGCAGTATTTGTATTTGTAAATACTTTTTTTAATTAAATTCCTTTTTGTAGTATTTAAATACTAGGCATTTAAATACTTTTTAATGGGCTGTATTTGTAGGTGCGTATTTAAATACATTTTTGAAAGTATTTAAATACATTTTTGAAAGTATTTAAATACTTTTAGGCTATTTAATTATTTTTAGAGTATTTAAATACTTTGAGAGTATTTCAATATTCTCAAAGTATTTAAATATTATCAAATGATGACCTAAAAGACGATTAAAATTACGCAAAAAGTATTTACTAGTTGGAAAAATATTTTTTGAAGAAATAAAGGTAATTAAATAGCTTTGAGAGTATTTAACCACTTTTACTTCTTAAGAAAATATATTTCTAGTAAATACTTTTTGCGTAATTTTAAACGTCTTTTAGGTCATCATTTGAGCTATTCTGGCAATATTAGACATTACACGTTGGAATTCACACTATGAGTCCGTAATCCAAATTTTAGTAAACAAATACATATAAAATACTTATTTTATATGAAAAGCTTTCAATTAAACAATATTGCTTGAATAAAAATGAAGTAGAGTATTTGACAAAATACGTTTCTAAGTCACTGGTTTTAGCATTAGATACTCTAAAAGGAAAAGCTAATATATATTATGGATTCGTGATACTAACAATCGCCAGTATGAAAATTAATCTAGAAAATTTGAAGGACAACTTTGTGTTTGAACTGAACAATTTAAATTGATCTTCAAAATTGTTATTAGCTGAAGGCCTACAACTTATGGCAAAGATGTAAAGGAACTGTTATGTATATGAAAAAAACATTTTAAAAAAACGTTTATATTGTTTTAAATTTATATTTGTTTAACTAACTTTGTTTTACATTTTTTTATTTTTAATATACGTAATTTTATCCAAAAAGTATTTTATGGATTTTAAGATTTATTTTCCGAAATGTTTATAAAATAACATCTAAACTATGAATTCACCACAAACCAATATATATCTATTTTTTTGGTGTTTAATAATGCATGTGAAATAGCTTAAGTTATGTCATCTGTACTAGTTGGCTTACTACAGTTATTACAAGTATTCGAATGAAAAGAAATTATGAACTTTGAATTTAGTTTTAAAAAATTGTTAAACTGCTAAAAATTATAAATACTGCATTACTATTTAAATACTTCACAAGTCTTTTTACATTTTAGTGATATCTAAAAACTAAAAGTACTTATACTTTTAAAATATTTAAATACTTTTAAAATATTTAAATATCTTTAAAGTATTTAATTACTTTTATAAAAGTACTTAACTATTAAATATTGTAGGTATTTATTATTTAACTACTTTTTGGTCATAAAAAGTATTTAGTATTTAAATACCAGGAGCGTTCAAATTTAAATTACAATTTAATATTTATTCAAAAACAAACACAAGGAGTCTAATGTATATCATGTCATTATTTTACTCAGTCTTCCTCACTTTTGATAAACTAGTGCCACCTTTCCGGAAGTTTCTGTATTCCACGAGAAAAAAATTCCCATTTCGGAACAATTTCGATGACTTCTTCATTACAATGAGGTATTTTTCTTCTAGAAACTATTTTAAGGGCCCAAACAAATAAGAAACAGCAAGGTCCAAAATGTATGGTAAATAGTACAGAATGGTCCAATTCAATTTTTGAATCGTAGTCAGCGTGTGAATAGCGAAATGGGGTCGAGCATTATCCTGTAATAAGACGCAGACAGAGACCCCTACTGATATTTAATGCAGAAGTAATATCATTCACTGTAAATCGACAATCGTTTCAAATAAGTGCATTTTACTCTGTCAGCATTCTCTTCTGTTGTCAATGTTTTGGACTGTGAGAATGCGGTTCATTCTCCTCACCTTTGCAGACATCTTTAAACGCTTTACTCCTTTTGTAAACCCTTATCTCTGATAGTGGTTGCGCATCAAACTGTCTTTTAACTCTTCCACAAATTTCTTATCGTTTGATATCTTCGTTGATAAGAAATTTACTACTAATGTGTTGTTCCACGCTTGCATGCACTCCCACTTCACTTATGCTTGCCAATTGAACGAAAATGCATTGTGACGACTGAATGAAGTTAGGACTTGTTCCAGAGCATTAATTAATGTATACAACTTTTTTGCATGTCTTTGTCGTTTGGCGCGCAATTCAAATTATAATTCATATCTGAACGCTCCTCGCATATTTGATTTTCATAAAGTATTTAGTATATAAATACTTTTTAAAAGTATTTTGCCCAGCTCTGTGGATGGGTTAGAGAAAACACCTTTCTTTGTTAATAACTATTTGCATTTCGTAGAACTAATTATATATATTTATAGATACAACACTCTATACTTTAATGATGCGTTTTGATAGAATCACTTTGTTTACTAATATTTCTACAAATCAATGATTGGCAACAAATTAACAAAAGACGATAATCTAAGCGGCAAAGCAGCAGCAGTATGGATACAGCCAACCATTGAGCTTCTTATGCCCTTTGCCTGAAAACAACGTATTTCAAGATACATACTAAATTTTGCCTACGCTGGGAATCATTTTCTAAGTTACAATAATTGTATGTATTATTCGGAATAAAAGTGGCTCTGCTTGACTCGGCTTCGCCTCATGAGGTAAGGTTTTCCCCTTATGGATAAAATGTTTCTTTGTTCACATATAACTACTAGTATAATAATGAAAACAATTACATTTTACCTACGTAAACTTCTGAAGCTGAGGTTATTTGATATGAAGCGAAGATGCTTCTGTGAACGTATGGATTTACAATTAACCTAACGAGTTGTTCAGAAAAAGAGAAATAAAGAAAGTCCTGGACTGCAGGCGCTTATTTCATGGAGAAATAAATGATTTTTATGAACACTAGTCTACTAGACATGAAGTCATAAGCCGTGAGAGAATATCGAGCCATTGCAGGTGGCACGGCGACACGTAAGGCTATTGCGTTGCGCTTACTTATTATAAAATCACTCACCCCTAACAAAACCCGACAACGATCAAACGATTCCATGTCATCTCCACGTTGTGGTGGCTTTATTTCTGAAATTGATTACTTTGCTAATAGAACCTTATGGGCGAAATACTTCTCCGTTTGGCATGACTGTATAGTGTTTAATCTTGCTCAGTCATTATTAAAAGTTAATTTCTTATTACATTAAACTACAGTTTAAGTTTCGAAACTCTAATATATCCAAGAATACGCGATAGCACTGTTTGAAATAACAATCATGTACTAATTAGAAAAAATATATTCAACTATGCTTGTCGATCATATTTATGCAGTGAGCCATTATACATTTATTGTAACAATGTGTTGTTAACAAATTTAAAGTTGCAATGAAAAATCAAGTAAAAACGGCTGATACCTGTTCTGAATATTTGTTTGGCACTGTTTGTCCATTAAGAAGAAGCGTTTTGTAATAATCTCTGTACAAATAGTCATTACATCGAAACCAACAATTCTCTGAATATAACATTACGTTTCTCAGATTTTATCATCTCCTTTCACAAACACTATAACGTAAATGTAAACAAGATATCGTGGATTCACATGTAATAATGATTCAGTGTTCACGATCATATACGCTATTAAGGGAGACAGGCAACAATGTCACACGCGCTCGTTCATAGCTCCCTTGAATTACCAACTGGCATTTGGTGCTAACTGGACAAACTTAAATGTAATTAGGTATATTTAAACTGAAAGCTATATGGATTTTTTATTACCGCAAATATTAAACAAATATGGTTAGATTATTTATTATCTGGTTATTTCTTAATAAATGTATAAAACAGACATTGAAATATTTATTGATTCTTCTATCGTCAATCTATTGTAACAAAAAGCGCAAAATGTAGGATTTTTGTATTTATTATTACCGATGCAGCTTAAAAATTTATTATTTCTTTTAGATAGAGTATAAAGCTATAGCTTCCAATTCAAAGACGTTAAAAAATCATCTGCCTATTTTTTAATTAACTATCTAGAACGAAAGATGTAAATTTAAGCAAAAATATTGTTTTGGTTATGTACCGAAATGAAATGTTTAAATGTCAGGTCAAATTTATCTATACGAGCCTTATAAATTTTATTTTTGAAAGTTCAAACTTCAGTAACCTACGGAAAACAATTAAAGCGCTAGAAACAAATGGCAATCGCAAACCAATTCTACCATTTTCTACAATAGTGTAGAAGATATACAGTGTCACCAAGCACACAAAAACCCCAGGTAGGGGAGGCTGGCGCTAGCTCCTTTTGAAAATTACTCTCCTTAGAAAAATTATAAACATTCGTAAAAGCGGGAAATTTAAAAATTTTAATTTAAAATTCATTCGAGTTCTGGTCCATCATCTGACTGCCAGCATTTTCCTACTCCGTAATTAGGATAAATATATGTTTTTTTAGGAACGTTACAGGTTGTTTGTTCACTCCTAGTTTTCTTCTATTTTCCTTAAATACCTAGAACGCCACTCTACAATGACACTCCTTTCCATGAGCAATTTTCTTTTGTCACAACATTTTTTATAATGAAAGCGCATTTTGTTTAGATTGTTTCTCAAAGTTTCTCGACGACCAGTATAGTTAACTTTTTCATTCAATCTGTTTACTAATATGTTTAACCTCGGTACTTTATATTCCACACTGAACATTTCATGAACCGTTCTTTGCAAAACTCCCAAATCAAAATCGTCGAGAACGATTTTTTTTTAGTCTTCCATGAGTTTCTTATTCTGCTGAGATGTTAAAGAAGTAATGCCTAGAAGAAGTAAGGACTAAAGTATTACCTGCATTAATTTTTTTAATGACAATGCTGAGGGATCATATTGTTATTTTTTTATGTATTACCTGCTGTAGGATACTCCTTACGAACTTTCTTTATCAGAAAGGTTGATTTTCCAGTTGCTGCGGCTGCTCATTCTGTGGATTGCTCTACCGGAAATATCAACGTTCCAGAAGTCTTCTGTTCATCAAAACACGTTATGACATTTGCAATTATACCTCTTGTTTCTGATGCACAAAAGCTTTCTTGCTTTAATATTACGTAAATATATAACTGCAACTTAAGGTAGCATTTTAGAAAGCATTTAATACTTACGATTTGATGGTAAATAACCAAACCGCCCAATTTTAAACGGCGAATAGGTAAACAGTAACAAACAGAAGTAACGAAGAAAAGCAATACTAACAAAAATGAATAAAGAACAACAAAACTAATGAACAACAGCACTAAAAAACCTGGAATTAGAAAATTCTATCTGACGTAATAACAGCAATAGCGAAGTGACATTGGTTTTTTGTTTGAATGTACCTCTCCGCAAAGCTTGCTCTTTATTGGTTCTTTAGTTCCCACGGGAGTTTTAGATTTAGTTCACATATTTTCCGGGGCTTTTGTGTGCTTGGTGGTACTGTAAACATATTTATTTCTAATTATAAAGATTACCCGTTTCAAGAAATAGACACTTGTAAAAAAACAATTAACCAATTATAATTTAACAATAAAATTATCGACACCAATACATACCTTTTCAGTTTATAATTAAAACATTTCCATATTCCTCTATTAACAGTTTTGAATATTTTTTAAAGATTTTCACTAACACCCTATTTTTATAATCAGTTAATATGACCTATAATGATTAAAATGTAGTTTCATTGTTAAATTAACAACTATACACTTAGATTGCTGACAGCTTGAAAGCAAACGACAGAATTAATTTGGGATTTTCAGTTGTTCGTCACGCTTCATCTGATTTTAAGAGCTTATACGAGTATAACTATTAATGAACTTAAAAACTACAGGCCGAAAGCTCTAAGAAAATACTTACAACTAGACTCACAAAAAAAATGGCAAATACCAACCAGAACAGGTCAGCTTCAAAAGATAATATAGTACATGTGACCATCTTCTAACGGAAAAAAGCAATAGTCTGAACGTTTATATGGCATCCGTTGACGTTCAGAAAGCGTTTGATACTCTGGAACATTGGACAGTCATGGGATCACTAGCAGATTAATAGCCGATATACTCAAAGCATTAAATATACAGGGTATAACAGGTATGAAAAGAAAAAAATGGTGGGTAGTAGATTAAAAAATTACCATATAATAAACAAAAGAATCTTATAGCAGAAACTTTCAGTAGTTCTAAATCTATAATACATTTATTTATTTAAATTCATATGTTAAATAAAAACCAATTTTATCCACGAAAAAATTGTTTAGCGCACGAGCGCAAGCCGAGTGCGATAATGTTTTTGAGTGGATAACATTTTCTTTATTCACGAGTATCATACAAGATTTTTTCCAATTTTGCAAAATTTTCAAAAAATGTTATTGATTAGGTAATTGATGGCCGCTCTTGATGCTGAGGAACGAGCAAAGATAAAAGAGCTCCTTCAACTCAAGATGTCGATCAGAGAAGAGGAACTCAAGGACGAGTTTGAAATATGTGAAGATGAAGAAGGAAGCAGAAGATCTAGCCACTCTTTGTCAAATGTTGGTGATGGTCTACAAGGCTTAACATTAGAGTCACCAGCACCAATTCATACAGTGGCTCAGTGGCTTCAAAGCAGTGGTGGGCAGGAACAAAGCCGAAGATCACCGTTTCCAGTTCCTCATTCCGATCCTGCAGTCAGTCAATTAGCACAAGCTCTTCTTGCAGCAGTTCAGACGGAAGAACAGACAACGAGGATGATGGCAAGGCAGTCATTGGGTAAAGACTTACCTAACTTTTCTGGTGATGTAGAAGAGTGGCCCGGATTCATCACTCAGTTCCGACATTCAACAAGATTATGTGGTTTTTCTGAGGATGAGAACCTCTGCCGTCTTCAAAGGTGCTTAAAAGGAGCATCTAAAGAGTGCGTCAAGTCGATGCTTGTTCTTGACAACGTAGAGGTGGCAATAAACGTCTTGGAAAAAAAATATGGCAGACCTGAGCTTATATTTGAAACTATAGTACAGAGAGCTCGGAAGGCGACATCTCCTTCTATTGACAAGGGTGAGTCTATTGTTGACTTTTCAATTGTAATCCGGAATTTGGTCTCAACCCTAGAAACACTTCAACGTCCAGAGTACCTGATCAACCCTCAGCTTTTGACAGAATTAACCCAGAAACTTCCTGCCGTTTTAAGGATGAGTTGGGAAAAGAAAATAGCCAAGAAATATCCAGCCATAGCTACCCTCAAAGACTTTTCCAACTGGATCAAGGAAGAGGTTCGAGCTGCTTCGTTTGTGACAAAAATTAACTTTCCTACTGATGATGGAAAGGAAAAGTCAGAAGTCAAACGCAATGACAAAGGTACAAGAAAGCATGCACTGTTTGTGGCTACACGTTCAAACACTGATCCAGTTTCAACAGAGCCAAAGGAAGCCAAATGTGCTTGTTGTGCTGAAAAGAAGTTGTGTTTTGGATGCTTAAAAGGAATGCATCACTCATCTCAATGCAAGAAGAAGAAAGAGTGTGGTGTCGATGGCTGTAAGAGGAACCACAAACCTGTTGTGCACTCAAAGCTATTGTCACAGCAGAGCGTTCCTCAGTCTTCGACTGAATATTCAGCTGAGACAGTCACACTGACTGATAATATGGACTTGGTCTCTCAGATTCAGGTAGAGTCAACTCAAATTCTCCTTAATGTGCTTCCTGTTGTGTTAAAAAGACCTAAATGTGAAGTATCAACATTTGCTATGCTTGACCAAGGCTCAACTGCAACATTGATGGATGGTGGTCTAGCAGCAGAGCTTGGACTTTTTGGTCCTATTCGTCCTCTGCTAATCAAGTGATATGACAGCTCAACAAAGGTAGACTACGAGTCACGCAACGTGAAAGTAAATGTGCGAGGTGCTGGAATGACAGACTCGTTTGTTATTTCAAATGTAAGGACAGTCTCAAAATTTGATTTACCTACTCGTACATTGGACATTCGTAGCTTAAGTGACATACATCATTTGGGAGTTTTGGATTTGGAAGCCGTAAAGAGAGCAAAGCCCAGGCTCTTAATAGAACAAGACCAATCGCACCTCATTGAATCAAGGGAACTTCGCGAGGGTCGAGAGGGTAGTCCAATGGCTTTACCTACCAAGCTGGGATGACTTGTTCATGGAACACATACAATTTCTAGTGCAGAGGAATGCCAATTTATCTGCCATGTCTACAGTAACAAGGAGCGTGATGAAGATATCCATCAGCTAGTACTTGATTCTTTTAAGACTGAGTCATTTGGAGTTAAAGTAACAGATGAAAAGTCGAGATCTAGGGAAGATCTCAAAGCCAAAAGCATCATGGAGAAAACTACCAGACGAAAGGGAGACCGATTTGAAACAGAATTGCTTTGGAGAGATGAGAATGCTCTCCTACCTGAAAGCATGTCGAATGCTCTTCGACGACTCAAGAGCATAGAAAAGAAGATGGATCGTAACCCAGCCTTTGCGCAATCCTACGAGTCGAAGATCCAAGAGTACATCAAAAAGGGGTTTGCTTGCAAGGTCACTGATGAGGAACTTCAAGTGGTAAGCTCCAAGGAGTGGTACCTTCCTCACTTCGCCGTGACGAACCCAAACAAACCTGGAAAGCTCAGATGGATCTGTGATGCCGCAGCGAAGTCTCATGGTGTTAGCCTGAATGACATGCTACTCCAAGGGCCAGACTACCTCAATTCTCTACTTGGCATTCTTTGGAAGTTCAGACGGAAGAGGGTAGCAATCTGTGGTGACACCACTGACATGTTTCACCATGTTTTTATTCGCGATGTGAAGACCTTCCTGCTCAAAGATTTTTATGGAGAGAAAAAGACAGAAACAGAGAACCAGATGTGATATTCATTAAGGTAATGATTTTTGGTGCTACTTCTTCTTCCTCTTCAGCTCAATTTGTGATGAACTTCAACGATTTCGAGTTTAAGGATTGTTACCCAAAAGCAGTAGCAGCAATTATAAACCACCACTACATTGATGACTGGTTTGATTCTGATGATAGTGTTAAGGGGGCCATCAAGATGATCGAATAGGTAAGGACAATTCACCAAAGAGGAGGATTCATTATTTGCAAATTTGTTTCGAACTTCCAAGATGTCATGGACTCAATTCCTAAGGAACTTAGAGCCAATTCGACAAAAGAACTAAACTTAACACAGGGAGATAACTTTGAAAGAGCTCTTGGGTTAAATTGGAACCCTAGATCCGACGAGTTCACCTTCAGACTTAAGTTTCCAAAGGTTGATGACAAGCTTCTTGTTGGATAGAGACGTCCGACAAAGAGAGATGTCCTCCGGCTTGTCATGTCACTTTTCGATCCTTCGGATTTTCTTTTGCCGTTCATTGTGAAAGCGAAGATTTTGGTTCAGGACATTTGGAGGACTGGAATCGGATGGGACGATGAGCTCCAGGAAGACGAGTGGCATAAGTGAAACAACTGGCTTCAAAGCTTGAAGGGCATCACTGAGATGAAAGTATCAAGATGCTACTCCCTGTCGATTCCAATAGCTGACAGCATTCAACTTCATGTTTTCTGTGATGCAAGTCAGCAGGCATTTTGTTCAGTTGCCTACCTGAGAGTCGTGGCACGAGGACAAGTAGATGTGGCATTTATTACCGCCAAGTCAAGAGTAGCTCCAAAACCTTATCCATTCCTCGACTAGAACTTCAAGCAGGGGTTCTTGGGTCAAGACTCGCTAGTAGTCTTCGTGGAGAATTGGAGTTAGGCATTGTAGAGACAATCTTTTGGACCTACTCAATGACAGTTATGCATTGGTTAAGAAATGATACTCGACGTTTCAAGCCATTTGTCTCCCAGCGTCTTGGAGAAATTCAAGAGCTCACTGATGGTGACAAGTGGAGATGGCTACCAAAGAAACTTAACGTGGCAGATGCTGCCACTCGAGACTCAAAAGATCACGATTTGAGCCCCAAGAGCAGATGGTTTAACGGTCTAAAGTTCTTGAAAAATAAACCTTTATTTTGGCCAAAACAACCTGAAATGACAATTGAAGAAGAGACACAGTTGGTAGGCTTCATGGATGAAGTCATATGTTTAACTATGAGACATAATGATTATTATTGATTTTGGTAGTACATTTTATGTTGTTTTCAGTGACATAAAATTTTCAATATGTTACATGTGAAAAAAATCGAGAAAATGGTCTTAAAGTTTAAATATTAAAAACCAATGAAATGAGCAAAATAAATCTAGTTACCGGTGGATTAACATTGAATGGAGTTCTAGTTGTATTTTTCAATCGTTTTTTGAATTCCAATAAAAACTAATGTGCCGTCAATGACTTTCCGTCAAACGTAGGTAACTAGATTTATTTTACTCATTTCATTGGTTTTTAATATTTAAACTTTAAGACCATTCTTCTCGATTTTTTCTGGTGTAATATATTGAAAATTTTATATCATTGAAAACAACATAAAAAGAACTACCAAAATCAACAAAAAATACAGGTTGTCATTTAAAAAAAAGTCGATGACGCCATAACTTTTAAAACAAATGACGTAGCAACATAAAGGTGGTTGTAATATATGTCCTATAATTAAAGTCGCTATACCCCTTCAATATTTTTTCATAAAAATACTAACAAAGTTAATAAATGTATCCGTTACTTTTTTCCACACTGTATACAAAAACGCCACATCTACTATACAAACTTAATCGCAACACAAAATTTATCAAAATTGAGAGACATATAAAACTAGGTGATGCTCTATCATCAAAGTTGAGCCCTAGAAGATACTATATTTAAACAACTACTAGCAAAATATTTACAAGTTACAAAACTTCTTTGTAATGTGTGGGAGGATCCATTAGGTAAAATTTTGATTTTTAAGTTAATAAAACTACTCACACGTGATATTGCTGCATATACTTGACCATGGCTAAATACTGGTTGTGGCAAATACGATATAGTCCAGAGAAATTAGACATTGCTCTTCGGAAAAATTCCCGGAAAGCTGGATTGTAGTATGAGCCTTGATATTGTGGTTCTAAACAAAATGTCAAAAATCCTCATCGATCCGAGTGCCGCTAACAATTTTAAGGGGGGGGGGGGCAAAGGTCACCAAAAACGGTATTTTGTGAATATCTCGTTAACGGTCACTTTTACAGAAAAAATATTGATTATCAAATTTGTAGCTTATAAAATTTCTAACAATAAAGATATCATGACTTTTATTCGTAAAAATGACCGTTTTAGAGATAATTCGATTTACAGAGTTGTAACGAATAGATGCACTCCTCAATGACACGTATATCTCATTGGAGTTGCGACTTGAAATATTCCAGAATTTCCTTCTTTCAGAGCCCATAAAAATAGAAAGAAACACATATATAGTACACTGTCGTCTAGATAGAGAAGGAATGTGCTCCAAAAAGTTCCCCTCCGTTGTCATAAAACCTCAAGGGGCATCAGCTTGCTATTCGTGTAGGAGCATCCTTTATCTAATAGACTTGTCCGTCCGTCCGGGACGCTGTTTCAGCAGCCAAACCGTAAGAGATAGAGAAAAAAGTTATTAAAGTTATATGTTTGGAATGGTCATGTAAGAGATAGAGAAAAAAGTTATTAAAGTTATATGTTTGGAATGGTCATGTCAGCTCAGGAACCGAATTTCAGTCACGTGACACTTCCGGTTTTCGAGAAATCACAAAAAAGACCGTTTTTCAAATAGAACGCGTATTAAATAAAAATGTTTCAGCAGCCAAACGGAGCTGCCACCCTCTGAGCCTTAAAACGTCGATGGGTTAGGCAACCACTTTGACACCTTCCAGGTCTGGGTACAGTTTTTATTTAATACGCGTTCTATTTGAAAAACGGTCTTTTTTGTTTTTTTAAATGAGACATTTGTCTCACTGGATTGCTTGTCCTTTATCTAATAGACGTGTCTGTTCGGGACGCTGTTTTGTCTGTCTGGGACGCTGTTTCAGCAGCCAAACCGTAAGAGATAGAGAAAAAAGTTATTAAAGTTATATGTTTGGAATGGTCATGTCAGGTCAGGAACCGAATTTCAGTCTCTAACACTAATTATTATCTTAAATTATCCTAATCCTAACTTTTTAGGTTAGATTCTAGGCAAATTTTATCAAAGCGAATGCGACTGGTAGTTTGCTACCAACAATGACGTCATATACGTACGTGTGGTGAATACGCGTTCTATTTGCAAAACGGTCTTTTTTGTTTTATTAAATGGGACATTTGTCTCACTGGACTGCTAGTAATAGTATATTATGTTATTAGGAGCAAAAATTATACTTTATTTGGCGTGGCTGGAATGTTTATCTGCCGAGCTTGCGACGCAGATCATTACAGTCGAGCCATATAAAGATGCTTTTGTTCCGAATAACATATAGTATTTTTTCTTCAAACGTTTATAACAAATTATTTAAGAAATTTTAAGAAACCTGGAATTATTTTAAGGTAGAGGATTAGGTAGACTGATAAATGTAGGGTGCTTTGGAGAGCATCACTATAACTACACTATAAACAATTTTGTGAACAAAATACGAAAAAAAATACTGTATCTCGTCAGTCTTGCTTAAATGTAACACCCGATATAAATGACATCGATACTTGCGACTCCACTGAAGATGTAGATTCATCACGTTTCCTGGCTGAATCTATGGAAATAGAGAAGACAGCAGAAGAAGAAAAAGATGATGAAGAGAAAAGTATACCGATTGAAATAGAGTCTGAAGATGAATATTAATAACTCTTGTTTTGAATCCAAAATTGATTAATGAACAAGTTTACTATAATTTTTTTAAAATAAACATTTTTCAAACAAAACTAAACGTGGAATATGCCTACTGGGGACACCACATGAAAAAACGCACCTTGTACTCTACCTTGAAGGTGGTGTGGAAAAGAGTGCACGTTTCAACTCTGTAAATCGAATTATCTCCAAAACGGTTACTTTTACGAATAAAAGTCATGATATCTTTATTGTTAGAAATTTCATAAGCTACAAATTTGATAATCAATATTTTTTCTGTAAAAGTGGCCGTTAACGAGATATTCACGAAATACCGTTTTTGGTGACCTTTGCCCCCCCTTAAAATTTTTAGCGACACTCGGATCGATGAGGACTTTTGACATTTTGTTTAGAACCACAATATCAAGGCTCATACCAAAATCCAGCTTTCCGGGAATTTTTCCGAAGTTTTGCTTTTATTTTGTCTAATTTCTCTGGACTAATATATTCCCACGTTATCGATAGTTTGTTTTTGTGATTTATTAATTGTCATCGCAAATGATAGACGAACAGAAAATTTTCTTTTCCGAAGGCAAAAAGGTAGTGCAATATTAGAATGTGTTAATATATACGCAGTAATAATGCTCTTCTGTCTGGCTTGTGGCTTGTCCATTTAATACCAAATCTAAGCAGTTCTCAAATAAATTGCGTAGACACATTTAAAATGTTCAAGGGAATATCTACTGATCCCGTTAAGCAATGTGGATATATTCCACTAAAATTTAACGAATCTAGAAATTTAGAAAATTATAAAATGTTGTCTTTATGTGATGCAATTGTATTCAAACTCAATATTGTTTTTCATATTCAGACAAGAGAGATATTATTTTTTTGTTGATTGCTTTGCAATAATCGTTTTTTAAAGCTAAAATTGAGAATTTTGAGGGCCGCTGGTAGGATAGGAACAGTTATAAAATCGTTTAAATAAGCGACATGCGCTTTAACTCGCCCCAAGAATATAGGCCATGTGCACGGATTTTTTTTTGCAGAAGCTTGTTTGCAGCTAACTTCGCCAATTGGCGCAGGATTAAATGTCCAAATATTCGCTTGTACACCAAAACTCCACCAAACGGCGTGGGGAACACAAAGATTCAAAAGCAAACTAACTCCCCCTTCAAATTATAGAAAAACCATGCAAGATGCTAGCTTCGCCGTAAAAATGAAAGCCGAGGCGCAATGAATTTGCAAAATCCAAGCACCACCAAAAAAAAGTAATCGCCAACCTAATGAATTTCGGTGCGCGCGAACCGAATATCGGCACTAAAGGTGTGTTCACAGAGTACCAACCGTTAAGAGAGCATTTACACCGTAACACCCTTTGGTGGTGAATTCCAAAAGTCCCTGAAAATGGTTTGGCCTGTTTGTAAGACGATCTAATATGCCAAATTTCAACTTCCTATCTGTAGTAGATGGCTAGTTAAGACAATCTTAAAAAACAGATCTATCTTATTTAACTTTTTTGAGTAGATGCATTCTGCAAAACCCTGAAAATGGTATGAAATTATTTGTAAAACGAACTAATTGGCAAATTTCGACTTCCTACCTGTATCTATCTCTTTAGAAAAACACATCTCCCTATTTAATCCCTTTGAGAGGATATATATTTCGAAAAACCTTGAAAATGACTTAATTTGATGTGTAAAACGAACTACTGTGCCGAATCAAATTTCTACCTACAGCAGTTACCGTATTATGGCGATCTTTAGAAAAGCATATCCACCCCATTTAACTCTTTCGGGAGTTATTTTTGAAAAAAACCTGAAACTGATTTGACCTAATTTGTAAAATGATCTAATATGCCGAGTTTCAATTTCCGGCCTGTAGTAGATCATTTGTGGTTATTTTTAGAAAAACACTTCTGGCCTATTTAACCATTTTGAGGGAATGTATTTCGAAAAACCGTAAAAATGATTTCCGATTAGTAAAACGATCTAAAATGCCGAATTTCAACTTACTGCCTGTAGTAGTTTTTTCGTGGACATATTTTAACAAATAGATTTGTTTCATTTAACCCCTTTCGGGGATGAATTCTCCAAAACCCTAAAAATGATTCAACCCGATTTGAAAAATGTTCTAATATGCTCAATTTCAACTTCCTATACTTGTAGTAGTTTCCTTGTGGCGATATTTAGAAAAACATATTTGTCCCATTTAACTCCTTTCGGGTATGAAATTTGCAAATCCTTAGAATTTACTTGATCTGATTTGTAAAACGAACTAATATGTCGAATTTCAGCTTTCCACCTGTAGTAGTTTCCTCATTGTAGATCTTTAGAAAAACAGATCTCACACAGTTAGCTCCTTTGGAGGAATGAATTTCAAAAAGCCCTGAAAATGGTTTGACCCTATTTATAAATAGAACTATTAAGGCGAATTGCAACCTTTTACTTTCCCCGTTATGTAACGATCTGTGAAATAAAAGTCAATCCAGTCGAATAGAGGGTAAAAAAACTAAACTTCTTTGTAGATGATATTGTTTAGTATAGTATAGTTTTCTCTTCTGGTTTGAGCATCACTAAGTTTTTTGAGAACTGACCCCTAAACCGTCTAGATAAAGTTGACCGAGAGAAAAAGTCTTCTCTCAAGTCTACCTCAGCCTGATTCAGGGACTGTCCCTGCACCTTGTTGATCGTCATGGCGAAGCAGGTTTTGACGGGAAATTGCAGTCTTTTAAATTGAAAATAATAGTCTGAAAGAATAAGGGTTATTCGAGGAATGAAAACTGTCTCCTCTTCTCCACAACCTATGAAAATTGTGGCCTCAGTGACGTTTCGATGCGGAACTTTCACCTGCAGTCGAGTTTAAGAGTTTTCAAGTTTCTCAGTAGTATAATGGGTGCTCTAACTTTCAAAGCCAGGCCATTTGGAAGAAGTCCGGGAGGGTCGTGAGTGTAGAGAAACTCAACGTGGTAGTGCACCGTGTCATTTGCCTCCACTATAGTGTTAATCGACTCATACCTAGATCTTATCCTCCGAATGAAAGGCTCCGAGGTGTGTGTTATTGATGTCTAGTGCCTTATCATTCTTCAGAGTGATAATCGTCTTTTTTCCAAGCCAGGACACAGGTTTTGCTGTTATGTTCTTGATGTCGGAATATATTATGTTAGTGAGGTTGGCAATATCTGTCACGGCTTGACATATGTTTTTGTTGCCGAGTTTCAAGAGAAGTTTAGAAAATTATTCAGCTTTGGAATATCCTCTCAGGTGAACCCTTATGTAAATTCAAAACAATATGTCCTTATTGTACTGATACTGGATTTTGAAAAATCACTTTTTTGTTTTGAGAGCAGCTGCCATTTAAGTATCACCGTCGAGGGGATAAAACCACAGTAAATAAAAAACCACCAATTGCAAAATATTTTGCAACTTATAAAACTTCTTTGTAGACAATGTTTAACGTGTGGCACGATCCATTAGGTAAAATTTTAATTTTTAAGTTTTTAAAACAACGCATACGTGACATTTAAATTTCTCAAGAGAATAACAATTGCCGCTATTTTTAGTGTTAAGCAATGTGGAGGTATTTCACTGAAATTCCGTAGAAAATTGTAAATGTTGTCATTATCTGCAATTGTAATCGCACTCAAATATTTTTTTCATAACCAAGTAAGAGAGATATAATTTTGTGGTTAATTTCATCGCAATGTTCGTTTTTTTTGCGTTAAAATTGAGAATTTTGAGATACTAAGGGTGTTCTCAAGAGTTGACAAACTATTACCAAATATTTCTGTAATGATGTCCTCTTTGGCTATTAGTTGAGATGGTATTTTAATTGTATCCTCTACACCTGTAATCGCGGGATACTCTCCATTTTCAATTTGCAAGAGAATGGGCGATGTTTAGGTACATTCCATTAATAATGAACTGATGTACAGTCAAAATTCACTCACACACGCTACTTTTCGAAAGGAAAGGTTGAAATTTTTTTAAAAATTTGCTGTCACTTTGACGTTTCGCTAAGAATTTAGCAGGCCGTATTTTACACAAACAAATTCGAGCAGTACAGTGGATCATTGCAAAAATCACCAGAACATCGCGGGCAAACTTCGAGAGCTTACTTGTTCCACTGCTATACGCTGCAAAGCTACATCGCTTACGCACTACAATATTTTGCGTTTTCTCTAAAAGTTATTTGCAATTTTGTGCACATCTACACGGCGACGGCTTTCATTTAACAAAAGGATTATCGAAATCGGCCCGGTGGAAGTCTCAAAACAGATGTCGAAAGAAAACGCTTCACGTTTTAAATATATAGATATTAGCAATATAAAGGATACTTATAAATGAGAAAAGACTGAATCATTTGCCATACGCAAATTAATAGCTGAAAATAAAAGAGTTGAAACAAATGATAATAGAATTGGAGAAAAAGTCGGCTGAAGTTGGAATTCATAATATGAACATCGCAAAGACGAAAGTTATGTTTAAATAGTTCTCATATCGTCATTAGGAACCAGTTGATAAAAAATGTGTCAAACTATGTCTACCTGGGCCATACAATATCATTGGGAAAAAACATCAAACACTAGAAATAATCCTAAGAAAAATATTGGCATTGACAGCTTTCGAAAGACTAAACATGCTCTAAAGAACAAAAATATTCCAATATATCTCGAACTCGTCTATTTGATCGTTGTGCCCTGCCGGAGCTCAAACATGGAAGATTACAAAAAAAATAAATGGAAATGCTGCGAACAACACAGAAGGCTATGGAAAGGCCATTCATGTGGCCAGATGTCAGGATGAACGATGGGCAAGGATAATACTACAATGGAGACCATACTAAAAAAACGATCCGGAAGCCGACCACTTAAGCACTGAATAAACAATAAAAAATATACTGCAGATCTATCATGGATGAGGGAGGCGCAGAACAGAGACAATTGGAAGCAAATGAGGGATGCCTATGTCCCAAAATCGACCTAATAAGGACTACAAAAAACGATTAATATTTTAAATCAAAAAACCTTATAACTTCTTTATTTGCAAAAATTACTCCAACACATTTGATTTTAGTACAAACAAAAAAATTACGGCGCCTAATGATGTTGATGTTGATTGCTTTTTCATTTGTTACTAAGTTGGATTACAAAAGAATTAAGCAAATATGTAAGTAAGGATTAAAAAGACTAAATTTTAAAAATCTTAGAGCTAACTCGAGTTAATGAGATTTCACTTGCTTTTTATACTGCCAATTCTCTAAAATGTTTATTAGCAATAAAATTGTCGTAAATTAACTTTACATGGGAGATGTTTTGAAGTTTAAAGGATATTGTTAAAAAGAATAATGTATTCCAACAAGAGAACTTACAACTTAAAGTTCATTAAGTACACTTATATGACCAATCGATTTGTTGCAAAGATATTTGTACATGTTTTATATTCTCTGGTGCTATTTAAAATGCAAACCACTTTTAAGAATTTGAGATTTTCAGTGTCTAGTAAAACAATTTGACATATATAATTTTTAAAATCAGTGTAGGTAACACTGAAAGCAAAAGACAGAAAATATAAAGTAGCTGCTCCTTATTTTCTCAATAACCCATCTATCGTAACACGTTACTAATATTGTCAACCAATTCCATAAAAATGTTAGCTTGCATTAGTAGCGTACCTCATTAAAGAGATGCAACATATGTAAGATCTCACGATCGTGAGGGTTGTGTGTTCGAGTAATTACTTGTCGATACAGGATTAAAGGACGGTGACTGGTCATACAACATGAAATTATGGGTGTTACCCGTGCTATTATAAGCCATTACTTTTGTGAATTGTAAATGTTGCCTAATAACGGGATTTGGCATGCCACAGTGCAGCAAATTTCTGAGACGTATTCTGCTTGTTATAAATTCTCTTTTAACTTTGCAACAACTATTTCTTTGTACGTAATAAATAATTAGAGTCCTTGTTCTCTGTAATTATAATATGCAGTTAACGGTATGCACGAGGTAAATTTTGTTTTTGTAATATAAAGCTGAAAAATAAAGAAACTGTTGTTTTTTTGTGAACTGTAGTACGAATAACAATTCAAATAATCACTAGAGCTTGTGTAATTTTAAAGTAATATATACGATAGCATTTTGTGATACAATTGACGTCTTATTCGCAAAGAAAAGAACACCAAATGGAAATCGACTAATACTTTTGGGTTTCTAATTCACTCGTGTAGAAGAAGTAATCGTGAAAAAATCACTTTGCTTTAACTTAAGAATTTTTATTTAAATAAAAATAATATTTTGCACAAAGCTCAGATTTTTATCGTTGACGAAAATATGCATATTTTGGACCCAAAAGGTACAGGATGAACACTCTGCTTGAATCCTGTAGTGAGCGAGTCGTTTATACCGCTGTCGTAAGCCCTTAATGTGAGCGAGATTCGGGGTCCGTGTCGGAATCCGAGTTCGAATCCCACCGGCCACAATGTTATTTTATTTGCTAATTGATGAAATTAACATTACTCTTGAGAGAAAAGTTTCGTGTAAATCTCTTTACGGGTCTTTTAGTCATAGATTTATGTGTAGTATACGCTGCCGGAGTTTAGTACTTTCCTCTAGATTCATCCTGTATTGGCCTTATTTTCATAATTTAGCATCATCTTATGCTTATTTATTTCCGAAATTAACATTATAAACATCCAAAACATCGCAAAGTGCAACTTTTTCGATTAATTTTTTTACTAAATAAATAGTAAAAGATCATTATAATATATGTACAGAGTTTAAAAAAGAATCATAAAAACTTGTTTGATAAAATTAATTGTTTTATTATTCAATGTCATGCACTTTCTTATCGTAATCTACATTTTATCACAAAAACGTTCTAAAATAGTTATTCTTAATATAAAATCAAGTATGGTTTTCTTTCTATACTTGTAGAGTAGAGCGATATAATCGTTAAAATGTTGAATATAGTACGAGGAGAAGTAAATTGTGGTTCCCATAAAATGTTAGTGTTATGTATATTATAAAACCCAACACTACCTCATTTTTGACGTTTAATAGTAGATCAGTGGGCAGGATAGCGGCCATTTTGTGTTGGGACATGGCGGCCATCTTGTTTAATCGCATCAATTAAAAGTCAATTAAACCGCGAATCAGATGCTCTAATTAATGTCGCGGATTGACCTAATTATTTTTGATGTGTGCTACTGATTAAATTACGCATTAGCTTCCGATTAAATTACGCATTAGATTTTTAATTTGCTTCTGGAATTACGCGGCGGCCATCTTGGTTTTCTGGCGGGAATATTTGAAATTTGAATTTTTTACGATTTTTTCTAAGTTCCATTATTTGAATTTTAAACTTCCCGGGTGTCAGCAGCCACCTTGGTTTTCTGCGCGCGCACCTCTCGCTGTAGTCGTTTTTAATTTTGAATTTTCGCGGAAATATTTGAAATTCAAACTGGTGGACCTATCTCGCTCTTTGAAGCTGCTGTCTCTCTCTTGCATTCACTCGCGGAAATATTTAAATTTAAAAAAAGCTATTTGCGTCGGACCCGAGTGGGAATCGAACCCTCTACGTTTGCATACACATTGGGCTCACATCGATCGATGCCTCTAGACCACGGAGCGGTACGGGATTTAAAGGGTTTGAACGAAACGCCATTTCGCAGCTCTACAGTCACGCCGCTCGAATTTTAAACAACTTATTTTTTCGAATATATAAAATATAAGAACGGAATTGTGCCGTCTAGGGGCTTAGAAACTTGTTAATAATTTTAAAAAATTGACTTTGTAACTAGTTTTGCTGTAATTAATTTAATATGAGTGACGCTATCTCACTCAGTCCCACTGATTTTCTACAGCTTTCTCTTTTCTATCCCGTTTGCTACCTATGCGTAATTACAAAAGACGTTATCGCTCCAGGCAGACTTTCTATTTAGCCGGCGATTGTGTAGGGCTTTTAACCGTTGCATAGAATTGGAAAGTTTTATTTAACGTGCCTAAACAGGATTGTTTAGAAGACTGTAATTATAATTAGCATCGTAATGGAATGCACCAAGATTTAAATCAGCATCCATTGTTCGTCTGGATCGAGCAGTACGTACTCCAACGGTTTCTAGTCTTGCTTGGTTGACAGACGACAGAATGCACGGTTACCGGTCAGCGCAGCCAACGGCTTGGCGCTAAAATCCCTGTGACACAAAATCTAGTGGGATAAGCTTGCCTGGTTAATAAACCACTCTAGTTCGTATGATTTTTGTCGTGTGTATTGTTTGGTTTTAAAGGTTTGAACATTGTACCACTTAGCTGTTCTGACATTATACTTCCATATACATATTATAAATAAATTTTAAATGTTATTTTCGACTAAGTTTTAGCTTCTTATAAATTACAACAGTGCCCTCGCCCATATAAAATAAGACATACGCATTAAATAAATGTTTTTATTGTATAAGAATGGTTGTCCCCCATAAATTTGAATAAAAACAGACAATTTCGTTGAAAAAAAATAGCTTTTCAATATCATTTGCAAATAAGACAAGGGATACTTGTAAAAATATAAGTCAAACCATTTTTTCTTGTAAAAAATTTACGAAAAGACGTAAGTGTTGGCGACAAATGAAAATAAATCTGAATAAAAACACGCAAAAATTACGAAAAGACTTGGTTTTAAAGGTTTGAACATTGTACCACTTAGCTGTTCTGACATTATACTTCCATATACATATTATAAATAAATTTTAAATGTTATTTTCGACTGAGTTTTAGCTTCTTATAAATTACAACAGTGCCCTCGCCCATATAAAATAAGACATACGCATTAAATAAATGTTTTTATTGTATAAGAATGGTTGTCCCCCATAAATTTGAATAAAAACAGGCAATTTCGTTGAAAAAAAATAGCTTTTCAATATCGTTTGCAAATAAGACAAGGGATACTTGTAAAAATATAAGTCAAACCATTTTTTCTTGTAAAAAATTTACGAAAAGACGTAAGTGTTGGCGACAAATGAAAATAATTTTGAATAAAAACACGCAAAAATTACGAAAAGACGTATGTGTTGGCGACAAATTAAAATAAATTTGAATAAAAACGCACAATTTCGTTGAAAATCTTTACAAAGCGACTTTATAGCACCGAAAAAATGATGTAAAAAAGTTTTAAGAGTTATTTCTAAGCATAATTTTGCAAACGTTTAACAAATAAACCGTAATTTTTTTAAATTATGAAATCGTAGTTCAATTTATATGAATTTTCGATACTTTGTATGTGAAAAAATAGCTTCAATTACTAATATTTGAATAAAAACATGCGATTTCCAAAGCATTTCGTTTAAAATTTTAGAAAATCGATAGCATCTCCCATGAAAATTTATAAAAATCGGCATCTTGTCATATTAAATTCTGTAAAAACGACAAAAACAATATTTTTTTTACAACTTTCATTGAAAAATAGTAAAATTTTACGAAAATACGTCTGTGCTGACGACAAATGAAAATAAATTTGAATAGAAACACGCAAAAATTACGAAAAGACGTATGTGTTGACCCCCAAAGTAACAAAAATTTGAATAAAATCACACAATCATACAGCATCTCACATAAATTTTCGCAAATATCGACATCATGTCACATAAATTATACAAAAACTGTCATCACGTCACTTGAAATTATACAAAAAACGATATTTTATTCAACACACGATGAAAATTGAACAAAAATCATGCAATTACAAGCCATCTCACATAAATTTTCACAAAAATCGACATCATGTTACATAAACTATGCATAATTTTGCAAATGTTTTACACTTTTTATAAAATGCATCGCTCAAAATTAAAAGAAATAGCAATTTTGTTGAAAAAATCTACTACCACAATCATTTCGATAAACAAAATTCAAAAAATCTTATACTTTTGACGGAAATATATGTATGTTGACCACAAATTAACATAATTTTTAAATAAAAATGCGCAATTCGTTGAAAAAAATATTCTGACACCACCAAAACACGCAATTTCATTGAAAAATATATATATGTTGTCCACAAATTAACATAAATTTGAATAAAAACACGTAATTTTGTTGAAAAAATGTTCTGGCCCCTTCATTTTACTTAAAATTTTACAAAACGGCCATCATAACACTTGAAATTATACTAAATATATGTATGTTGATCACAAATTAACATAAACCTGAATAAAACACACAATTTCGTTGAAAAATTTGCAAATGTTTTACACTTTTTTATAAAATGTATCGCACAAAATTAAAAGAAATCACAATTTTCTAAATTATATCACGCTATTATGAAATCGTAGATTGATTTTTTGAAATTTTACACTTTGTAACTGTAAAATAACTACAAATACTAATATTTTAGCTTTAGACTTTGTAATTATTGCAGATTCGAGAAAAAAACAAAGCAGAGTAGAAATAAAAAACACAAACACTTTGTAATAAACAAATATATTGTTCTTATTTCGTATAATACTTAATAATATAAATATAAATGTACAGCAGAATGTCTTATTTCTAAAAATTCGCTAGCAATTTACAAAACTGTAGTTTGAGGTGCACGACATTTCAAATTAAAAAGACTGCGAGTAATAAAATCAGAAATTCATTGTGTAATTTTAAAGTTTAAGATGCACCCAATCTAGAATTCCCTTCGTTTTTGGTGTTGATGACATCTGCCTTAGAGGCGTTTTTCTAACGGTCCTTTTTTGGAGGCGTTTCCTTATCGGCGTTCTTCTGACTGAACCTTTTTGATGTGGACTTGGATGAGTAGCTGGTGTTTTTAATTTATATTCTAAATCGGACTCGCAGTTATCAGTTTCCATTTCGGTTTTTCCTGTAGTATCAGTCGGGGTTGGCTTCTTTTGCTGTTTAGGTTTAGCTAGCAGCACATTAGCAACGTTAAGGTCTTTGATGTACTCAGCAAACTGTAGGCGTCCGGGTGGATTAATAGTTTTTCGAGGCCGCAGAGTGTCATGAATTAAATCGACTATGTTAGACGCCGGTAAAATTTCACCCTTTATAGTAACGGTGCCCTTGTGATCCCAGCTCACATCGCTTGAGGTACTCAAAATGCGTAGGAAAACTTCAGCTTTTTTCTTAAAAGTTTTGGGAAGTGTAGATAAAATAACGGCATTTGATAGGCTGTCACTGGTTGTTTCAATAGGTATTTTGATTGGCTGCCGCGCCTGGTTTGTGAAATGAAGGAATCGTTGTAAAACCTGATTGTACTGGATCCATTTATCGTGATCAGTTAATTTGGACTTTAAAACTTTTCGCATTTCGTCATCAAGCTGTGATAATATATTTTTCTCCGCATCATTGCCAGCCTTAAGACGTTGGACAAATTCCGGCGATACAATCAACATCTTCCGCTCTTTGTCCATTTTAGTCGAAAAGGAGCTCAGTCGTTTGTTCTAGTAGAGCCGTCGTGAATAAACTAGCTTAAAATCAAGACTTTCATAATAAATATATAAAAAAATATGACAGGTACGGGAATCGAACCCGTATTCTCTCTCGAGATCAGAACTTGAATCTGACGCCTTAACCATTCGGCCAACCTGCCTCCCTATATAAACGAGCACTCTCTGCATAATTAAGAAAACATATAGTTTAAAAAGCCTTCTGCATGCAATTTCAAACAATATTTCATATAAATTAAGCCATGTACAAATTTCTAAATCGGTTTTGATATATATTTTATCGAAAGATTGGACCCTCAGCTACCGTTTTATTACTATTTGTCGTGATGCGTCATCGATGAATTTTACAAGAGCCAGCCTGTCTGCGATGTGACGTAGGTAATGTATCCACCCCTTTCTATTTTAAAATTCTATAAAAACAGAGGCCCGACTGATGCCGCACTAACACGTTTTAAACCATTGTACTCTGTTACCTGATGCGGCAGCAGTTTGGACCTCTGTTTTTATAGAATTTTAAAATAAAAAGGTATGGAGACATTACCTACGTCACACAGCAGACAGGATGGCTCTTGTAAAATTCATCGATGACGCATCACGACAAATAGTAATAAAACGGTAGCTGAGGGTCCAATCTTTCGATAAAATATATATCAAAACCGATTTAGAAATTTGTACATGGCTTAATTTATATGAAATATTGTTTGAAATTGCATGCAGAAGGCTTTTTAAACTATATGTTTTCTTAATTATGCAGAGAGTGCTCGTTTATATAGGGAGGCAGGTTGGCCGAATGGTTAAGGCGTCAGATTCAAGTTCTGATCTCGAGAGAGAATACGGGTTCGATTCCCGTACCTGTCATATTTTTTTATATATTTATTATGAAAGTCTTGATTTTAAGCTAGTTTATTCACGACGGCTCTACTAGAACAAACGACTGAGCTCCTTTTCGACTAAAATGAACAAAGAGCGGAAGATGTTGATTGTATCGCCGGAATTTGTCCAACGTCTTAAGGCTGGCAATGATGCGGAGAAAAATATATTATCACAGCTTGATGACGAAATGCGAAAAGTTTTAAAGTCCAAATTAACTGATCACGATAAATGGATCCAGTACAATCAGGTTTTACAACGATTCCTTCATTTCACAAACCAGGCGCGGCAGCCAATCAAAATACCTATTGAAACAACCAGTGACAGCCTATCAAATGCCGTTATTTTATCTACACTTCCCAAAACTTTTAAGAAAAAAGCTGAAGTTTTCCTACGCATTTTGAGTACCTCAAGCGATGTGAGCTGGGATCACAAGGGCACCGTTACTATAAAGGGTGAAATTTTACCGGCGTCTAACATAGTCGATTTAATTCATGACACTCTGCGGCCTCGAAAAACTATTAATCCACCCGGACGCCTACAGTTTGCTGAGTACATCAAAGACCTTAACGTTGCTAATGTGCTGCTAGCTAAACCTAAACAGCAAAAGAAGCCAACCCCGACTGATACTACAGGAAAAACCGAAATGGAAACTGATAACTGCGAGTCCGATTTAGAATATAAATTAAAAACACCAGCTACTCATCCAAGTCCACATCAAAAAGGTTCAGTCAGAAGAACGCCGATAAGGAAACGCCTCCAAAAAAGGACCGTTAGAAAAACGCCTCTAAGGCAGATGTCATCAACACCAAAAACGAAGGGAATTCTAGATTGGGTGCATCTTAAACTTTAAAATTACACAATGAATTTCTGATTTTATTACTCGCAGTCTTTTTAATTTGAAATGTCGTGCACCTCAAACTACAGTTTTGTAAATTGCTAGCGAATTTTTAGAAATAAGACATTCTGCTGTACATTTATATTTATATTATTAAGTATTATACGAAATAAGAACAATATATTTGTTTATTACAAAGTGTTTGTGTTTTTTATTTCTACTCTGCTTTGTTTTTTTTCTCGAATCTGCAATAATTACAAAGTCTAAAGCTAAAATATTAGTATTTGTAGTTATTTTACAGTTACAAAGTGTAAAATTTCAAAAAATCAATCTACGATTTCATAATAGCGTGATATAATTTAGAAAATTGTGATTTCTTTTAATTTTGTGCGATACATTTTATAAAAAAGTGTAAAACATTTGCAAATTTTTCAACGAAATTGTGTGTTTTATTCAGGTTTATGTTAATTTGTGATCAACATACATATATTTAGTATAATTTCAAGTGTTATGATGGCCGTTTTGTAAAATTTTAAGTAAAATGAAGGGGCCAGAACATTTTTTCAACAAAATTACGTGTTTTTATTCAAATTTATGTTAATTTGTGGACAACATATATATATTTTTCAATGAAATTGCTACTCTGCTTTGTTTTTTTTCTCGAATCTGCAATAATTACAAAGTCTAAAGCTAAAATATTAGTATTTGTAGTTATTTTACAGTTACAAAGTGTAAAATTTCAAAAAATCAATCTACGATTTCATAATAGCGTGATATAATTTAGAAAATTGTGATTTCTTTTAATTTTGTGCGATACATTTTATAAAAAAGTGTAAAACATTTGCAAATTTTTCAACGAAATTGTGTGTTTTATTCAGGTTTATGTTAATTTGTGATCAACATACATATATTTAGTATAATTTCAAGTGTTATGATGGCCGTTTTGTAAAATTTTAAGTAAAATGAAGGGGCCAGAACATTTTTTCAACAAAATTACGTGTTTTTATTCAAATTTATGTTAATTTGTGGACAACATATATATATTTTTCAATGAAATTGCGTGTTTTGGTGGTGTCAGAATATTTTTTTCAACGAATTGCGCATTTTTATTTAAAAATTATGTTAATTTGTGGTCAACATACATATATTTCCGTCAAAAGTATAAGATTTTTTGAATTTTGTTTATCGAAATGATTGTGGTAGTAGATTTTTTCAACAAAATTGCTATTTCTTTTAATTTTGAGCGATGCATTTTATAAAAAGTGTAAAACATTTGCAAAATTATGCATAGTTTATGTAACATGATGTCGATTTTTGTGAAAATTTATGTGAGATGGCTTGTAATTGCATGATTTTTGTTCAATTTTCATCGTGTGTTGAATAAAATATCGTTTTTTGTATAATTTCAAGTGACGTGATGACAGTTTTTGTATAATTTATGTGACATGATGTCGATATTTGCGAAAATTTATGTGAGATGCTGTATGATTGTGTGATTTTATTTAAATTTTTGTTACTTTGGGGGTCAACACATACGTCTTTTCGTAATTTTTGCGTGTTTCTATTCAAATTTATTTTCATTTGTCGTCAGCACAGACGTATTTTCGTAAAATTTTACTATTTTTCAATGAAAGTTGTGAAAAAAATATTGTTTTTGTCGTTTTTACAGAATTTAATATGACAAGATGCCGATTTTTATAAATTTTCATGGGAGATGCTATCGATTTTCTAAAATTTTAAACGAAATGCTTTGGAAATCGCATGTTTTTATTCAAATATTAGTAATTGAAGCTATTTTTTCACATACAAAGTATCGAAAATTCATATAAATTGAACTACGATTTCATAATTTAAAAAAATTACGGTTTATTTGTTAAACGTTTGCAAAATTATGCTTAGAAATAACTCTTAAAACTTTTTTACATCATTTTTTCGGTGCTATAAAGTCGCTTTGTAAAGATTTTCAACGAAATTGTGCGTTTTTATTCAAATTTATTTTAATTTGTCGCCAACACATACGTCTTTTCGTAATTTTTGCGTGTTTTTATTCAAAATTATTTTCATTTGTCGCCAACACTTACGTTTTTTCGTAAATTTTTTACAAGAAAAAATGGTTTGACTTATATTTTTACAAGTATCCCTTGTCTTATTTGCAAACGATATTGAAAAGCTATATTTTTTCAACGAAATTGCCTGTTTTTATTCAAATTTATGGGGGACAACCATTCTTATACAATAAAAACATTTATTTAATGCGTATGTCTTATTTTATATGGGCGAGGGCACTGTTGTAATTTATAAGAAGCTAAAACTCAGTCGAAAATAACATTTAAAATTTATTTATAATATGTATATGGAAGTATAATGTCAGAACAGCTAAGTGGTACAATGTTCAAACCTTTAAAACCAAGTCTTTTCGTAATTTTTGCGTGTTTTTATTCAGATTTATTTTCATTTGTCGCCAACACTTACGTCTTTTCGTAAATTTTTTACAAGAAAAAATGGTTTGACTTATATTTTTACAAGTATCCCTTGTCTTATTTGCAAATGATATTGAAAAGCTATTTTTTTTTCAACGAAATTGTCTGTTTTTATTCAAATTTATGGGGGACAACCATTCTTATACAATAAAAACATTTATTTAATGCGTATGTCTTATTTTATATGGGCGAGGGCACTGTTGTAATTTATAAGAAGCTAAAACTTAGTCGAAAATAACATTTAAAATTTATTTATAATATGTATATGGAAGTATAATGTCAGAACAGCTAAGTGGTACAATGTTCAAACCTTTAAAACCAAACAATACACACGACAAAAATCATACGAACTAGAGTGGTTTATTAACCAGGCAAGCTTATCCCACTAGATTTTGTGTCACAGGGATTTTAGCGCCAAGCCGTTGGCTGCGCTGACCGGTAACCGTGCATTCTGTCGTCTGTCAACCAAGCAAGACTAGAAACCGTTGGAGTACGTACTGCTCGATCCAGACGAACAATGGATGCTGATTTAAATCTTGGTGCATTCCATTACGATGCTAATTATAATTACAGTCTTCTAAAAAATCCTGTTTAGGCACGTTAAATAAAACTTTGATTGACTTCCCTAAAGGTTCAATATCGGACATTCACAGGCGACATTCAAATATGATTCAACCGGCTGTGTTACTGCGATGGGGAAAGCAACGGGAAACTACCCCATTAAACTCCCTAGTAAAATCAACATGGTATTAACTTTAGCTTATAAAGGGCGTATTACTGATCATGGAATTCGGATGCCAAGATCCGGCAGGGGAGGAGAATCAAGATCAGACCACAGGGCCTCCCAGGTCGTCATCCTACGAAACCCCTGTGAAAAGAACAAAAAATCACCACTGAAAACAGCTATGACCATTGGGACGTGGAACGTAAGAAGCATGTTCAGCAGCGGAAAGATACATAACATAATCCAGGAAATGAACAGACTAAGGATTGACATCACTGGATTGAGTGAAACACGCCTGCCAGATGTAGGAGAATACGTAATACAAGAACACGTGGTGTACTATTCTGGAAACAATGACCCTGAGCACTGGAATGGCGTTGGATTTGTAGTATCCAGACATCTCAAACAATATATCAAAGGATTTGTACCGCATTCTGACAGACTAGCTATGCTGAAAATCAGTGCAAAGCCTCTCGACTTGAACATAATACAGGTCTATGCACCCACCTCAACAGCGCATGACAACGAAGTTGAAGAATTCTACACACAATTAGAAACGCTAATGAAAAATATTAAGAAGGAAGACGTAACTGTTGTAATGGGAGACTTGAATGCTAAGGTGGGAAAAGGTAAAGTTGCGGACACTGTAGGGAACTATGGTCTTGGGGAAAGAAATGAGAGAGGAACTAGATTCATACAATTTTGCCAGGAACATAATCTTATAATTACAAACACCTTCTATAAATTACCAAATCGGAGACTTTACACCTGGAAATCGCCAAGGGACGGAGAGAGAAATGTCGTAAGAAATCAAATTGATTTTATAACTGTCAACCAAAGATTTCGTAATGCCGTAAAAGCTACAAAAACATACCCCGGCGCAGATATCTCATCTGACCATATACCAGTCGTAACCAAACTTCATATACGACTTAGAAAACGTAAAATAACAAAGACTGAACAAAGAATCGACATAAGCAAAATAAAAAACGAACACACAAAAGAAGCACTAAAAACTGAATTGAACGCCTATCTAACCACGCACACAAAATTAACAACAACACTTCCAGAAAATGCATGGGAGGAATTCACACAAGGCATCTACACCATCGGCAGGAAACATCTTCAATGCGAGAAAGTAAAACATAAGGACTGGATGACTGCGGAAATACTGCAGATGATGGAAGAAAGAAGGATAGTAAAAAATAAGAACCACCAAACATACAGCGCTATTAACCATCAGATAAAACTAGCAATTCGAAATGCCAAAGAATCATGGATGAGCGAAAAATGTGCAGAAATAGAGAGCCTAGAGCGAAAATATGACGCGGCCAACATGCACAAAAAGATCAGGGAAATGACAACAACAAGAAAACGTAAACCAACCACGCTTACGGATTCTAACGGCAATATAGTATTTGAAACGAATGACAAAGTGAAAACATGGGTAGCATATGTCAAAGAACTTTTTGATGATGTACGAGCAGATGTCGAAATTCCGGACACACGTACTGGTCCCACAATAAACAAAGACGAAGTTAAACACGCAATCAAATTAACGAAAAATGGAAAGGCGCCTGGCCCAGACAAAGTACACGTAGAAATTTATAAACTGCTAGCAGAGTCGGAGGAGTTCTTGACTATATTGGTTAGACTATTCAATCATATCTATGATATAGGGGAACTGCCAAAAAAGTGGCTGGTGTCAACCTTTCTTCCCCTGCCAAAAACATCAACGTCAAAGAAATGCGACGAATACCGCCTAATAAGTCTCATAAACCACATAACCAAGATATTCCTAAAGATCATACATTTGAGGATATACAAAAAATGTGAATCAAATGTTTCTGAAACTCAGTTCGGATTTAGAGACTCCATGGGAACACGTGAAGCAGTGTTTGCACTACAGGTCCTAGTTCAGAGATGTAGGGACATGAGCCATGACGCGTACATCTGTTTCATAGACTACAGTAAAGCTTTCGATAAAATCAGACATAGCAAGCTAATCGAGATACTAATGACATCAGGAATCGATGGCAAAGACATACGAATAATCTCTAACCTTTACTGGAAACAGACGGCGACAGTATTAGTGGACAACAGCACATCGAACGAAATTGAAATCAAGAGAGGAGTACGACAAGGATGCGTCCTCTCCCCTACGTTATTTAATCTTTACTCTGAAGGCATTTTCAGAGAGGCACTGGAAGGGCAACCTGGAATTAAAGTAAACGGTGAAAATATCAACAACATCAGATACGCGGACGATGCTGCCATTGTCGCTAACTCCTTAGACGAGCTTCAGAACCTTCTAACGAGAGTAAAACAACAATCGGAGCAATATGGCCTAGAGCTAAACATCACAAAAACCAAATATATGGTGGTGTCAAAATCAGAAAATCCTCAACAAGGAATATTATATATAAATGGTCAAGTCGTACAACAAGTGAAAACTTATCAATACTTGGGAACCACCGTGTATGACAGCTGGGATTACCGGGGCGAAGTACGATGCCGCATAGAAAAAGCAAGGGCCGCTTTTGCAAAACTGAAAAGATTCTTTTTAGCCAAAGACCTCAGTCTAAAACTGAAAATAAGGATGGCAAAATGTTATGTGTTCTCTGTTCTCCTCTATGGTGCGGAAGCCTGGACAATGAATAAAGAAATCACGGATAGGCTAAATGCTTTCGAGATGTGGATATACAGACGAATACTGAAAATACCGTACACCGCCCACGAAACAAACGAGGAAGTGCTGAGGAAACTGGGCAAAGAACGAGAAATATTGAATACGGTAAAGATCCGCAAACTCGAATATCTTGGACATGTGATGCGAAATTATAAATACCGCATCTTGCAACTCATACTACAGGGTAAATTAGAAGCAAAGAGAGGCCCAGGAAGAAGACGGCATTCCTGGCTGAAAAACCTCAGAGACTGGTACGGCCTCACCTCAATAGAACTGTTCAGACTAACCGCCAACAAAGTGAGAATAGCCATGCTGATCGCCAATGTCCGGAACGGATAAGGCACCATGAGAAGAAGAAGAAATAAAACTTTCCAATTCTATGCAACGGTTAAAAGCCCTACACAATCGCCGGCTAAATAGAAAGTCTGCCTGGAGCGATAACGTCTTTTGTAATTACGCATAGGTAGCAAACGGGATGGAAAAGAGAAAGCTGTAGAAAATCAGTGGGACTGAGTGAGATAGCGTCACTCATATTAAATTAATTACAGCAAAACTAGTTACAAAGTCAGTTTTTTAAAATTATTAACAAGTTTCTAAGCCCCTAGACGGCACAATTCCGTTCTTATATTTTATATATTCGAAAAAATAAGTTGTTTAAAATTCGAGCGGCGTGACTGTAGAGCTGCGAAATGGCGTTTCGTTCAAACCCTTTAAATCCCGTACCGCTCCGTGGTCTAGAGGCATCGATCGATGTGAGCCCAATGTGTATGCAAACGTAGAGGGTTCGATTCCCACTCGGGTCCGACGCAAATAGCTTTTTTTAAATTTAAATATTTCCGCGAGTGAATGCAAGAGAGAGACAGCAGCTTCAAAGAGCGAGATAGGTCCACCAGTTTGAATTTCAAATATTTCCGCGAAAATTCAAAATTAAAAACGACTACAGCGAGAGGTGCGCGCGCAGAAAACCAAGGTGGCTGCTGACACCCGGGAAGTTTAAAATTCAAATAATGGAACTTAGAAAAAATCGTAAAAAATTCAAATTTCAAATATTCCCGCCAGAAAACCAAGATGGCCGCCGCGTAATTCCAGAAGCAAATTAAAAATCTAATGCGTAATTTAATCGGAAGCTAATGCGTAATTTAATCAGTAGCACACATCAAAAATAATTAGGTCAATCCGCGACATTAATTAGAGCATCTGATTCGCGGTTTAATTGACTTTTAATTGATCCGATTAAACAAGATGGCCGCCATGTCCCAACACAAAATGGCCGCTATCCTGCCCACTGTTCTACTTTTAATATTTACATAATTTATGTTTTATTGCATATATATTATTCCTGATTGTAGGTGACATAGTTCTCAATGTACAGTGTATCTCGCCAGCAATCATATCCATATTAACATTGGAAATATCACAACTGTATTCTAAATACACATGCCAGTCTGCTGTTGACCTTTACATTTAAATATTTATAAATCTGCAAGATATCACATTTCTCACTACATTTACAATCCCAGAACAAGTTATTTCATATTTTCGAAAACTTTTTGCAACAATACATGCACATTATAAGCTTCTACAATTTTATTGTAACTCAAGCAGAGTATGCGAAATTCGCGAGAAGATTTAAGAAACCTACTTGTACAAAATGTAAAAGGCTTGTTTTTACTTCTCTCGTCTAAAATCTGGAAGCAAGTATTGTAGTCGCGAAAAAATCACCTTGCGCATAGGTCAGGCTTTACCCTTGACGAAAACGGGATCCAACAGATACAGGGAAATATCGTTAAAGAGACAAAAAGTTTCAACAATAAGTTGAGTTGCATTCGCAGGCGCTGTAGTTCGAATCCCATCACCGCTAATGTTTTTTTATTTGAAATTGATTTAATTTGCATTACCAAGTGTTTCCTATTATTGTTCCAGTATTATTACGAAAGTGAAGAGATTTTTACCCCATTTTCCGTTGATTTTTAAGATTGTTTAGTGGCACAACGTCCACTTGCGAGGGAAGTTCTGAGTAAAGCCCTTTATAGATTTTTTATTATGCATTGTCAATAAGGAGAACAAGCATAGCTTTAAGTAACAAACGACTTCCGGGATTGGACCGTGTCATGATTGAGATCGAAGAACTCAACGTTTCGTCCACTTTCGTAAGAGGCTTCATCAGGAGGAAAAAAGCAAAAGAGCACGGTAACTCAACGTGTTAACCACGCCAGAGGCGAAACTCTTTGCAAGGGAAGGGGACAGAAGAGCATGGTAACTCAACGTGTGAAGCCCCTTACGAAAGTGGGCGAAACGTTGAGTGCTTCGATCTCAATCATGACACGGTCCAATCCCGGAAGTCGTTTGTTACTTAATGACAATGGCCGTGAAAGCCTCAAAAATCAACAAGCCTAGCGATATACGATACGATATACGATATACTAAGAATTTGATCAGGGGGTTTATCTAACGCAGTCGTACACTTGTATTCAGAAAAAAACGTGTACAAGTACTGTACGCGATTTTGCCATAGTTAAGTAGTGTAAACTAAACTTTTTGTAAATGTTACTTAGCAACATCGAACTAAACAGCGTAACAATTGCATATCTGTGTAACTGTATTAGAATTCCTAGTAAAGTTTCCATAGAAATAATGTAATAATCCCATTTACAATGTGAAATTGTAGGTGTACGTTTTTTTTCTGCATACGAGTGCACATAAAAAGCTCAACTCAACATAAAACGTGTAGTGCTTCAAAAATTATGGCTCAAAATGAAAATTTGCAAGTGAGTAAGCGACCTACTATAATGAATTATTCTTCTTATCGAAAATTCAAAGTTGTCATAAAAACCCATCTTTCATGGTCTGCCACCAATTTGACAAAATCCTATAGAAAAGCCTAAAAAAGTTTGAATTCCATTTGTTAAAGCTTCAATAATTTTTTATAACATTTATTGCCATACTTATTTTAAATGCAATATGTAGTAATAAACCATTACTGCAAGAGCTATGCCATTAGAATCATTACTTAAGTGATATGAGTGAAATAAGTAGTATGAATCAAAGAGTTGTCGATAAGAAAATGAAACAACTTTATGGATTTCTGAATAAAAATAAAATTTAATATAATACAAAATGAGCTTAGACAAAGATATGAAACTGACTATTACAATCTTCAATTTAGTTTCACCATTTTTCCAAGCAAAGTATACTTTCTTGAAATTTCAGACAAAAATGCAAACAAGCAAGATTAATAATAATTTGAAATTTAGTAATCTATTTTTAAAAATTGGTTAGTGTTACGCAAATTTTGATAAAATCATTAGGAAATTAATACATATTGTGCGTTACGTAATTCTAGAAAAATAATCATAATCGTCGTACTCATTTCAGTTATGAATTAAGCTGTCTCGTTTAGTTATGTTAGAATAATATAAGATATGATACAACACAAACAAGCCAGGGAAACATTAGAATAAAATAATTTAACATGTTAAATAAATAATCACACATCGTTAAAAGATATTTGATTATTATAATTTTTACTTTAATTTCCTCACATTATTGCTTGCTTATAATATGAAACAAATCAACAAAATAAAAGAAAAAACATATTCACTTAGTATACATTATTAATATTAATTTGAATTTCACCCGTTGTACTTGTTCTGTGTGTCTGTTATAACGACCTTCGACAATGTTCTCTGAAATTAAGTTATTAAAAATGAATAATTAAAATAAAATTATCATAATAAAACAGCTATTATAACCAAAGCCCAATAAAATACGAACAAGGTAAAGGCTGGCAAGCGTTTAATTGAAAATAAATTACAACTAACTTGTATGTTTTACTTAGAATAAATTAAAAACAAATTTTTAAGTGTTGAATATGTTACTCATTGAAAATAATTCACGTATACCATAAATAGCTAGTAGGTAACTACTTCTTAAGCGCTAATAGCTTTGGGGTAGTTATAGCGAATAGAAACCTCTTTGCCTAACAGACAATTCAATATTTAGTAGCAGCTTAATGGAATAGTATATGAATTTAAACATTTTCAGTAGATGGTAAATGCAGCTTATAGGTTTATATAATGATTGAACGTGCTCTCAAAAGTACCATCTGTGGAATAAAACTATATTATCTTACAGTAGCGCCTATTACCATACATTATACAACTGTTTTCAGTTACTAAAATGAAGTTTTATTCACAAGTGAGTTTTCATTATTTCTACTACTGCATTGTTGGTAGCACTGTCAAGCGACGTCAAATTTGTAATTTTCAGGTTAAGTTTTGCGTCAGTCTGTGTCAAATAACAAATAAAACCTAACCTACGAACCTCGAATTTGACATAGACTTACAATACAGTTCAGTACTGCCAATACACTTCAGTACTGTCAAACGTATATCACAAATCATAGGCGGCTAATTATACATTTATTTCGCGACTTATTCTGACTGCGCAAACTAATTAGGCACAAGAATTGCTACTGTAAGGTAAAACGTCGTATATCACACGTGAGCGAAATGCCATTATAAGCTCGGGAGAAATTATATCGCTCGTGCTGGGGCACTCGCGATTCAAAATTCTCACTCGCAAATAATGATGCATTTCTGTCACTTATAATATAATCTACTACTATTTCACTATTCAATATTGTTGTATGAGTAATAAGAGCTAAAATTGATTTGCTTTCCTTATAAGACATTGATTATGAAGCTGCTAATGTTATGTTTCGAATGATTTTTTCAACGGATTTTCACAAAAAATCTACTTTCGACAGTAAAGTCTTTTTTAAATAAACATACGTAGAAAGTACCTATTATCTGTGATAGCGATTGACACACATTTTCCAGGTCAAATCGTTTTACAGGACATATCTATTATAGAGGGTGTATTGCAATAAAGTAGCATACATAATACGGGGGAATCCTTGAGTCAAAATAAGAAGATGAAGCCAAGCAGACTTTAGTACAAAGTTCTAGCTCTGATGACTTACAGCTCCTTAAAGAACAAGATGACAAAACATATTTAAATTAATTAATCAGGAAAACCTTGACAGAGACTTTTCATATTTGGCATGCGTGAATATCTATTGTTTAATAACGAATCATCTTAATGGTTTAAAAATTCATTGTCAGTGGGCCTTGCTACATCTAATCACTGCTATATTTTTGCCTCAATATTCTGCCTCACCCTGTATTAATAAAAAAAAATTAAAATTAAAACAGACCATTTCAGGTAAAGATTTTTTGTCTCTTTATTTTTTTATTGAAGTTTTTCTTTTCAAGATAAAAATATTCAAAGTATATTATAAATAAATCCAACCCTTGTTATTGGCGCTTTTGTTTTTATAAGAGCTATTTAGTTATCAAATACCATTAAACATTAAAACATTTGTCGAAAAATTGGTTTTGATTAATTTCTAATCCAAACTATCTATACAAGTGATTAGCTGCAACATCTCCTCCTGTTCATCAACTTCTAAACCATTAAAAGGGTGCTTTATTCAACAATAGAACGTCAGCCAAATGAGAGTTCTCTGTGTCAATGCATTCTTGATTAACGAATTTAAATATATTTCTTCTTTTTGACCTCTAAGGGCTGTAAGTTATTAATGGTACAACTTGGTACTAAAGTAGTTTGATAATTTTTTTATTTTGAATCAAGGATTCAAGGTACCTGGTACTCTGCACGCTTAAACTTTGTCCATTAACAAACAAATAAGCATGTATCATTTATGCTACTACATTTATTCAAGGTACCTGGTACTCTGCATGCCTAAACTTTGTCCATTAACAAACAAATAAACATGTATCATTTATGCTCCTACATCTGAATACATCTTGTATATACAAAGTTCACTAACTTCAAGAGATAGATATTTTAGTATCTTCATAACGAAATGTTTCCCAATTATACACTTGTTTTTGATTATACACTACTCAAAAGAAAAAAGTAGTCACGTATTCAAAGTGGCGTATATTTAATGCCAGTGTAGGAATTTTGTTGAAACTTGGTATAAGTGAACACTTGTCCTTTGTCTTTAATAATTTCCACATAATACAAAAATATCATCAGGTGTGCTTATATCAAATAGGTTAGATAAATTAAGTAACAAAAAACAAAGTGAGATGAACATTATTATTACATGCATACATGCTAGTGTAATTGTTAAAACTGCTTCTTAACATTATGGGTGAACACATTCAAGATGTGCCACAAATAAGAAAGCAACTAACACCAATACAGGTTATGCGAGTGGTAACTTTACTACAAGAAGTGCGATCTCAGCGGTACGCGGCTCAACAATTGGGAATTGTACAGGGAACTGTGTGGAAGCTCTGGCCACGTTACAGGAAGACCGGGCTTGTTACTAGACGTCCTGGTAGTGGCCGAAACCGAAAAACTAATGTAGGTGAAGACCGTTTTCTTCGTTTGCAAGCCCTACGCAGTCGTACAGCTATAGCACGAGACCTTCAAGCAGACGTTCGACAAGCTTCTGGGTGCATAATTAGTGACCAAACTGTTAGAAATAGACTGCCTGAGGTTAATCTAAGGTCCAGAAGACCAGTTAAAGTGCACAATTTGTTCATAAATTATCGTAGTATGCGAGTGCAATTCGGCCGAGAACACCTAAACTGGCAACTGAAGCACTGGCGACGTGTCATGTTTACAGATGAGTCTAGGTTCCTTCTATCAGGTAGTGATGGACGTTTACGTGTATGGAGAAGATCAGGAGAACGTTACCTTTCCAATACAATGCATGAAATTATTCCTTTTGCTGGAGGATCGATAATGGTATGGGGCGGCATCACATTAGATACTCGTAATGAGCTTGTCATTGTTCTAAATGGTGTTCTGAATGCACAACGACACATAAATGAAATCCTACATGTACATGTTCGTCCGTATTTCCAAAATATTGGTCGGGAATTCGTGTATATGCATGATAATGCTAGCCCACACGTCGCAAACATAGTGATTTATTATCTTCAAGATCAAGACATTCAAATGATGAATTGGCCAGCATGTAGTCCGGACATGATTCCCATAGAGCACATGTGGGATATGCTGGGAAGAGCTGTTGACACTCGTCGAAACCCCCCACAAACCCTTGCTCGGTTAGAACACGCTCTGATAGAAGAATGGCAGCGCATCCCACAGGATTTGATTCGTAGGCTAATTCGAAGCATGCCAAGACGCTGTCAAGCAGTAAGTCGAGCAAGAGGAGGCAATATTTCATATTGAATCTATTGTCATCATAATTAATGAAGTAAAACTGACTCTTAAATTTTCTAGATTACTTTAGTTTTTGTTACTGATAAGGTCGAAGCTATACAAAGATTACAAATTTAATTAAATTTTTAAAAAACATGTAGCATTATCCAAAAAAATAATGTATCTACATATATGCCAAGTTTCAACAAGATTCCTAAACTTGCATTAAATTTACGCCACTTTGAATATGTGACTACTTTTTTCTTTTGAGTAGTGTAGTTTACAGTACTGGACAAAACCTTACACATATATATCTCGTATACTCCAACTAAGACATTTTTATGAAATTTAGTGCATATTCGTTAATAATAATCATTTGTTGGGTAATTTTTGCAGTCAGTTATGTTGAAGAAAACTTCAAATATTCATAAACAATATATATTCGGGTTCTTTTTACGAGCCTTCTTTAGTGTTTAAGCTTTACATATTTTACAAATTGAAAATTCACATTTTTTCCGATTTACATAATTTGTGTGGATAGTTTAACTTTTAACTTTTTACATTTTGTAATTAATTGTATTTTTTATGAAAATTTTATTTTATTTTATGTTTGAAGATTGTAGAATGTGATGGAATTAACACACCACTTCATGGTTGTCAGGGAAACATTTAGATTATGTTGTTTACTTCCTTTATATTATAAGAAATTAATTAATTTAAGTTTTTATTATGCGTATGTAAATGTTGATAATTAAAACCGGTGCATAAAAAAACTTAAACTAAAAAATTACCCAATAAATAATTGTTTGTGAATGATCCAGTCGTAAACCAAAACATTTACTGTATTCGTTAATTTTAAGGAAAATTGAAGCATCCCTATTGTAATATGACTTCCGGTTTAACCGGAAGTTGCACATAACTTACTATTTTTAAATAGAACACCTTGTATATTTGCAGCATGCGTCTAGAGAATTTGATTGCTAATTTAATTCTATCAAAATATAAAACTAAGTTATTAACTACTCTGCGTTAAAACGTAAATCCTGAGAAAAACAACGAAATTAAACAAAAGCCACACACTAATTCAACAACTCATAATTATGTACTGTTTTTAAATTATTGCGTTTTTTAATTATAATTAATATTAAATTGATGCTTTTTATAGTTTTGAAAAAATATTGTCTACTTGAATTACAATCTGACATCTCTGTAAATTATTTATTTCATTCTTTTGAGGAAAGTAAAGTTAATACTCTTGATCATATTTTATAATTTATATCTTTTTCAGATTTCGACGAGAAAAGCTGGGCTATCCTATTTACGAACAAAGATAACTCACAGAACTACCACTTTTTGGAATGACATAGACCAGAACAATACCTAAAAAATTATTTTGCATGAATACGTGTACGACGAGACAATGTACTTCACCCATTTGCGAAAATTACTTGCAAAACGTTGTTTTTCTAAATAAAATCTACTTATTTTCATTGTGACTTGAAACTAATAGCAAGTGTTTATTTATAGACTAATTTTATTTATTTGGTTTTCTCTAATTAACAATGTTATGAAAGATGGGGAAGTTTTTCAAAAATAATGAGAGCCCAATGGAATTTTTTGTAGAAATTATATTTAGGTGGCTGAATCAAACCTAAATTGCATAATTATTTTTTATTCATTTTTATGTAAGTACTACTGAATCACCCGAGCTACGCTTCTGTTTGCCAATTTAAGAGAGATTCATTAATATAAATTAAAAAAAGGATGCATCGGCCAGGAATCGAACCCAGCTTACCGCGTGGCAGGCGAGCATTCTACCACTGAATCAACGATGCTTTATTGACTAAGGCGCTGCTATAATGGTATATGAACATTACGGGTTTAGTAGTTAATTTTCCTTAACTTTTTCGTACTTTTTTTAAATAAATACCGACCTACGATCTAAGTCTAAAAATTAGCAAAATTTTAAGCTATCATAAAATTTAATCGGTCCAGTATCTTCGGAGAAGATAGCGAACAAAGATACAAAGAGACCACCAATTTTATGGTATAGGATAACTTTGCTAAAATATAGTCATGTAAAAAATACGACTTTATTTTTACTTCCTTCGTTTAAAAGATAAAGGAAGTACTGTAATTGTGAAAAATCATTTTCTGATATTTCTTCAGATCTTCACGTTTCAGGATTCCTAGATGACGAAAAACAGGGTTTTTCAATTTCGACTGTTTGTTGCCGGTATAACTTAAGAACCATTTTTTGGAGAAAGACGATATTTTGCATGCGGATTATGTATGCTTTGCAAGAAACCTAATATTCTTTTGGTCAAACGTATACAGCGTAAACAAATTAAAAATAAAATTTTATCAATTTTTGCTTTAACTGAGAAATAGCTATACTTAATAATTTAATATTATTTAATATTAATTTAATATTAATTAGGTGAGCGGATGGCCCCGCGAGCAAATGCTCGCCTCTCAGGTGGCCGGCCCGGTTCGAATCCCGGCGGACTATAGAAGGATTTTAAAAATCGTACGCTCCCCGGCTACCACGCTAACACCTGTGGTAGTCGTTAACCCCTAAATAAGGAAACTCTTCCTCACTTTCGACGGGCAAGGCTAGCCACCTACCCGGCCACTTTGTGGTTAAAAACAGGCCACTGGTCTATAATAAGAGGAAGAAGAAGAAGAAGAAGAAGAAGAATATTAATACGTAATAATTTGCACATAGCTCAGGCTTTACCCTTGACAAAAATTGGACCCAACAGATACATGTTTACTGTTGTTTTTTGTATGATTAACTTGATAAGAGGCTTCCACGAATGGGGCCCCCAATTAATCCGCTGCGAATTCCGGTTCAATGGGATTGCCGGGAACTGCCACTTAATAACCCTGACTTGGGTTCAGTTAGTTGTTGGAGTGAAACAAGACTTAACAAACACGAGTATATTGAGTAACAACGATTACAAACGTCACTGATGGACCGATAGTTTTTTACAAAAGCTTCAACTGTTGTGACACGCTTGGATTGGCCACGCGAAAATAGCGAATTGCGCGCAACCGTAACACAAAACAACCTGGAAACGTCTTTACCAGGGAGTTAGACCGAAACGCAAACTAGCACAAAGCATAGCTGAACTTGCTTCCTCGAGACTCTGAATCTAACTAACTCTGAATTTACAACGAGCCGAGCTCGCAAATTCATCAAGGAGGGGCAAGCTCAAACACTATTGACTGAGGCGATCCTGCGTAGCCAATCGGAGCGTCGCACGTTGTTTAGGCATAAATGCTTATTCTAAGAATCCTAATGCTAAGCTCTCTCAATGAGGCAATTGAACGAAATCCATAAACACATGATTCCCAAATATGCTAAGTCGGCTTAAGTTCTATTAGAAAATGTATCCATCCGCTTAAAAGCCATTAAGGGAAGCTTACAAATTCCTTTCCAATATTAACAGAGGCAAACAAATACGGCAAGATGCAAATTTGACTTTACCACGACCTTTGAATGAGATAGAACAGTTATGACTTGAATTACATGATTAATTATAATCAAAAAGGTTTTGATGCACGCATCTGTGCGAATCAAACAACTGTTGTAAAGAAGACAAAAATAAACAACAATAAACTTGTTGTATAAAATCCAGCCGCATGGCACAGATGGAAGACTGCCCTTCGTGGCAGAAGGAGACCAGGGGGCGGTCTCTATATATGAAAGAGTTGGGACATTTCGGCGATTTGTTTTGGATCTACAAACCATGGAGAATCTGATTTTGCCGATTTTAGACTTGATGCATACTTCTTTCAAACAAAACAAATAAAATATCGTTTTGCTAAATCAGATGTTCCTTGATTTGTGGATCCAATAGCCTATCTCTAAGTACATATAGGATCTCTAGGGGCGGGTTGAGCGCGGCCTGCTGCCAAGCCTTGAAATCGCTTTCACGGGCGCTGAAATCGCGCTGAGTTCGAATACCACGGCCTGCAGGGTTTTTTTTATTTGAAAATTGATGCAATTTGCACCCTCTTACTGTTTCAATATTATTATCAACGGTAACATATTTTCCCCTAATATCCATTAATTTTTCAAAAATTTTAATGCCACAATTTCCACTTCCTATGAAAGTTCGGAGTAAAGCCCTTTACAATTTTTTTGTGCTAGGTGTTGATTCTGTGTTTATTAAAAATGTATATAAAATACCAAGAAGGATCTTGAAATTTTGTCAAAAGGGACCCGGCCCATGGCTTGATTTTTTTAAGTGGTAACCTGCTGTCAACCGTAAAGTCATAATTTGGAAATCGTAAAAGTTAACAACATAATTTAATCTAGTATGGTGTAATTACAAATAATAATTTAATCATTATTTCATATCTTTAGCACCGCGCTGTGTCTTTGTAAAGTTGAAATATGATGCAGTTTTAAAAAAACGGAAGCAACATTTTTCATAAATAATAATGGCGAGGCACTAACACCCCATGAAGAAGCTTGGCCTGCAAGGCGGAAGGTCAGAGCTTCCGTATCCTCGCTCTCACACCCGGCTGTCGCATATCAAATTCATGACACGTGGTGATGTGATGAGCATCACGCATTAGACACAACCGCATTATTACTCCTTATTCTTTTGAACGCAGGTTCCCAATTATTTAAAGCGACGTTCCCAATTATTTAAAGCGTTGGGTAGGCCGCCCGCCGGGCATCGATCTGGGATTTGAACTCCAGACTTCCGCGCCGCAGTCCAATGCTCTAACCACCGAGCCACGCTGGCGCTTACATTTTTCATTAATTCTAAAATAATCCTTTCGAAATAGAAGGGTTTTGTATATTAACGGTCCCGAGTGGTGTAGCCTGAACAAGCGTCCACGTTCGATCAGCAGAGTTAAGCAACGCTGTCTCTGGTCAGAACTTGGATGGGAGTTCCACGGCTGCATCTCTCGGCGCCTCGTGGTACGGCTATCATGGAAAAACGTTGGTCCCGGCGGTCATAACAACATTATGACAGTCGTTAGTGGGGTTGGAAGTCCTCATAACTGCACAGCGACGCCTATAATTGGCCTAACGGCTGTTGGCTGAGTGCGAATTAAATAAATTAAATAAATAAATAAATATCAAAATCGCCAGCTCCCGATTCTTGTATAAAAATAGAAATATTGTATGCTATTGAAATAGTATACAGTGTGTTTTATAACATGTGGGAAGCACTTGGGGGATGTATACAAAACTTAAAAATAAAGCAAAAAGTGTATGTAAACATCTGAACTAAAATGCATTGTTGCCAACTTTGTGTTCCAAAACAACTTGCATATGTTTTTATATTTGTAAGACTTTCATGTAATATTTGAATACATATTTAAAATATTAGTTAAAGAAAGTATTGAAAATGTTCATCATATGATTCAATGCGTGATTGCAACCGCCATACTGTAAAATTTCGTATACGTGCAAATATGCAAAGCATCATCCTAATTTGTTGGCATCCTCGATCCACTCGTTGGTGAAATGGTGAAGCGTTTCGATATCATTGATAGGGGTGGAATAGACGCTAGATGTTAGGTGCCCCCATGAGTAAAAATCGAGTACCCGAGCAGGAAAAAATTGTAATTTTGGTTAGCGAGTAAAAGTCTAAAGTACTTTGTTCTCCTCATACCTAGACATTGTCCGTAACAAACAAGCAAAGAATAATATACAGAGTGATAAAAAAGAACTACATCTAGTTGCCTTTAAATTTTTATATTCATTACAGTGCTTGACTGGCTTGACGATGAGGTTAATTTGAGCGAATTTTAGTTACAGCGGCCAATATGTTGCACATGTTTTTTTTTGTAATTTAACCATTTTATTTGAGTTGATATTTAGTTGATAGTAATTTCTTTCGGAATATGGCGTAAATACTTTTGCTAAATGTTCTGTGAAAGCATATGTATTTTCTTCTCCGATCTTGCCCAGCTGCCTGCTTGGTATTTCACAGAGGTAGGTGTGTTCTTGTTTAAGATCTTTATTAGTTTTTATTTTGCTAGGTTGTGGAGTAGCATGTCATCCTGCTTCCTGCATGGTTGTTATTAAGTCATGTGTGGTGCATTCTATCGTGTGTTTCAAAAAAACTTATTTAGGGTAGGCCTTGGAAAGAAAAATAAAAAATCTAGTCATGTCTTAACTTAAGTCTGTAGGTAGATGTCAAACTGTATTTTGTTTATGAAAACATCTGTCACTGTGACAGGTAAAAGTTTACACTGCATTAAGTTTAATTGTATTAAGCAAAAAGAAAAATATAATCCAGAACATAGAACAGAAGCAATTAATTTGGTATGGCCATGTAAGAAGGATGGAGGAGGAAAGGTTGCCGAGAGCAGTGATGGAATGGTTACCTCCAGAAAGAAGGAAACGGGGAAGGCCACCAAGAACATGGGGGGAAAGTATTAGAAGAGCAATGAGCGACAAAGGCCTCAGAAGAACAAACCAACAACAGAGAAGAATGGAGAAGAAACTTGGGGATCGGAAGGCAACGTCAGACGCTATGAAACCGATACATATATATAAAAAGAAAAATAAGATGGCATGTACACAACAACAACGAGTGTAATAATAATAACGGTCAATAAAAATTGTTTTTGTTAAGTGTTTTGTATATTTTTAGGAAAATAGTTCAAAGTCGAAATGTAATTTAGTTTTCTCTGACTTCCGGTAGTTCATTTGCTTCAATTTGATCATGGCATGCTGCGAATGAGTTTTTTTTCCGGAACACACGATATTTCCTCTGGTAATTTTAGTATCAGGTATGTGTTTAAACTTCTCAATTGGTTTTTCTGTTGGTAAGGGCTGGTTAAGGTCCTTTATATATTATTGTCGCACTTAGAGTTGCTAGCACCGGGGTGTAATCGGATGGCAGATAGTAGTTGGAAAGGACGTCCATATAATTTAATCCAAGGTCTTTCAGTCTAGTGAATCAAGGATTTTCCAAGTATTCCAGGAACACTAGTCGGAAAAGGGGTTATTATTTTTTATACGTCCAATCATTTTTGCGTAAGCAGGCTTTGAAACTGTAAGCCAATGTAGTTATTGGAATATAACTACTTTATTTTACACCACCTTCGAATTTGAGTACAAGACAAGTTTTCTTCTTTTTCATCATCTTAATTTAGACTTTAGGGTCTTTTATTTACATCGTTAACTCGAATCAGTCTCGTCTTAGCTGTCTCACTCATCTCACGTTTGGCAATTCACACGGATGGATTAGAGCAGGGGTCTCCAAACTTTTTAGCCTAAGGGCCACATTGACTCCTCCACTAAGTCCCAAGGTCTAAGACTAGCTCATTATACCAACATACTGTAGTTTTAAATTACGCACAAATTTTCGTATTGGGACTAGCGAGTGTGTGACTCAGACATCGAGTGCTGTTCGTCTTCAATGACAGCTAAAGTACGTTTTTTTCCTATAAATTTCAAGGTCAAGCTAAAATTGGCAAAACTGCTTTATTTAAAATTATTAGAAAATTTATTTTCGTCAGGTTTTTCTGTTAACGACTTGTGGCAAGATGACATTTAAAATAATATTGTCAGCTTTTCTTTTTTGAAAATGAATATGCGTAAAAACAGAATCTTTAAAAATTAAATGTAAAAAAAGCAATTCTGAAGTGTGCAGAGGAACTGTTGGATCTGCATCCTAACATGCCAGAAGAAGAACTTTACGAAAAATTTCCTAAAAACAAAACTCCTTTAATGCCAGATTTTAATTTTTCCACCAATTTTTAGTTCTAAAAAGTTACTAAAACAAATTCTACCAACATATATTTTTTAAAGGAATCCAAGTAATGCCAACATAAACCCTAAATTCTTTTACCTCTAAATTTTTATAGGAAAAAAACTTACTTTACTCTTTTACTTGCTTAATTTTAAATTTTTATATTTTGATGTAGTACCAAGTACAACGATTTTTATAACGTAGTTTGCTGGTTAAATAATTTTTCTTCTCCAATGTGGTGTTTTTTAATATTCTTCCTACCTCGTCTTCAACGTTTAAAATCTTAACCTCATTTTAACTTCAATTTTAACATGTGCTTCACTACTAATGATCATTATGGCTCGAGAATTAAACCAGTTTGGTTTCAAAACATGTCGTCACCTTTAACTTTAAAATACATGTTCGTGGAGAAGACTATTGAGTTTTATTGCTTCATGTTAAATTTCATTATGTAGTTATGTCAGTTATTGTGTTTCTTAATTGATCGTTAAATAAAAACATCTCATTATTATTTTGTATGATTACCTTACATTGTAAATTTTACAATATAATCAAAATAAACTATGGTAGGTTGGATACCGGGCATTTCCGGGCCGCTACCGTGGGCCGGATTGATGGTATTCACGAGTCGGTGTTGGCTCTCGGGGCCGTAGTTTGGAGACCCCTGGATTAGAGTAACAGTTACTCTAGCATGGATTACAGTGACTATATAATTAAATAGTCACTCTAGGATGGATTCGCTTCTCACTCCATCTCTCAGTGTCTTTACGCTAATTGTGTGTAATGTTCTCATTTTCGTCGTTCGTAACATTGGCTTGGTTTTAGAGTTATCTGCTCGAGTTTTCGCTTTACTTTATAAACACATAGCAATGAGACCAAGGCATGCCTCTATCTCTTTTACTTGTGAATTAATTTAGATGAAACATGATACAAGGATACTATACATACATCACTTCAAATTGAAACACGAATGTAACAAAAATCAAAAAATGACCGACTTCCTGTTTCACCGAAAATGCCACTTGACAATTTTTTAATGAATCACCATATATATTTTATGTTTTTCGAGATCTACGATTGAAATTGCATAGAACAGTGTTGTCTAATTTGCTTAGGTATTACACAAAAACAGTAAAAAAATATTATTTTTCAGTGTTAGATAAAAATAAAGTAGGGCATGATGCATATCCTTAGATTGCTAATTAAATTTGCTGTCCAATGGCAAGATGGCTCTTAGTAGGTGTCATTTAAAAAAAGTGATTTAAAAAAAATACATGTTTAGCAAATTTTCTTATCATTTCATTAGGGGTTTGTTATTGACCTAATTGATAAAATAGCTATTATGAGTTGCTAGAGTAAGATTTTTCCCAGTCACGGCCTTCTACGGTAAACAATTTAAAAATATATATTTTTTAGAGTAAAAAAATGAAAAATTGGAGAGATTATTGTATGTGATTTGACTGGTAGATCCCTAAAAACACAAAATATATAAGACGATCGATTTAAAAAAACAAAATTAATAGCACTTCTGGCGAAACCGGAAGTCGTCCATTTTGACTAAGTATATCTATCGATCAATCAAAAATTATGTCTAGCATATGTTGTCCATATCGATTTACAAATAAAGAAGAGATCAGCATGGTCCTGCTCTCATTGTCACCCGGTATACCAGTATATAAACTATAGAAAAGCGAAAACGAATCATGAATTAAGTATAACATAGCCGAAAATCGGTAACATATGTCTATAAATACACTAATAGCAACGTGTAAATGTATGCTTTTTATCATGCTTTCAGAAAGACAGATCCGACAAGTATAGAGCGATTGAATACATTATATTAATACATTATATGGAGCCACAACTAGATCTGACATGTTTTGATCACTCTATAGATGTTATACAGCACGGGCCGTGCATAAGCCGTGTTGATCCTTAGCTGTCAGACATACTGTATACGTATCTTTTATAATGTTCGTACTTACTAGGTGCCATTCATATTTACGTTGATCAGTGAGGGAATAATTAAATCTAAGTAGGTAGTTCAACCAATTTCGAATATTAAATTGATACGGTATTCACAAGTTTGTTCAATATTAAATGGAATATAATGAAAATTATATGAAAAAGACAAGGCAGGGAAATGTTTTCATATTTTACTTACTCCATAAGTTAAGAACATGCAAAATACAATATAATAGCACTCATAACGGAACGGCATGAATAAATGATGGCCTAAATGCTTGTATGTGTGTTCACTGCCATCAATAGAAGTTACTAGTTAGCTGTAACATGTTCGGTCATATTATCATTGACCTGAGTGAATTATTAAACGACTTACCACCACTTTGTCGCCCACAATCGCAACAGGGTGGAGTTTTCCCGAGCACAAAGCTCTGCTATTTTAATCTGATAAATAGCCTATACAAGGCATTGTGTATAATCACTGTTGACCAATAGATTCCATTGTTTGCAGCGCATGTCATCGAAGGCGGAGTGTAATCACACCGGCGCTTTTAGCACCTATAGCGTCGCGACGCTTACATAGTTACATTAGCATGTTGCCGCAACATTATTAAGTACTATTATGTGTCTGCATGTAACGACCATTGCCAGTATTTCAAAACTTGTTGAAGACTTTCGAGGTTTGGGTTCTGAGATTTTTAAAAGCTGATTTTATTAATAAAGTTATTTTAGCAATATATTGCCCGCAATAGTTTAAATTAATCGATATAATTCAGGCTCTGTAAGTTCATGAACAGTTATAATGTGAAAAATAAACGTTTGTGTCTCGAAACATGAATCCTCATGAATCACGCTTCCACTGTGGTACTGGAAGTGGTACATTCCAAGCTTCCCCCTTCTCTGCATTTCACTTTTTGAGAAACTATAACTATTTGTTGCCACCAGAAGCTACAGGTAAATACTGAATTATGTTTAAATTTTATTGCATTTTTCAATTAATATTTAAAGTAACAAGAAAAGTGAATCACTGGTATTATAGCTTTTTAATATTATTATTACAAAACGGATTCTTTTGAATGTTCTTTACATATTCGTTCTTGGTCTTCTGTTAAACTTAACATCTTAACACGAGATACACTTTATGGTAAATCAAAAATCATATATATGAAGATCACAAAACACTACATAAATCACAAATTAAAGTAGTAGTAAATTATACCAAAGAGGAAACGATTTAAACTTTATGTCCTACATCTCCACAATGTCTTCTTGTCAAATATTGACACCAATAAAATTAATTTAGTATATACTTAACATTTACATAGTTTAGATTAAGACAAACTAAGCATACATAAATTGTAGAGTATCAAGTTTACTTATTATTTTTCTAATTTGATCTGTTGCGATGTTCTGACGATGTAACTTTTTTATTTATTGTATTTTCCCGTATAATTCATAGAATTTCTGTAGAAGTAGAATACTGGACTGTTCAATTTATCAGATACCAAAAGATTTCTGTCAGAAAAGAAATATCCTCCCTCTCCTAGTTTCTTAGTAGTATTACATTCCCTAAAGTAAATGACTACTTAGCATTGTATATTTTTTACAAAAATAGATATTTCTGCCTTTACACTAATCTGACACCTTATTGAATACATAAACGATTCAAAAATGTCAATTCACTTATGTAGTTTGTTACCTAAATAATTGGTTTACATCCCCCCGTCGGAACAAAACATTTGAATTCCGCCTTAAGTAAAATAGGTAAACTGCTTTAATTAATATCTTACAAGAATCAACCGATAATTTTCTTAAACATAAAAGCCCATTAAATTTCTCTAACAAAATAACATTTTTGAATTCAATCATAAAGGAAATACAGTTCTGTATAATTATTTTTTTTTGTTTATTTATCTTTTTATAATTTTTTATTTATTACAATTTTGATATACAGTATGTTTCTCAAGTACATCCAGAAAGTTGACTGGCATGTTCCTTGGCTTATTTTAAGACCAAAAGTTTCTATCAACATGGGTCAGCAAGTTCTTCGTTTTCAAAATACAGAGTATTGAAGTTTAAAAAAACGTAAATGTTGTACATTTTTTTGGAGAGATATTAGTTATAAAGATATATATAAAAAAATACTGCTTCGTTATTAAGTATGCTGCTATCAATTTAAGACGTTATTTTTATTAATTCACAAATGTAAGGTAATAAACAAGAAAGTTTGCAGCACCTGGTTTCATTTTTCTAATTTTTACAAAACACGGCTAATTAAACAAACAAAAGCAGAAGGTCTTGTTGTAGTTTTAATCAAGGTATTCAACAACCTTATCAAATGGTTTACCAACATAAAACATACAAATGTCTTTGGCGCCGCATCTACACACATAAAATTTGTAATCAATATTGCAACGCGTTTTCAAAAATTAATAGAAGTTATGATTTTTCCATTGAAGTTCAACATCCTGTATTTTAAAAACGAAGAACTTGCGAACCCAAGTTGATTGTTGATAGGAACTTTGTCTTAAAATAAGTCAAGAAACTTGTTAGTAAAAATGATCTACACTTACTTAGAAAACACCCTGTATACAGAGTGTTACAAAAATTGTTGGCTGTTGTGCATATTCGCATAGTACTTACTAAATACAACAAAAAAATTTCTGTACCATTACGAGACACTAAAATTTGCCTAAATTTGCCTAAAAAGTTCAGTTTGGTGCATTGGCATATAATAGGTAAGATTACATAAACAATTAGGAAGGCAAAATTACAATATTCAAATAGTGAAAATTTGCCATAGAGACCTTGTCCCGGTTTATATTTCCGCGACTCTAAATATGTAGCATAAAACTCGTCCTTCCGGGATATGGTGATTAATCATGCCATATATGAATACCTACAGGGTTACAAGACGATATCTCGGAAACGGTTTAAAATATTTTTATGAATTTTTGGTGAGGTAATAAGGAGATGGGGGGGGGGACATAATTAAACATATTTTTGATATTTCCTTTCTTTCTCTATTTTGAGGGGTTGGGGATAACTTTGAAATTTTAAATAGGATAATGTAGGTACTTCTGTTTATAAAGTTTGAATCTACTTACATAAAAACCTACGTATGTGTACAAAAACTTTTTGATTTGCTCTTTCGGTTACGAAATTATTATTTATTAGGTTATGAAATTTAAAAAATCAACTTATTTATCGCCTGTCATGCTTGAGAAGTTGTTCGAAATATCCCCCTTCAAATTACAATCACTTTCTAACTCTTTTTCTAAATGAATTTCGTATCCGCTGTAACATTTCAGATGTCACTAATAAACAAGCAACGCGGATTCGGTCTTTTATATCATCTAAAGTTGTAGGTGCAGTCGCCATCACTTTGCCCTTTATAAAACCCCACAAGTCAAGAGGGGTCAAATCCGGAGACCTAACAGACCAATTGACCGGAGCAGCTCGACCAATTCACCTGTTTTCAAATATTTCATTCAAATGATTACGGGCCTGTATTGCATAATGGGGTGAAGCTCTGTCCTGTTGAAACCACATGTCAGGATTTATATTTTGGATTAATAATTGGGGTAAATGATTTCTTAAAAGGCTGTGTACACATCTCCATTTAAACGTCCTTCAAAGAAATGCGAACCAATAATTCTATCCCCGATTATACCACACCAGATATCAACTGACCAGGGATGTTGATTTGGCAGAATTATCCTCTAGTGGAGATGTTTCGAGGCTCAGTAGTGCATATTCTGTCTGTATTTAACTTTAAGAAGACAACCAAACAAAAAAAAGAAATTAAATTCCTCTTGATAAGGGATAACTTAAATCCTACCTGCCCACAATTATAGAAATAACTTTGTCAAAAAAAACAACATTGATTATGAACCTGTTATTTTCTTTCATTTATCTTGTGAGCCAATTGCAAAATATAATGCGATTTTCAAAGTCTTGTCCATATAGCTCTTGGTGGAGTGTAATGTAGTATTGATGAAATGTGTTTGTGTACAAGTGCAACATGGTCACAACTGATTTTTTGACTCATTCCAGCATCTCTAGCAAACCGTCTGGTAAATACCTACTTGCGGGTCAATAGATACCTCTCCTAAAACGCCAACTGTCCTATTTTCGTCTCTTTTACTTTCCGGTCTTGTAATGTAAATTACTATTTACGATTGTTTTACTTCCCTCGTCTGAAAGACGAAGGAAGTATTGTAATCACGAAAAATCACCTTCCCAGATTTCTTTAGATCTTTACGTTTCAAGGTCCCCAGATGACGAAAAACAGTTTTTCTCAATTCCGTCTGTTTGTCTGTCTGTCTGTCTGTCTGTCTGTCTGTTGGCGGTATAACTCAAAAAACTATTTCTTGGAGGAAGACGATATTTTGCATACGTATTATGTATCTACTTGCCATGGAACCGAGCAAACTTCGGACAAATACATACAGGGTGAGCACCTTAAAAAATTAAAGTTTGTTAATTTGTGTTTGAACTGAGAAATACATAAAAGTAATCATTTGTACATAGCATAGTCTTTATCCTTGACAAAAATGGGGCCCAACAAATAAAGTATAAATGTTCTACAAGTCAAAACGGTGCAAAGAATAAGTATATTATGTTGACCTTTTTAGGCCACGAGCCGCATAAATGCATAAATCGCCAAACCTTCAAATACACGGCAAACGCATATTTGGGCGAGGCCATAAATACAATCATAGGATGTGAATTCGATGATATAGTTTAAAAAAAATGTACACTACCTGGAATATAAATGTGAAGGTCTCCATTCCTTTTGAGATCTCAAAAACCCAGAAAAAAATATTTTCCGAATATTTTTTATTACTAAAAATTGATGGATTTTATGCATACATCGCATTTACAGGCTTAGTTTTGAATATTTCTCAATTATTCTTAAACTAGTGAAATGCTTATTCTTTCTAGATTTAGATATCAAATTAATCTCAAAATTATTTTTAACAAATGTACATGAATTATTTAAACAAAGCGTACGGGAAATGTGTTGCCTAAACTTCAGCATCGACGTATCGTAAAAACTATTGGACATAAATATACAGTGTGGTCCATTAAGTGTGCAACAAATGGGAAATTTTTTTATTAGTTGTACAATCGAAATTTAAATATTGCCAAAAGTTAGTGCATGTTCGATAACCATATCAGATGCCCTTAGAATGGCTTCAAGTCAAACAATATACAGGGCAGGACAAAAAATATGAAATTCGTTCAAGAACAAAGTTACCTTATTTCAAAAAATATGGCAAAATTTTATTGAGAAAAGTTGTTTAGAATTAAAAGCTATGCTCAAATACAAAGTCACGGCCTCCTATTCGAATTTTGATTCTTTTTTGGAAAATTTTGTATTACCCCCGTATGATACATATTTTTATTATTTTGATTTTATATGTATTTAAAGTAGCCACAACCACATCCCTTTTAAATAACTTTTAGCAACTTGAAGGGTATTTGTAAAATTTACTTGGATTTATATTTTTTTAGGTAAGCGTCCACTTCATGTTTGTTACGATATTTAACAGAACTTTAGAATTCCGCAAATATACTTTTTAACAAGGCAAATGCTTTACTAATAATAATTTACATATGAGAAACTCTCAATATAATCAGAATAATAAAAATATGTATCATACGAGGATAATACAAAATTTTACAAAAAAAGAATCAAAATTTGAATAGGAGGCCGTGACTTTGTATTTGAGCATAACTTTTGATTCTAAACAATAAAATTTTGCTATATTTTTTTAAATAAGGTAACTTTATTCTTGAACGAATTTCATATTTTTTGTCCTGCCCTGTATATTGTTTGACTTGAAGCCATTCTAAGGGCATTTGATATGGTTATCGAACATGCACTAACTTTTGGCAATATTTAAATTTCGATTGTACAACTAATAAAAAAAATTCCCATTTGTTGCACACTTAATGGACCACATTGTATACATCCTGCGTATGAAATGTTTAAAAAAGAATGAAAAAAATGTTTAGTGAAAGAATTATCTGAATTGATTTATTGTTGTAAAAAATATAATGAATTTTCCATTGCCTGATTTGGTTGAAATGCACCTCGCTTAGGCACAATAGTATATTACATACCGAGGTGGGAAGTGTTTCATTACTGTCGAGAGATTAGGTAGTTTACCGAGACGCGTAGCGTCGAGGTTAACTTTATCTCGAGACAGAGATGAAACTTTCCACCGTGGTATGTACATGCCCAGCATGAATGTTAACCCAGCTGCAACGCAACGACATGAAAAAGGCTCCGTAGGCTTGCAAGAAATTGGTGAACGATTAGATCGTATTTGCAGGCGGTTCAAATGCCGTCGGGAACTACTTTTTTTATTTGAAAATTAGTGTAATTCGCATTTAAGAGTATTATTTTATTGTTTCCGTATTATTTGGAACTTGAAAACATATTTACACCTACTTTCCTTTGATTTTTAAAATTATTTGGTGCCACAATGACCACTTGAAAGGGAAGCTCTGAGTAAAGCCCTTTACAGATTTTTATTACTGAAAATTGATTCATTTTTTGCGTACATGGCATTTACAAGCTTATTTTTCAATAATTTTTAAACTAGTGGAGAGCGTATTGTGTCTAGATAGATGATGTCAAATTAATCGCGAAACTATTTTTTTCTTACTTTGGTGCAGAAAGTACTTACTTTCCGCACGCCCTTGTGTCCATAAAATGACTACTTTCTGCGTTTTTATGCCGATACTTTTTACACTCAAGTGAGAATAATCTGATTGGTTAAAATTGACAAATGTATTTTTTTGACAAATGTCAATTCTTTTTGACAAATCTCAAATTGAAAAATTAAATTTCTTGTTGAATGCAAAGCTATTTTTATAAACAAGCTACAAAGATAAAACAAAACTTTGAATTTTTAAATTTAAATATGTTTTCCTGATTTCATTCAAATTAAGAAAAATATGTGAACGTTAGCGAAAACTTAAATACAAATATTTTTTCGACGACACATAGAATAGTAATTTATTATACAAGACGATAAAGTTAAATTTTTTCCACTAGTGAATCGTTTAACGTCCAGGCGGAGTCGAGACATTAATGATTCAAGAGTGGATAGTAATAAATTTATCGTAGTGTATAATACATTTTTTTCTATAGCAAGAACATTGGCAATTTCAAATGAAAATAAGGAAAGTCAATCACATTTTAAAATCTCAGTAGCTAGATTGGGTTGCTAGGATAAGACGAAGCTGTAATACGTATTTAATTTAAATAAAAGTTAGGCAATTAAATTACTTTTTTTCTATAGCACATGTTAAAGTGTGCTTTTATCAACTCAAAACAAAAGGTCAAGTTTTACTTTAACAGCAAGGGTAGATAAAGTAGCACTTTAACGTCAAGGATAGATAAATTAATTTAATTTTCTAACTTTTGTTTAATATAAATATGACAGCTTCGTATTATCGTAGCAACCCAATCTAGCCACTGACATTTTGAAATGTCATTATTTTCTTTTGAAATTGTTAAAGTTCTTGCTATAGAAAAAAATATTGTATTATACACGACGATAAAGTTATTTCTATCCACTCTTGAATCATTAACGTCTCGACTTCGTCTCGACGTTAAACGATTCACTCGTGGATAAAATTTAACTTTATCGTCTTGTATAATAAATTACTATATCTACCACCACTACTAAAAGTAGGCCTTTTAGCGCTAGCTTGTTTCACTAAAAGTGAAGTTTTATAGTTTAGCGTGGTTAAAGAAATCAGCTGTTTACTTTTAGCACTTGTGCTAAAAGTGAAGTGAGGTTATAAAACTACAATTTCGAACTGGAAGTGAAGTTGTAAAGTTATTCTAGTTGCTTCTTGCGTTACAGGTAAAGTGTTTTTGAAATAATTAAAGCGTTATGTAATGAATACAGTCAGATGTGGAGTATTAATAATAACATTTCGTAACTGACCTTGACAGTACTGGCTTCGCAAACATTCGCCCGCGCGGCATGGTCTACTGTTTATTATAACATAAATTAGAAGTGTCATAGATGCAAACCTTTGTGAAATCGATATTTATGGATTAATAACAGTAAAATTAAGGTCGTGGCCTTCGGCTTCGTTTCATAATTTTCAACGTCAACTTTTAGCACTTGTTGCATAAATAGCTATTATCTACCCTTGATGTTAAAGTGCTACTTTATCTACTCTTGCTATTAAAGTAAAACTTGACCTTTTGTTTTGAGTCGTTTAAAGCGCACTTTAACGTTTGCTGTAGAAAAAAGTAGATTTTTATAATCGTCATTTGGCAACAGAAAGTTGACATTCGCGCCTGAACTGGCGTTTTCAGCACTTTGCCGCTCGCCGAGCGTTTTGGGTTTCCGCATAAGCAAAATAGTTCGCCATGTCAAATGAAGCCCTCCATATTTAGATCCGCAATGTTATTCCAGATAGTGTAATTTTTTTAAACCCTATCATTTTATCATTTTAGAAGCGTCTTTTGAGAGCCCAGAATCCCAACTAAAATGAGATACGCATTTTTATTCCCTGAATTCCAGACATTATCGAAGTAGTTGCGACTATTTTTTTTAAATTGATGCATCATATCTCGCTAAAAACGCACCGTATGTTATAAATTTGAACACACACGAAAAACTTGTTTGTAAACCATTTATTACAAAATTTTATTTTTTGTAAAAGCCCCTGTATAATCTCAAACTCAAAATGCGCTTAAGTACAATATGTACAAAATTAACATTTTTGATAAACAAATTTGTTTATTAACATTTTCTTTATTTTTTTAAGTACAACCAACGCAATAAGAAAAATTACAGTTTTTAACACAAGAAAATTCAAAGCTAAAATAATAGATATAATACATAAAGCTAATAACATATTCGTTTTGAATTATCCTGAAAATAGGTTTAATGTCAAATAATTCCATGACCACATAGACTACTACAAAAATAGAAATAGATAATTGCAGATATTTTTTCATAGAATTTATGAAACTAACAACAACATTTTGCTGCTCTTAATTTTCGAGATGAAACAAAAACTTATCTTTTCCTGCATATAAGTAATAGTTGCTATGAGCTTATTAGAAAGCTTACATTTTCATTGATTTAGGGTTTCATATACGTTTTACTTATGTTTACAACTATACCATAAATATGTTCTTATTTTTATTTTTGTTCTAGCATTTGTTGTTATAGAGGAGATAAATTTACCTAAAGTAGGTTTTCTTCCTATAAAAAGAATTCAGGAATTTAGGGTTTATGTTGGCATTACTTGGATTTTTTTTTAAAATATGTGGGTAGAATTTATTTTAGCAACTTTTTTGAACTAAAAATTGGTGGGAAATTTAAAATCTGGCATTAAAAAAGTTGTGTTTCTAGGTAATCCCTCGTAAACTTCTTCTTCTGGCATGTTAAGCTGCAGTTCCTCTGCACACATCAGAATTGCTTTTTTTATATTTAATTTTAAGATTCCGTTTTTTACGCGTATTCATTTTCAAAAAAGAAAAGCAGACAATTTAATTTTAAATCTCAGAATGACACAAGTCGTTTACAGAAAAACCTGACGCAAATAAATTTACTAATAATTTTAAAAAAGCAGTTTTGCCAATTTTATCTTTAAATTTTTATAGGAAAAAATCATACTTTAGGGAGTTTTCATTATGACTGACACAACAATTATGTCAAATTCGAGGTTAGCAGGTTAGGTTTTGCGTCAGTCTGTGTCAAAACTGATGCAAAACCAAATCTGATAACCTCAAATTTAACATAGCCTTACAATGCCACCAATTTAAAAAAATTTAAAATGTCAATAGTTTACGTTAAAAAAACCAGGTTTGTAGTTTTAACGCTTCCTGCAACGTGCAAAAAATAGTATATGCAATTCGGGAAACCGCTATTTTACTTCAGTTGTTACGGTATTAAAACAACTTTACGACACCCACCCAAGGTGAGCATCGCACCACGGAATCAGTCCTGGAAAACTGGCACACTTGCCCTGAGATCTGCTAAAAACAGGCTAAAGGCCACGGCTGGAACGCTCAGGGAGTAGGGCGTGAGTCACACGATACGTTCTGGGCAAGCGTGTTGAGGCATATATATAGGGTACGTCAAAATTATGAGGGAGCCACCAAGCCTGTCTTAACCCGGATAACCGGGCCTGGGCGGTTAGACGGGGCGAAGTATTCAAGACACTCCGTCGATAGGATTACTCAAGAGTTGCAAGTTCAAATAACAATTTCGGGATTGCCTTATACAAAGATTGTAATTAGGTGCCAATCCGGCCGCTACTACGAAGCTGTCTCACCCACCTGTACGCTCAAGGCTCCCTCGTCCCGTCGCACAATAATCATTACACTGAAGGGGCGCTTATCTGAAACAGAACATGCACAAGTCGAAACAAAACAATAGTTCCCTTAATTAACAAGTCATATATTGAATCACGGGTTACAATGGGGCAGCGGAGTGCGTCGCCCTATATATATATATATATATATATATATATATATATTATATCTAAGAAAACACCAGCTGGCGCACGTTCTAAACCTAGCGACAGATGTACAGAATAAACAAGATAGCACTAGGCGCAAGCCCGTGCAAAGATACAGTCTAAAATTCGAAATGAATGCGCAGCATGTGGGCGCGACGCCTTAACATACAGTACAAGCCCTTGTAAAATAGACAGTCTGTAATTTGGAAATGCGGGCAAATATGACGACAGTGCCTGTAGGCACAAGAGACGTGACGGGCTCGCTCGCGGCGTTCCAAAACAACTCGCACACGGGACTTAATGCTCCCCGCGGGACAGGAACACTCGCATTCACAACGGTAATCAGTTCAAAGACACATACCTTAATACGTAGGCGGTCGGGAAGCCTGGTACAGTTGAGTTGCGACAGGCTGCAGTCTTAGGTGGCAGGTACATTCGATATTCGACGGTTATAGTGATGAGTGGGTATCCGCCATAATGGCGACGTGCGGCGCGTCAGGACGCGTACAACTTGACGACGAAAATGGGCCACTTTTATTCTGCGGGACAGATCCTCGAATGTCGAGATGAAGGAAACGACCCCTTACTTACGGGAGCAGAAACTGGACTCAAGATGCACCCACGCTACGCCGAAACAATTCGGAGCTCACACAACCACCAAACGAACGCTTTCTGCAACGGGCTGCGATCAACTGCCCAGAGGAAAACGCTGCAACATGACACATCGGTCGCGTCCCCACGTGACTATATCTCAGCAGCCAATCGTAAGGCGATAAGATGAAACAAATAAGTGCCGGTGACAAAGAAGCCAATGGCGAGGCGCCCAATAAAACTAATAAGTGCCGGTGACGAAGAGAGCGCGAGGCCTCGCAGTCACACCAACAGCGTAAATTCTAGAAGGTTCGGAAATCCTGTGAGCGTTAACACCCGATTGTCAAAGTACCAACAAAGGGGTGCCCCGGATGACGAGAAATACTGCGCTTGAGGCCAAATATGTGCAAAATCATTATTATGGAATTAGGCGATGAATCCAAATAAGTAACTAAAAGGGTTTAACATAAGGGCACGCGGCCCTAAAGCCTAGGTGGCTAATTAAAATACAAAATGACCTGACACAGTGCTATGGCTTCGCCCGCGAGTCACAAATTGCACCTCAGCAAAATAACGCATTTCTCTTCCTCATTGCATAATCTACTATTTTCTACAACCGTGTCTAAAGTAGATACTTTAAACACGTTAGTTAGTTTGTAAAGTTCCACTTTTTAAAAATCAGTGCATAAAAAGTTCTTTACAAACCCTAGTGCATAAAAAGTGAAATGTATTTTGGGTTGCCTATTTACATAACCTTATTCTAGATGTTAATCATGTGAAAAACTAGAAAGATGTAATTTATTTAATAGAATTTGGTAATTGTAGGTACAAAACAATAATAATCGTGAAAAATTAACATAATTAATTAATTATTATTAGTAACAGTAATAGTGCATAAAAGGTTCTTTACAAACCCTAGTGCATAAAAAGTGAAATTGATTTTGGGTTGCTTATTTACAAAATTTTACATAATTTTGACAGTTCATCGATCACGATCAGTGGCGCCAACTTAAAACTAATTTCAATCAACCAACCAGTTCCGTACGAAAATAAATAAAGCAATTGATAAAAATTGTGAAATGTTCAGTTGTAGAAAAAATCTAGTATGCAATACGTGTGTAAAAGGTGTTTTTTTAATCTCGTGCTACCATCTCCGCACTCGATTAAAAAGACCTACTTTACACACTAGTTGCATAAATAACTATTATTTGCCCTCGGTAGCTGGCTTAATATGGCTTTTGTGTCCCGATGGTCTGTAAACTTGCTAAGCAGTATTACGAACACCAACAATTTTCATAGAAACCACAGCACACCAAAAATTCACAGTGCCAGCACAACGATCATGCAGTAGTCTGTAGCCAAAATAATGTATCCAATTTTATTAATTTTGAGAACAAAAATGAAATAAAACGTTGTGTGTACCACGTGCATAATCACTATTATAGCCCTTGGGAAATTAAAGCTCTCCGCTTCGCTTCGCGCTTTAAACATTCCCTCTTACTATAATCTATTGATTATGCGCTTAATGCACAAATAACTATTCAATTACATATATAAGTATGTATATTTGTGTAGCTCATTAGACTGTCTTAAAGTCACATAAACTAACAATATAGTTAATTGTAGTTAAATTGTAGTTGTATGCAGTGGTCATATTTTTTATGGGCTCCTGCGATTAGTTTTATTTTTGACCGCTTTTTAGTACAGGGATGTTGAGATGGTGATTCAAATCAATATTTTAGTCATCCCTTTCAAGGGGCTATTGTTCAGATGAACTTTTCTTCTGATTTTAATACATTTTCCACGCTCCCAACGTTTGACCGTCGCCAAATGAATCACCCTGTATTATACGCTGAAGAATCAATGAAATAAAATGTTCTTTTATTAAATTGCACGATAGCGAAGTAAGTTAAATTGGAAATGAATCCGGAAATTGTTCCCATCGTGTCGTGGTTATGTTTAATTTGACCACAGAAATTTGCTGTGGCAACAGCAATTCCATATTCGTTCGGTGTCTTAACACGAAACAGCAAGTTTTAAAAACTTTTCATTTAAGCGTTACCCGTTGATTAATTTTCTAAAATATTAACGATTTAAATAGATCTCACAATTTTAATATAAATCTCGATTACGACTATTATTTGTAATATTTTTGATATTGCAGATTACTATTCACTACATAAGGAGGCAGTTGGTAAAGTTTAGAATAAATGTTATGATTAAACAGTGGAAAAATCCAGAAAGACATTAACATTTTTATTTTTTTTTTATAATCAGCTGCAAGTGTGTGCCAGCCTACTTTTGAGAATAGTGTTACATTTTGGTATTATCGATACAGCAATGTTAGTTTCTCGGAATTTTGCACAGCATTTTACCTTTTATAATATTAATAAAGCAATAGAATATAATGCATTAACTCCTTTTTTGTATGAAGGTTGGATTTTTATTTTATTGTATAACCTGTATAGCCTCCAACAAATTTACTATCATTTGACAGAAGAAAATATTGTTGCCAAATGGACTGATTATATTAATAGTACATGTAGAAAAATATTTTAAATTTAAAGTAGGTACTGTAAAACCGTTAATGTACTACTTCATCAAAAATGTCGCCAATTACACAATTACTGACGCTGGATAGATACACAAAATCTAGTAAAATTCTATTTTCTGTTCTGGTTAAATATGGCAACTTTTCATTTGAAGGTGTTTTTTCAAGTTTTCTGACCTAAATGCATTTGGTAACATAACCTCAAATGGAAACCTCATTTAAACACAATAAAGTAATTCATATTCACGCCACAAAGAAGTTTCGGAGATTACAATAAAGTAATTTTACACAGCTAAATTGGAGAAATTGTCAATTTGCAAAAAAGATGTGAACAGGGTATACCTTGCTGAAAATATTCATAGAAAGAGAAAATTATAGACTCATATTGAAAATATCGCTAAATATTTCCATAAGAACTTTCGGTTATGGGGGTTATCTATCTTATTACTAGAAAATACTCTGCTATAAACCAATTAAATGAACATTTATTTTTGATTTTTTTTTTGTATTGCCAATTATGCTAAATATGTATTATATTTTTAATTCTAGAAATATCATCGAAACATTTATTATCTGCTTCACGTTTGTTTTCTGAGTGTACTCCACTGCAGTCTCCCAGTTCTGATAAAGTCATGCCTGTTTTACATTCAGATGCAGATAGGCCGTTTATTATATCTCAAAAGCCGTTTGGATATTGGCAGCCATCATCTGTTTTACAAACTGACATAACCAGTAAGAAACTACTAAAAAGAAGTCAAATATTAACACATACGTAGCTACAATTATTCATTGCATATTTTTTTTTAAGATTCGCGAACTAATTTACTATCACCGTGTGGGACCTTATTCGCAAATAACTTCAAAAGACAACGCGGGGAGAAAAAACCTATACCTGAAGAACAAAAAGACGACAAATACTTCGAAAGAAGAAGAAGAAATAACCAAGCTGCAAAAAAGTCCAGAGATGCAAGAAAAATTCGAGAGGATCAGGTATTTTGCAAACAATTATTAAATTAGTAGCTTGAATGTATATTACTTTTACACTTAAAATAAATCAGTTCTTTTCAGTACCGATGTGCTAACACTTATTGCTACTGCATTTAGTTTATATTAAAAACTATGATTTTATTAATTCATATAAAATACTAAAAAGTTATTATTACTGTAGAGTAGAAAACGACATTTAATTTGCTTGCAGGTTGCCTTGAAAGCTGCTATATTAGAACACGAAAACGCAATTTTGAGGGCGCAAATATTAACTCTACGAGATGAAGCTTCAACACTTAGACAATTACTGATGGAGAAGAAGGTGTCAGAATTTTAACTAAAATAAAATCAGTGTTGGTATTAAAAGCCGAATCTGGTTAAAGCTGTTCGGCTAGAATTTCAACATCAACAATTTTCTTTAGATTTTGTATTTCTTCATGCATCGATTATAATACTTATAGAAAAATCAACTATATTGCCTTAATGGCGTTCACTGTGTTTTATGTAAGATTGTCATTAACTCTAATTTCTTTAAAACTATGTATAAGATCCAGAAATTATAAATACAGTTATTATTTTTTATAACATTGTTGTTGTCAATAAATACAAGTTGTTGCAAAAACTAAAAAAGAAAACAAAAAAGTCAGTAATACACAACCTGTAATTAAAAAATCTGGTGTGATACATTTACACAACTGTGATCTTATAATTATCCAAAAATTTGATTTTTAATTTTTAAGCATTTGTTATAAATTTTCAAAAATTACAAATTCTACAAAAACGGTACAAAATAGAGCGTTAGTTGAAGAGACGAATTTTCACATATAATCTCATAAGAGCATTAATTCTTTCCGGAAATTTTTTGAGTGCGTTCCAACAACGTCGTATTAATTTGCCCGAGCGGGACGCGAGGGCAAATTAGGACGTTGTTAGAATTCACGAAAAATATTTTCCGGATATGAATTAGTGCTCGAATGCAGATTCGGTAAGAAAATCGTAACGACACAAACCCTAAAAAGAAGTAATGTCTACCTACAAAAAATTTCCAAGAAATTTTGTTGTTGTCTTGGTTATGGCTCGTGAACTAATTTTTCTATTGGTCATTAATGAGTGTCGTACGATTTTCTCTAAAATTTTTAATTAAATTCAAAAATGTAATAATATACCGGGTGTTCTATTTAAAATAAGGGAATAAAAAAATAGAAAAAAGGTAAAATAAACGCATTTTAGAAAATGCACATTAAAAATTTAAAGTTTGAAAAAAATCGAAAAAACTGAAAAATCACAAAAGTAAACGTCTACTTCTCATCTACATAGTACACAAAACTTACATATGAAGTTTCAACGTCATACCAGCGCACATACATCAAACAAGTAGATACACTCATGCCAAATGTTGAAACCTGTCTAGAGTGCCTGGGACAGTAACTCGGGGGGTATTTCTAAGCTTGACTATCAGATGGCAGCACAAAATTCTACCAATCAGAGCCAGTTACTAGTTCTGCTACCAATCATATGTGACAAAGTAGTGGCGCCATCTGTTAGTACTATCGGAAAGTATCTCCAAGAGCCGTTCAAGGTCATCCAAATCGGTATTTTGACATCAAAGGAACCGACAGTGAGTGTCTCTACTTGTTTGATTTATGTACGCTGGACATACTTCATTTCGTTTTTGAGATATTCTGTTCACAGACAAACTGACACACAGACAGACAGCCACACAGCCAAACAGACAAATAAACAAAAATAAGGTTTTTTGTTCAGGGGACTCTAAAACATGAATATCTGTTGAAAACTCAATTTCGAATTTTTGGGGTAAATCCAATACTCCTTTATCGTAAAAGGAATTAAAAAGCGGTAGTCGCAGGCGATAAAAATGAAAAGTAAACAACAAATAGACTCATGTAATGTTAACGAGTTAAAGATAGCGTTTCTTTAAATATATTGAATTACGAAACCGCATTATAGCCCGCAATAAAAAACAAAATTAAGGAGGCCTGGTCAGATTATTAAAGTTGGCAACACTGCTTTGTTTGGTTTTCTGTAGTAATGTCAAATTCAAATGTCAATCGGACTTGAGGCTTGAACAGAATTATTATTCTTGCATATTTAAACAGAATTGTAATTATTAGCAACTCACTTTTATTGAAAAAGCATTTTACTTCGAACAATACCGAACATTATCTTTTTAAATGTTAGGTATGCACTAGGGGTATCTGTTGATCTTTGACAGTTCGTTCTGAATGTATGTCCGCTACCGATCTCGAATCAATACTATGGCCTGCTCTAATTCTTTTTTTTTTCGATTGCTTGGTATTTTAGGCTAAAAGAGACAAAACCATCTCGTGCACCCGACACTATAAATTCACAGCAACAATCTGTTACAATTTTTTGTTGCACAAAAATTAATAAGTAAGGTATATAGTACCATGAACGAAGATGCTCGATATAAACGTCATAACTGTTAATATTCCAAGCAAGTAGCTCAAACGAAACGCCGGTGAGGGGCCGTGGGCATAAAAAGGTACATAATAAATGTACCTATTGGCATGGACAACAATGACTTAATTGATTAGGACTTAACTAATACGCTCCGCCGAACCACATTCAGTAAATGAGTAGCGACGAAAATAGACTGAAAAGGATAACAAACATCCAAAATAAAGAAATAACATTTACTAAAATCAAACATAAATAATTCAATTATTAGTAATTATAACAATCAAACATAGAAATTAACTTTGTGGTTAAAACAGGCCACTAGCATACTGGGTGACAATGAGACTAGGGCCATGCTTATATCTTCTTTATTTATGAATCGATTTGGATAAAATTTTATACCAAGATACTAGACATAATTTCTGATTAGCTGATAGATATAGTCAAAATGGTTGACTTCCGGTTTTACCGGAAATTATACTAACTTTGTTTTTTTAAATAGAACACCTTGTATATTTTATATTTTTCTGCATCTACGAGTCAAATTACATATAATAGTACTGCCAAATTTCAATTATTTTTAAATAAAAATTTTTTTTTTATTAATTTTCAGGTTCAGATAAAGATAAAGTAGTGCATGATGCATATCGTTAGATTGGTAATGACATTTTCTATCTAATGGCAAAATGGCTCTTAGTAGGTGCCATTAAAAAAATGACTTTTTCTTAAAAAACGAGTTTAGCAAATTATATTCTTTTATTAAAGGTTTGTTATTGACCTTATTGATAAAATAGCTATTATTAAGAGTTGCTAGAGTCAATTAGAAAAAAAAATTCCAAGTCAAGGCCTTCTATGGTAAAAAATAAAAATTGAAAAAATAATTTTTTTGTTTAAAAAAATTCAAATTTGGCAAGACTATTATATGTAATTTGACTCATAGAATTAGAAAAACATAAAATATACAGGGTGTTCCATTTAAAAAATCAAAGTTGGTATCATTTTCGGTAAAACAGGAAGTCAGCCATTTTGACTATATCTATCAGCCAATCAGAAATTATGTCTAGTATCTTGGTATAAAATGTTCTCCAAATCGATCCATAAATAAAGAAGATATAAGCATGGCCCTAGTCTTATTGTCACCCGGTATAATAAGAGGAAGAAGAAGAAACAGAAATCTAAGTTCATGGGCGCAAAACAAACTAGAATAGATTACTGACATGTTAATTGTCGTAATAAATTCAACGCAAAAATAGAAAAATAGCACGCGGGACCATGTACGCAAAAAAGTTTGGCCTAAATTAGCATATAAGGTACCGAGCAAGCGAAGTAATAAAGGATTTGAATAAAAAACATCAATTAGTACTCAAGCAAAACCTATACGGGTGGGACCATAGTTATATATAGCAGCAATGAGATAACATGAATAACAAAGTAGAATACTTGTGTAACAAAGAGATGGCCATACGAAAAAATATATTGTAATTAACATATTGAGATGAAATGGCTCTGTGTAAGCTCCACGTTGCGGTGCCAGTATTGAGATGAAAGAGCGCTCATTATTCGCTGTATTTTTATTTGAAAATGATGATAATATTTAATTTAATTTAATTCGCATGTTAATTAATTATCGCCCTTTAAAGAATTACGGCTGTTCATTCAACTGCAAATTCAATGCAGTAAACTCATCGGTAAAACATGAAACTCGCTCAGGTGGGATCAGAATTGTACTATATTTTCAAGTTTGATCTGAATTTAACTATCTCAATTCAAAATCGGTAGTCCAAAGGTGCGGTTCTTAGTAGGTAGGTCAAATAATGGTCCAACTAACAGAAGACACAAATTTGTTGATGGTGCAAACTGCGTATCTGAACGTTTTAAAACCCGTGGAAATATTGTGAAAAAGACGTCAGGTAAGTCATTTACATTTTTCCCGCTTGGCAACTAAATTCGTTTTTGTTTTAGGATGACGTCATTACCGCTCCTTCATTGTTTAGAAGCGGAAACGACGCTACTTCTAGCAATTGTCTTTAGGACGATTGGCTTCTCGCTGGATTTGCAAATTTTGGTGACGCCACTCGAATTTTCAATATTTAGAACGCCGCTGGAGCCCTGGGAACGCGCTAAGCTTATTCACAAAGGTTTGTTCTCGCGTTATACTGCGTATCCCTGCTCTGATGCATAAATTTCAGGCACCCTACATTGTTAAACTTCGAGTCGCTCTGCAACGTAGATGGTCGTAGGTGATGCTGCACAGATTTGATGCTGGAGGTGGTCCTATCGCTGCTAATGTTGACGGTGGCCCTCTTGCAGACGTCTTGGAGTGCAGCCCTCTGGTTCGGGACGCTTCCTTTTTCCGGGAACGAAGCTGGAAAATCCCAGTTGAAACGGTTGCCGATGTCCTCGGAATGGCATCGTAGAATTTTCAAATTTATTTGTGGTGTAAAGCTTCATAAACACTCTCATTTCAACACTGACACATAGGCAATAAAATGCAGTAGTTTTAATAATTTAAAATGAAAGGTTTGTGCACATGCAAAGCCAAACCGCATAAAATTTATTTAACACAAATGGTTTGTTGGCTGCAATTTTAACAGAGCGTAAGTTTATTAAGTCAAAGCATAAGATGGTGGAAATTGTGAGCATAGCAGAAAGGTAAACCGATAAGTGCGGAACTCAATAATTAGTGTATTTAAAGATAAAGTAAAACAGAGCAGAACGATGAGTTTCAAAATAACGTTTGTATGTGCAATCGCAAAGAGACAATTTTAATTATAAGGAAAAAGACAATAATTTAGATTTAAGAAATGTTAATTTTAAATGTATGTATCAAACTTTATTCCTATCGTAACCTTTTTGTATCAAAACTTAGTTCTGTAACTTAGCAACCTGATGCTGGTTTGTTTAATACAAGGGAGAACAATTGAAATTAATTTGTCTTGAAGTTTGTAAGAAATTTGCCCAACTTTTAATTACGAATTTATAATAATAAATGAGCATATTAACAAGTTAATTCACGAGCCAATTCAAAACCCCCTGAAGGTGATTTAAGAATGCTGTTGACAAAGATAGAGCCGATCGTTAACAAATTGATAAAAGCGCACCAGGTCATCCTTCTCATTAAAATTGGGTTATTAGCTGTTACGTGATTTTTATTTTAATATTATGCTTCGTTATTCTGTATGTAATGCGAATGTTACTATGAACAATTTTGAATAAATGATTTTATAATTTTAAGTTTCAACGTATCTTATTTTCAACGATATATTTTCTTACTACTATACAGGGTCCAGCAACGAAGCGGGGGTAGAAGATATTTCTAAAACTATGAGAGCTACATGAAAATTGTGTATATAAAAGTTGTAGGTACGAAAGTGGTGCGCATTAATAAAATATTTTTTATTATACAGGGTGTCTCAAAAAAGTGTGGCGAATCAAACTTTTTTTTTAATGGAATGCTCCATATTTGGATAGCTTAAAAGTTTTGTATTGAAATACTCATCATTTTTATATAAGTTGTATGGGTCTATCGTCAACTGTTTTGGAGATATTAACGATTTTATGCAAAACAATGCTGAACTTCAGGCGGCTGCTGTAAGCTACAGAAAGCAATTGAATGAAGGAAAACGTTATCAAAAAATTATGATTTGTGTAAACTATATTTGAAGTGTAAAATGGTGGATCTGGGTATTAATGCTATACAAGGTGCTCAATATTTGCAAATTTAATAATTTCGATTTTTTTTCAAATGGAACGCCGTAAATATTTTTATATTTTGGAAGAGACCTTTTAATGACCTTTCGTTTGATATTTTACTTCATACCTCTAAATTCAACTGTTTTTCAGATATGCGAGTTTAAACATAAAAAACAATTTAAACCCCTTAAGATGCTTTATTTCAAGGGATAAAAAACCAACGCCGCTAAAATAATAATTTAAACACTTGAATTCTCCGAACAAAAGATAAAACCAAGTTTAGAATACAAAAATCCAACCAGAACCCAAAACTAGAAATAACCAATACGAAAAAAACGAAAAACAGCAAGAGAAACTTAAATCTGATAATCGATTGAATTTTGGGATAGAAAATGAAGTAGCAGAAGAAAGCTCATTAATAGTAGTTTTCCGCCAATCGTACTAGTACTGACACATTATTGACAAAATTTTGTGGAGCAAAGTCAAACATTCCATTACACCCGGCGTTGCTAGGTAATTTACAATAAAACTGTACAGGAATAATATTCCCGGCCTAGGCAAGGAATATTTTTCGAATGTAATTATTGATGACTAGTGAGTCACCCGAACTATGCTTCGGTTGGCTAATTGGAGAGAGACCCTTGGGGCTCCGACCCTCTCCAAGAAAACCCTCGGGGCTCCGCCCCTTTCCAAGGAAGCCCCCGGGGCTCCAACCCTCTCCAAGGGGGCCCTTGGGGTTCCAACCCCCTCCAAAGGGGCTCTCGAAGCTCCGCCCCTCTCCAAGGAAACCTTCGGGGCTCCGACCCTCTCCAAGGAGGCCCGCGGTGCTCTGCACCTTTCCAAGGGGGCCCTCGGGGCTCCGCCCCTTTCCAAGGGAGCCCTCGGGGCTCCGACCCTCACTAAGGAAGCCCTCGGAGCTCCGACCCCCTTCAAGGGGGCCCGCGGGGCTCCGCCCCCCTCCAAGGAAACCCACGGGGCTCCAACCCTCTCCAAGGGGGCCCGCGGGGCTCCGCCTCTTTCCAAGAGGGCCCTCGGGGCTCCGCCCTCTCCAAGGAAGCCCTCGGGGCTCCGCCCCTTTCCAAGGAAGCCCTCGGGGCTCCGCCTCTCTCTAAGGGGGCCCTTGGGGCTCCGCCCCTTTCTAAGGGCGGAAAAATAGTATGTGTATCTAAGACGAAAAGCAACATTCCCGGACTCCTGTGTTGTTGGGCTCGGCATTCTCTCGCCCAACAATATTCACAGTCGTCTGGGAATGTTAAGCTTTTCGTCCTAGATACACAATATACTATTTTCTTCAAACGACAGTAAGATATGGCATTATACTGCTGGATTGATGATGCTAAACTGTCACTTTATTGCCAAGCGGCAGATAATATTATCTGCCGCTGACGAGCGGCAGATAAAGTTATTATCTGCCGCTGACGACTTTATCTGCCGCTCGTCAGCGGCAGATAAAGTTATTATTTGCCGCTGACAACTTTATCTGCCGCTCGTCAGCGGCAGATAATATTATCTGCCGCTGACGGGATCAAGTAATTTTCTTCGAATTTTGTTCACAAAGTTGTAAATAATTTGTTATAAAAACGTTTGAAGAAAATAGTATATTATGTTATTAGGAGGAAAAGTTATATTTTATGTGGTGAGGCTGGACAGATTATCTGCCGAGCTTGCGAGGCAGATAAGTACAGCCAAGCCACATAAAGATACTTTTGCTCCGAATAACATATAGCATTTTTTCTTCAAACGTTTTTATAACAAATTATTTACAACTTTGTGAACAAAATTCGAAGAAAATTACTTGATCTCGTCAGCGGCAGATAATATTATCTGCCGCTGACGAGCGGCAGATAAAGTTGTCAGCGGCAGATAATAACTTTATCTGCCGCTGACGAGCGGCAGATAAAGTCGTCAGCGGCAGATAATAACTTTATCTGCCGCTCGTCAGCGGCAGATAATATTATCTGCCGCTTGGCAATAAAGTGACTGTTTAGCATCATCAATCCAGCAGTATAATGCCATATTTTACTGCCGTTTGAAGAAAAAATGCTATATGTTATTCGGAGCAAAAGTATCTTTATGTGGCTCGGCTGTACTTATCTGCCTCGCAAGCTCTGCAGATAACCAGTCCAGCCTCGCCACATAAACTATAACTTTTGCTCCTAATAACATAATATACTATAATCAATTTATTTTTATTGTTAAAGTGCACACTAAATATTGGCTGCACGAGAAAGAAAATCGTTTTTCTTCCCATAATAAAGAAAAAAATCTGGTGTGATACACTCACACAACTTCCTTTTACAGTGATCTTATAATTAGTCAAAAATTTCATTTTTAATTTTTAACCATTTGTTAAAAATTTTCAAAAATTACAAATTCTACAAAAACGGTACAAAATCGAGTGTTAGTTGAAGAGACAAATTTTTTCTAGAATTTTAAGGTGAATTCAAAAATGTAATAATATACCGGGTGTTTTATTTAAAACAGGAGTTAATAAAAAAATAGAAAAAAAAACAAAAGAAACCCACTTTAGAAGTATTCAACTGGAAAATCACCTATCTCACATTAATACACATTAAAAATGTAAGAAAAATGTAAAATTAAAAAAAAATCGTTAGAGCCGTTTTTGAAAAAATCGAAAAAAACTGAAAAATCACAAGAGTAAACACCTACTTCCGGTTATGCGATTTTCTTCAAAAGCTTGCTGTCTCATCTACATAGTACACAAAACTTATATATGAAGTTTCAATGCCATACCTCTTTTCGTTTTTGAGATATTCTGTTCACAGACACACAGACAGACACACACACAGACCAATGAAAAAAATATGTTTTTTGGGATCAGGGGACTCTAAAACGTGAAGATCTGTTGAAAACTCAATTTCGAATTTTTGGGGTGAATCCAGTAGGTACTTCCTTTATAGTAGTAAAAGGAAGTAATAATTAATCAGCTGTAAATAAAACTAATGAAAAAACGACTACATTTGTGGTAAAATTCGAAACCATCGCAGGAAAAATAATATATCACACGCCTGCGGAAATGACCATTGCAAAATTCGTATATGTTATTCGAGCGCGAGCGACAGCGGACTTTTATAGTCATTTTGCAATAACCCTCTTTCCGAACTAGTATTACAATATACTAATATTATAGCTAAAGATTGCAGGGTATCACATCACATTAAAGTGACTGCAGAATTCATTGGTTTAAAGAATTTAGCTTGCTTCGACGATTACAAATAAAAAAATCTGCCGTTCAGAGGTAATATAACGAAATTGTGAATTTATCTCCTGTTTTTACCATTTTTATTTGTAGACATCAGAATTCCTGTTATAGTCTTGTGGTATATAATTCTATAATAAATTTTACGTCTAGAGTGCTGATGCTTCATTTAAATTACATAAAGCCACAGAACTCAAGACATGAAATTTTGTTGATCACTTTATATGATAACGAAGGAGCCTATTCTTTGATGTAGGGAATTTAACGATATGTAGTTGGTTTAATAATTGGCAATGGTGACTAATCATTTCAAATGTTTGAAATTTGTTAATTGTTGGTTTTGGCGGTTAACATTTTGAAAACTGGGTGAAAATGAGTGAAATAATAGAAAAGAAAATACGTGAATATGGCCAAAAGAGAAAACAGGGTTCTTTGCAGCAGTGTGTCGCCAACCTTAACGTTAGCGAGGTTAGCAGTCAAATTTGTATGAAAAGTGTTTCCCTAACCTATCTTATTTACAGCTTACATCTTTAATTGTTAAAAGATTAAATAGTCCTTATTTCGAGCATGTGTGGGATTATCTTATGCAAGCATTTACTGATTCTTCTGAATCCCACAAAAAGAGATTTAGCATTGCATCTACTCTATTGCATGAATTGGAAAAAGGCATAGTATCGAGCACACAATGCAGTGCTCTTATAACTAGACTGTGCACTGAATTACCAAAGTTTAAACCGGAGCACTTGATTAATATGTGTAACTTTTGCATTGAGTGTATTCAAAAAGGAAATGTATCGGAAATGTGGTAGGTATAGCATTACTCTATGTAAACATGCAAATCCAAGCGAGTGTTTATATAGTTAACAGTAAATTAATTTTTCGACAATTCTGATATCCTACCATATTATGAAACCATGGTATTGTTCATATATACAATGTGACTTGTGGCAATCCTTTATCTAATAGACTTGTCTGTCTGGGACGCTGTTTTGTCCGGGACGCTGTTTCAGCAGCCAAACCGTAAGAGCTAGAGAAAAAAGTTATTAAAGTTATATGTTTGGAATGGTCATGTCAGATCAGGAACCGAATTTCAGTCACGTGACACTTCCGGTTTTCGAGAAATTACGTGATTTCCGTCCGTCCGGGACGTTGTTTTGTCCGGGACGCTGTTTCAGCAGCCAAACCGTAAGAGATAGAGAAAAAAGTTATGAAAGTTATATGTTTGGAATGGTCATGTCAGATCAGGAACCGAATTTCAGTCACGTGACACTTCCGGTTTTCGAGAAATCACGTGATTTCCGTCCGTCCGGGACGCTGTTTTGTCCGGGACGCTGTTTCAGCAGCCAAACCGTAAGAGATAGAGAAAAAAGTTATGAAAGTTATATGTTTGGAATGGTCATGTCAGATCAGGAACCGAATTTCAGTCACGTGACACTTCCGGTTTTCGAGAAATCACGTGATTTCCGTCCGTCCGGGACGCTGGGTCGTCCTGGACGCTGTTTCAGCAGCCAAACCGTAAGAGATAGAGAAAAAAGTTATTAAAGTTATATGTTTGGAATGGTCATTTCAGGTCAGGAACCGAATTTCAGTCACGTGACACTTCCGGTTTTCGAGAAATCACGTGATTTCCGTCCGTCCGGGACGCTGGTCCGTCCGGGACGCTGTTTCAGCAGCCAAACCGTAGGAGATAGAGAAAAAAGTTATTGAAGTTATATGTTTGGAATGGTCATGTCAGGTCAGAAACCGAATTTCAATCACGTGACACTTCCGGTTTTTGAGAAATCACGTGATTTCTCGAAAACCGGAATTGTCAGTATCTCCTTTTTTGTTTTATTAAATGATACATTTGTCTCACTGGTTGCTAGTATGTTTATAATGTTCACAAATATTTATACAATACCATAATGTTAAATTTTACCCACAAGCAAATCATTTAACGTCGAGACGTTAATGATTCAAGAGTGGATAATATTTTTTTTCAAATCTGCGAAATAAACACGGTTTCTACGATACCAAAATTGTGACAGAAATAATGAATTATTCCCTAGAAGAGAGAAACGTACCTAGGGAGTTTTCATTATGACTGAAACAACAATTATGTCAAATTCGAGGTTAGCAGGTTAGGTTTTGCGTCAGTCTGTGTCAAAACTAAAGTACTATATAGTAGGTCCTGGGAACGCGCGAAAACATTACGGCACCGACATAGTTTCACTCTGAGTACTACGCGTCTTGTGCGCATGCCTGAGAATTTGAACTCCGCCTTTAGAAGCGAATTTTAAAATTGACCATGAGGTTCACTTTTCCACCTCACTGGAAGACACTTGCCCACAGCTCACCACGTACGTAAAAGAGTTGGTTGTCTGTCTCACTTACGCTGTGACCTCCCCACTCATAGCCGCTAGCAATATAGTAGTATTAAATATATGGTCAAAACTGATTTAAAACCCATATCTGTATGACTTACTATATTGCTAGCAGGGCCTGGGAACGACCGAAAACATTACGGCACCGACATAGTCTGACTCTGAGCATTACGCGTCTCGTGCGCATGCCTGGGAATTCGAACTCCGTCTTTAGAAGCGAATTTTAAACTTGACCACTTCCCCACCGTGCGGACGACGCCGATGCCCAGTGTCGCATTGCACACACTGAACACAAAAGTGTGGTGTGCTCTCTGCAAATCGCTTTTAACATTTATAGCATTTAATACTGGTTTTCCTGTTTTTTGCGGGGACAGTATCTGCAGTTGGGGGTTTCTCCGTCATCAACTGGTTCGTCTGAAATTTCAGCCATTGAAAGTGGTATCAACTTTTTTTTAATTTGTAATTTTAGTAGATTTGTAAAAGCACGTTCTGCCATATGTGGTCTTGTTAGTTCAATCACTAATGTTTGCAAGTACATACAACGTGCATATGTATAGTTTGGCATATTAGCTCGAAGAACAACGTAACTGTTTATTCCGGCTATATTCATCAATGTAAAAAATACAGTCATTGGCCATCTGCAGGTAATTCGTGATACTTAATACAATCTTTTCAATTGGTCTACTCCAGCTTTTATTACATTATAGAACGTTATCACTTCTGGTTTATAAGGTTCTGCTGTTTCGGGGTCAATGGTGTCATTTTCATGCATTGCAGAGATCAGCAACACATTTTTGTTCTTCAGCATGTAGGAAACTAAAAAGCAATCTGTTCCAAATCCAAACATGCTGCTACAGATTGGCCTTTCTTTCGTTGCAACAAATGTTGGAAGAATTTCAGTTTTATTCTTCGTTATAGTACCGACAAAAGTCTGAAGTAATAAATCAATCGTCTAAATTACTGTGTGACGATTTGAAAACGCCTGCTAGTTACAAAAGTCCAAAACAAGCTTTAATTTCTTTTACACTGGTGTTTACTACATCTAGCTTACTTGCATAACTTGTTCGAGGTTTCTTCAAATATGCATTAGTGCAATTTACAATTTTAATAATAATTTATTCAGTAATAAATAAACTCCTTACGTCGTAAGGAACTTTAGCATTCTTTGTTTCTCCCTTTACTCCAAGGGGGCGAGTAACTATGTTATGATGGCGATTACAACACACTTTTTTTACGGTTAACTTTCCAAATTGTCTTTTCCTATGTAATTAGGGCCGGGCCGTCTTGTTTTTCACAACCGGTTGTAATCACAGAATCAGCATAGTCATCATCGGCAGATGCTTCAGAATCAGCCAAATTATCAAGATGGTTTTCAACGGAATCCACATCGTTTTACTCATTATCTAATATTGAAAGCTCTGCTTGATTTCATTCCGCTATCTCATCCTCTCTTTCTAATTCTTTCCAAATTTTTAAAAGCCATGCTTCTTTAGGATCCATTTTCAAAACTTGGTTGACTAAAATTGTGTTTATCAAGTTATTAAAACAATTAGTACAAAGCGCAGTTCAATAAATACCTTCAATTATACTAAAAATATAAACCACAAAAACCAGCTAAGCTTGTAACACCAATACCTGCACAGTGAGCACTGCGCTCAACGTAACACACCCAGCTACAATGACACCTTAACTGTTTTAACAAATATTTATTAAACTGCAGTTCTGTGTCGTTTCTTATATGTATACTGAGTATTAGGTGTTTGAAAAAGTTTGTACTTGCCGAAATGTGACCTATGAACAGGAAATTCCACAAAGGTGAGCGCGGCGCTCATCCCACGAACAACGCAGGGTTAAATGTACTTAATGACATTTTCAAATTTTATACTGTTTTTACTAATATGCTAGTAAATAAAATATTGTATGCACCACGGGAGATATTCATGTTTTTTACCTTCAGTTGACTTAAAGAGCTCGGGCCAAAGGCCCTCGGTCTGTAACTATGTCAACTTCGGGGAAAAAACGTATTCATATCTCTCTTAATGCATAAATATCTATATCGTTGTGTATAATACAAAATTTTATTCAATTCTTATACTTTCATTAATCAATAAATATCTTTAAAAAAAGAAAGTCGTGAAAAGTTAGAGTCTCCTGTGATTCGTGTTATACATTTGGCAGTACTGAAGTGTATTGTCAGTCTATGTCAAATTCGAGGTTAGTAGGTTAGGTTTTGTTTGTTATTTGACGCAGACTGACCCAAAACTTAACCTGCAAATCTCAAATATGACATAGTTTGACAATGCTACCAACAAAGCAGTAGTGAGTGACAAATAGATAAAATCCTATTTTATGCTTCTGAAATGAACAGTTTTTTCAACGATCTTTACAGAATGTATAATTTTGTAGCTAAGAAAGGAAAGCGCTCATGCCAGGAGGAAAATGGTAAACAAATTAGTGTAATCTTGAAAACAGTTGTCTACACTACACGATATTCTGCTTTCAATTGAAGCTTAAATTGTTAGTAATTTTTATTACAAAATCTGACATTGTTATATCTAAATCGCATAAGATTAACTTTCTGTAGAGGTCTTAGAAAAAAATCATAAGTAGGTGTATTGAGTGATGTGGGTCGGGTAAATACCCAGTGGGTAGGGTATTTATAAATGGGTATTTACCCCTGCCTCGGGTAAATCCCTAAAAACTGGGTATTTATCAAATTTGTAATATTTAGAAAGCTAAGTTAACTTTTACTCACATAATAATATTATTTTAATAAATAAACTACATATAAATGTACTGGAATATTTTATGTAAAATAACAGCTTAAATGTAACATTACATAAGTATTCACCCAGGTAAATTTATCGTTTATCAGGGAGGAAAATTTTGTAGCTGCTGAAGTTTATAGAAATAAATGAGATGTAATAAATTTTGTCCGTCAGAATTTACACAAAAATTGAGGGACTTTGTGATGACTCTGACTCCGGAGATAGGGATGATTTATCTTGTTTGCACTGCATTATTTTCCAACTTGTTTCCATTTTTGGAAAATGAACTTAACATTAACTTGAAGTAATCCTTATATTTATTAACATTAATAATAATATATACTTATAGATATAGTAAGAAACAATTTTAATAAAGCAAAGAAAACCCAAAATTATATCGTGTGTTCCAAAAAAAACTCATTTAGGGTAGGCTTTGGAAAGAAAGGTAAGACAATCGGCAGTTCATTTGCATCAATGGGTATATCTAAAGTTACAGCAAACTTCAATTTGATCATGGCATGCTGCGAATGAGTTTTTTTTAGAACACACGATATAAATAACGTTGTATATCGATGGGAGGGACCTCGATAGGCGAGTGCGGCGACCGCTTGCAGTCGAGGTCACAGGGGTTTTTCGGGAGTCTGTGGCCGATGGTTCGAATCCGGACCTCGGCAGTTGTCAGCTCCAGGAAACCCCTTACCATAGGTTAGGTTAAGGGTAGTTTAAGGTAGTTTTAAGGTAGTGGTAGTACACTAGTACGCACAATGGGCCCGGAAAAGTGGCCTAAGTGCTGTAAGACGTACAATCCAACTATCCAACTATATCGATGGGACCATAATGATATGTAACAGTAATGAGATAACATGAACAAAAGCAAAGAATACTTGAGTAAGAAAGAGATAACCATACAAAAAAGTTATTTTTGTATGCATATTTTGTTGACATATGCCATAATTAAAATGAGCGCAAGTCTACATAAATATTTGTTTCTATGTTCATCTCTTTCTTAAGCCTTGAATTTTGTTTTTATTCATGCTATCTCATTGTTACATGTTACACATAATTATGACCCCATCAGTACTTTGGGCTGTAAATGTTCTTAGTGCAGCTATTTTATTCTACATTTTTATAAAATTCGAATAGAACACCTTCACTTACCAATCAATTATACTGGTTAGATTAGCTTTAAGATATTTGCAAATCAGGCTATAAATACCCATGTAAATACCCATTTTGGGTATTTACCCGTGTAAATACCCCGGGTATTTACCCTTAAAAATAAATACCTGGGTAATTTACATCACTAGGTGTATCTCTGGAGGAAAGTGTGTATTCACTGTAAAATTCATTCATCCACATATAAAAATAGCTATTATATCTTATAAAGGTTTTATGCTACACATGATATAATATCATACCATATGACCGCCGAACATCTCGGGTTGCAAACCCGGTACTTCCGGCCAAACGAGCCATACAATAAATAAATAAACAAAAATTCTTATTGATTTAATAATTATTGCTATGCACTAGTTATTTTTCATAATTGAATAAAGTACCCACAATTTAATATGAAACTTTACAGCTGGAAAGATGTATTACCTGAGCTCTTAAATGTCTTGGTTAAATGCAAATGTGTAGAATATAATGATACTGAAATGACAGGTTTGGAATATAAAACTCAACTGATAAACTCTTTGTGTATGCTAGTGTGGTCTCCAAGTATTATAACTTCGTTGACCTCGATGTTCATGTAAGATTCTTCCGGGGGATTAATAAACCATATATTATTTACACAAACTGTTTTTAGAGACATGCCTTTAACAAAAGAGGAGCACTTACAAGTAGTAAACAAATTAGGACAAAACATGGAAAAGCTGACGTGCCAAGAAATCCCAGCTTTCGTCTATCAGTTATTAAAACTTTGTCGTTATCAGAATTGCAGATCAATATTTTTGCGGTTGCAGTATTATTTTGGAACTCGGATTTATAGTAAAATAAATTTAAACGAAGATATAAATTCAGACACTAATAATATGGATGTAATTGGTAATTCAGCATAGCCACTGTTCTGAATGTAATGATAATGAAATTTTTTCAGGGGATGCCAATGACGAGGAAGCAGTGGAAGTTGAAAGTACTGTTCTTTACCACATATACCAATCGACTTCGGTAGACAGTGAAATTATAAAAGATTATTTAGCATCTTTAAAGAATATGATCAAATCTCCCGAGTTCATTTTACATCCGTTCCAATTTACGGTGTTGCTAACTATTTCTAGCGTTTCAGCATGTGAAGAAAGAGTTATGGAAATTCTTAGATCATGTATCTCTAGGACTCTTCAAGAAGAACAGAGAAAAACTGAATCGTCGTGGTTTATGGAAATGGTTCCAAGTTCTTGCAAAATTAAGGACATATTACGCCAAATAATTGATTGCAGGTAAATTGTGTTGGAATTTTAAGGTTCATATGGGTTAAGCACTTTCTGAATTTAAAATATGTATTACACACTATAGCCGACAAATGGTTAAGTAAGTACCAATTTTTAAAAAGGTATTTACTTAATGTCGTTAAACAGGTCGAAGCATAACAATCATAAACAACATTTCTACAATAGAGGCAGGCAATAACAAGAAATTATAAAATAAGCAAATATCTCATAAACTTAACTTACAACTTAACTATATAGAAATATCATTTTTAGAGTTGTATACTTTTGTAACTCAGTTTCATTAAGAATTTTCAGAGTCTGCGTCTTAAATTGATTTATAGATATAAAATAGATATTTATGTATTTAGTGTGTAAAGAGAGCCATTTTGGTATGAGGATGCGAGTTTCGTGCCGAGCGGCAGCAAGGCGCGAAAAAGCAACCGAATACCAAAATGGCTCTTTACACTCGAAATACATACAAAATTTTTTCTACGGTCCTAAATAAATGACAAAATTGTTGAATAATTGAAATTTCGATTCACACCATTTGATGAAGTCGTTGTACCGTCGTTCATAAAGGCCGCGCGATTTGGCCGGCAACAACTCATTGGTTGCTGTCTGGGCCGCTTCAAATACTTCAGGCGGGGTGCAATTATCTTCAGATTTCATCTTCAACTTCACAAAAACTCACAGATTCAATAAAACTGTTGCGTGATGATGGACGCGCCGTGATGCAATTGTCAATAATTTTAGCCAGTTCCAGAAAAATGACGAATTAAATTAATAATCAGGTTAGCCATGGCGATGCGTAAAGTAAAATGAAGTGACGCGATTATTTCATTAAGACATTGTTTACGTGGTTGCAATGTTAAAATGGTTACTAGGGAAAAAATGTGTGAATCGCTAACTTTTCGCATTGACGGTGAGGTTTTAATAGTCGGTTTTAGAGGTGACCGTAGAAAAAATATATTTACATATTCACGAGAATTTATAACATGCATCGTTCTATACAGGGACTGGTAATTTATGCAGTTAACATATAGTACTAATATAAGGGACCAAAATAAGCATTTTTTCTTAATAAGCGGCTAGTCGAAAACCAATAATAATTAAAATGCAAATCTTTAAAAATTATCTACTTATTGAATAACGCTGATATTAGTTTATTAACATAATACGTCAGTTTTTGGTGTCTTAAACAAATGAAGAACAATAAAGCACCAGGCCCAGATGATCAGGTAAGAGTTGATAAAAATAGGAGGAACTACAACATTAGAAACTCTATTCAACCAATGTCTAGATACCGGAATAACACCCAAATCTTGGAATAATGCTAACGCCATTTTCATATGCAAAAAGGGCAATAAAAAAGATTTGAGAAACTACCGACCGATTTCACTGCTATCGCATAGATACAAGCTCTTAAGGGCTCGAAAGTGTATTGTACGCTCGTATTTTAAGTCACTCGGCTCTGCTACACTTCGCCTCGTTTCTCAAATATACTCGCACGATATATGCCACTTTCACAGCTTGTTATGTACAGGAAGACCTCGCTGTTCGCGGGGGTTACGTTCCAGAAGAACGCCACGAAGCGCAAAACTGTGATGCGCAAGTAAACACATAAATGATAAAAACGCGGTTAGGTTCCATTAACTAGATTTATTTATACTATGCAACCTCAAAAAAACAAAACTTTTCTGCGTTTTTTGTCTGGCAAATCTGAAGCATAAACTTTACGCTTTGACATGGTTTTCCATGTTTTAAAAATTAAACTCAATTGAATTTTCAGCAGAAACGCTCGAGAAGACAGTAAAGCTTGAACTAAAATTCCATACGTAGCATAAGTCTGCCACTTGAATCTAGAGCTTGAATGTTCATTTGTTTATTCAAGTTATAATTTTACAATTTATTTCAAGTCCAATTTGGTAATAAGAGATTCAAAAGAATAGGCTCGATAAGTGTGTTTACAAGTTCGTGATAAATAATGTTATTTAGGTGTTCATGACATAAACCACATACGTCTGCTTTATTTACTTACGACCGGTCTTATAAAGGTCACTAATATGACGTTAACTTTAAATCGCTGTTAAAATAAACAAAAGCTCATCAAAACGTTGGCGCTTAATTAGTAATAGCTATTTATGCAACAAGTGCTAAAAGTCGAGTTTTATGCGCGAGACATGAAAATTATGAAACGAAGCCGAAGGCTGAGTTTCATAACATGTCTCACGCATAAACGACTTTTAGCACGCGTTGCATACAATATTTTAGCTACGACCACTACTAAAAGTAGGCCTTTTAGCGCTAGCTTGTTTCACTAAAAGTGACGTTTTATAGTTTACCGTGTTTAAAGAAATCAGCTGTTTACTTTTATAACATGTGCTAAAAGTGAAGCGAGGTTCAAAACTACAATTTCGAACTGCAAGTGAAGTTGTAAAGCTATTCTAGTTGCTTCTTGCGTTACAGGTAAAGCGTTTTTGAAATAATTAAAGCGTTATGTAATGAATACAGTCATATGTGGAGTATCATTAATTACATTTCGTAACTCACCTTGACAGCACGGGCGTGGCCAAACAATCGCCACCGCTGCGCAGGCCTACTATTCATTATGACATAAATTAAAAGCGTCGCAGATGCCAACCTTTCTTAAATCGATATTTATGGATTAATAACGGTAAAATTAAGGTCGTAGATAAAATATTGTATGCAATGCGTGCTAAAAGTCGTTTATGCGTGAGACATGAAAATTATGAAACAAAGCCGAAGGCGCATAAAAGTCGACTTTTAGCACTTGTTGCATAAATAGCTATTATCTACGACCTTAATTTTACCGTTATTAATCCATAAATATCGATTTAAGAAAGGTTCGCATCTGCGACGTTTTTAATTTGTCATAATGAATAGTAGGCCTGCGCCACGGTGGCGATTGTTTAGCCACACCCGTGCTGTCAAGGTGAGTTACGAAATGTAATTATTGATACTCCACATATGACTGTATTCATTACATAACGCTTTAATTATTTCAAAAACGCTTTACCTGTAACGCAAGAAGCAACTAGAATAGCTTTACAACTTCACTTGCAGTTCGAAATTGTAGTTTTGAACCTCGCTTCACTTTTAGCACATGTGCTAAAAGTAAACAGCTGATTTCTTTAAACACGGTAAACTATAAAACGTCACTTTTAGTGAAACAAGCTAGCGCTAAAAGGCCTACTTTTAGTAGTGGTCGTAGATAAACAAATTTTTATGCACTTTTGTTTATTTTGACAGTGAATTAAAGTTAACATCAGATTAGTGGCCTTTATAAGACCGGCCTTTAGTGTGTGAAAGTTGAAACAGTTGGCAATTCCATCCGCGAACGGCAAAGAAAAGGGAGCAGAAATGTGTTCCGTGTAAAATCAAATCAGCCAGCCGCGAACAGAGAGGTCTGCCTGTATCAAGAATACTATCTATTTTTGCTGAAACTTTTATAAGAATTTTCAGACACACATAATACATATGCCGCAATAGAGATTGAAATAATGTTACAAATCTCAATTTCATTATACTGTGTTTCATAAACTGGTTTGTCTATATTTAAAAAAACAATTGAATTGTTTCCAAATGAGCCTTTATCTAACAATATTTAATAATGTATTGTGCATATTGAAGAAATTTAGTTTTAAATTGGTTGTTTACTTTTCAGTGTAGCAGATCGGCATTTAGTTATTGAAGGTTTGATACGATTAGCATATATTTTACTGGGAGTTGGCGCAATGCTAGGTCGTGATGGAGATGTAATTGCTGAAAAACAGTGGCTATTAGGGAAAATGATTATCTTAAAAATAATTAAAAAGAAGAGGCAGATTGCTCCATGTATTATTAAGTCTCTAAGCGATCGAATAGTTACTGGCCAAAACGTCTATCAATACATTGGTAAGTAATATCTATTATATAATAAATAATTTTAATTACCTTTTTTAATTTTAATCTGCTATACATATATTGAAATGGGTTTAAGCCTACAACTTGGCTCTGTTTGCAGTGCAAAATATTTAGCCAAGTCAATAAAGCTCAGAGTTAAGATATTTTATGAAATTGCAATTAAAACAATAACAAAAATATTAAATGCATTGGTAATGAGATGCGAGAAGTAGTAATTAAACGGATAAAGGCACGCATAAGCAAAGCATATTTCAGAGAGTTTGAATAAAGTAATATAATTAAATAAAATAGGTTTGTGCATATTTAATGCCAAGCCAAACAAAATTAATTGACACAAAAGGTTTGTTCTGTGCAGACAAAATGAACGTAATTATTAATAAAAGTATATGTCAGTGAATGACAAGCAATCTGAAAGGTAAATGAGATCGCAATAAAGGATAATAGAAAATTACAAAGAGCAATCCCGAAATTAGGCAACGGAAAGGAAAGAAAGCGAGCAAGGTGTGTAAATTTGAACTCAGTTTTCAGTGCATTAATAAGACAAAGTGAAAAAGCAGTGCAGTGATTTTAAAACATTTGTGTGCGTAACGGAAGGAACAATGATAGTTATAAGCAAAGGACAATTTTTATTAGATTTAAGAAAATGTTAAAATTTATGTAATCAAACTTTACTCCATTTGTGTATTTTGCTATCAAAACTAATTTCTATTTCACAAAAATTATCGCGGTAACATAGCAACGCGGTGCGTTTTTGTAAGAAGACAATAAAAGAACAATTGAAATGATAAATTAAGACAGTTTGGGAAATTGTACTCCCTTAAAATTAATGTTTTTACGAGAATAAAAGTGTTCACCAGTTTTAAAAGTGTTGCATTTTATTATACGCGTCATTACCCAGCTGTGGAAATGTTTGCGGCATTTTCCGCCACGAAAATTAAAAATTTTCCAATCTCATCTGAGACTGAAGATCGGCAGCCGACAACTGAAATTTTAGAACTTTGATTACGGCATCCTGAGTGAAAGTTGCAGCCAGGGGAGGGTTTTCAGCAGAGAAATTCCAGCAGCGTCATCTCCGATCATCTTTGTGCCAATTTTGGACATCTGTACGAGGTAGAAACTTTCTGTAAATTTGAGCGTCAGAATTTGAGAAACTTAGTAAAATACGAGATTGAACCTTGCTGAAGAGGCCTATCGCATATCAAGGGGTCCATCTACGCCGTAATCTAAAAATTGCATAGCGTCACTAAATGTTGTGAAATTGGCGGATTACCAAGCAGCAGAAACAAGTGAATGGATGGCGTCCTATCTACGTCATTCCTGTAACAATGAAGTGTATGTTTTGTTGCCAAGCGATAATTGAATCAAATTACGTGATGATTCCTGGTTAACTTCACGATTTTTTTTTTCATTCATGTAATCGCTATTGCACTGGCGAAGTTTTTGTGTCATCTGACAGATTGTAAATTTTATCTACCAGAACCGCGTATATGAGCTACTCAAGGACGAATAATCTAAAATGAACTACTAATTTGTGAATATAGTGAATTTCTGAATCCAACCTGCGATAAGCAGTTTTGTGTTTGCCAAGAGCTAGCTTAAATAATAATGCAGTTCAATAAAATAGTAAAAAAGGGGCATTCAACCATTTTATTTTGAACATCAGCTAATACATTTTATTTTAACTAGCCTTAAATTACTGACAGGCAAAGTGAGCACAGTATAAAAATCAACCTGAGAATTGTGTGGTGATTTGCCCTAATTTATCTTATTAATTTTGTACCAAAATAATAACCAACAAACAGCCGAGGTCATCATTGCATATTTATAGGCACCGCAACGTGGAGCCTTTGCAATATATGACCATACAGAGAGAGAGTTATTACAATTTTGAGGTGTACATTTATTTCTTTGATTTGCAAAATGTTTGTAAAGTAGTTCTATATACGTAGTACATATTTAACATAAGAAAATAATAATTGTTTTTTTATATTTCACATGAACAAAAATACTTAATTACTGTATGAAATCAGGCACAATTATATACAACAGGAATGCCATATTGTATTAAAATGTGTTTTAACTGAACATACATATTTTATAAGATAAATATATTAATTATTTGCAATTTGTTTTAGATTGTGTACATATTCTCAGCCAAAATATGTCATTAATTCTGCTGGAAAACCAAAGCTGTGTGATCCAACTTATAGAATATTTAGTAGAAATACCAGGACCCGTTGCCAATCAATTATTCGATGCAATTTTGCCATTAACAAAAGTGTCACCCACAATTAGAGATCATTTAATACTTTTGCTAAGGAAATCTCTTTATTCCCGGTAAGCAGTACTTTTGTGTACAAGATTTTTATCACCTTTTTTAACATTTTTTCTAATAAGTTAAACATTACAATGTTTTGATATACCGGCCCATAATTAGATACAATTTTGAATACCAAAAATCTCAACTGATTTTCTTTTTAAAGCTTAAATGATGTCAAACAATGACTGTTACTATGTAGAAGTGCATTTGCTGCTCACAGATAATTTTTCTGCATATGGTGATTCTGATATATTTTTATCTTCATATCTTGAGCGTAATTGTACTCTGAAAAAGAAAATAAAGAGCTGCAGATACCCTGTGCCATAATTATAACACAGTGTTATTTGGAATTCCTAAATTTCATTAAAACAAAGCACATCTGGGGCTAAGGATGTTGAATATGTGATTGTGGACTTTTAGTTCGATCGTCTTTGTAGGATGTATTACTGCATAGAAAATCATTTGACGTTTTCGATTACTTAAATATCTTCCAGTTTAAGAATACCTTTTATAATATAGCAGATTTATTATAGAACTAAGCAATTTGATAATTTCATCATGCTGCAAACAAGATAGTACAGTGAGCGCCAAAAAGCATTGGTCAGTTTCAATACCTAATAAAAACCCATACACTTCACCTATGGAATCAGTGATAATTTCTTCATAAATAGGAAACTTGGGAGTTTTGTTTCAATGTTTGACATCCTCCGAAAGTGACAGTTTGGTGTGCTGTTTCACCGTCAAAGATTGTCGGGGCTCATTTTTTCGAGGAAATTGGTGAAACGGCAACGGTTACATCTCAAAGACATTACATGCTTTAAAGATCTTTTTATCGCAAATAGAGGAGATAGTAAATGAATTTTGGTTTCAACAGGACGGTGCTACAAATTACACCGCAAGAATTAATACGAATCTCCTACGACAATCGTTTCCAAATAAACTGATTTCTTGCTATGGTGACCTTCATTAGCCCTCGAGATCGCAGGACATAACCACTCCTGATTTTTTCTTTGGGATTACTTGAAGAGCAGAGTATTTACAAGAAAGATAAGAAATCTGGAAAAGCTTAAAATGTTTATTCGGGAAAATATTGAAGCATATGCAGGATATGCGGCAACGTGTGATGAGAGATTTCGGCCACCGTTTAAAAGAGTGCATTCAACAAGAGGGGAGTCATTTAACCGACAGCATTTTTCATAAGTGAATCTCCCATTCTTAGTCTTTAAGAAATAGTTCTGATTAACTGTGTAATTTAAGCAAATAAATTGTTATTACAAATTGAAACTGACCAATGCTTTTTGGCGCTCACTGTACAAGTAAACATTAAATAATTTTGCTCTTGTTAATTTTCCGTATACATTGTTAATGTATTAGTTCCATTTATTTACATATTCTTTCTCCATGCTTCTATTAATATCTCATTTAAAACATTGCAACTCTCATTTCATATGTCCATATATTACATACGAAAAGTAAATGTAAAATCGGCACCTTATAAATTTCAATCTTTTTTATAGGGTAATGGAAACAAGACAAATGGCTGTATCTGGTTTCCTAAAATTAATCAAAAATCTGAAAATATCAAACCTTGCAGCACTTAGTCAGTCCAGCAGTTCTAGTGGGCGTTCTTCCTCTGCGCATTCATTGTTGACGCAGGTGTCGCTCACATGCACAGGAAATATGACGGCAAGTGCATTTAGTAATGAAGCACTCTGTTTAGAAGTGCTGGGAATTCTCAGGCGTTGCTTTATGCAGCAAACTGAAGTTAGAAGTCAACTTTATGAAGGTAAAGAAAATAAATTATTTATTTACTTTTTTTTTAATTTATAAATTATAAAACTATTCAAGAACTAGTATAGTACAGATTAATATTCTACTGCCCTGCTGTCGTATATAGGGTAATTCAATTTCTAAACTGCTGTTGGGATTTCAAAATTAGTCGGAGATACAAGATCTATTATATTGGAGCTAAGTTGCAGATTCTAACACTGAAAAATATTCAAAATATAAATTGGACCTAGCACTCTTCATTTCTGAATTTTTCCCAAAAACCAAAAATTAATCATTTTTATTTTGTCATTATAAGTCGATTATTATGTTACTTAGATCAAAACTATCTCAACATTATGAGTACACTTTAAAGAAGAACTCAAATCTTAATTTACATTTTCATTTGTTTTCATAATTTCTCAGTTATCGTAAATAACTTGCTCATTTTAAATGCAGATTAGAAATTGTTGACATTGTTGAAAAAAGTTTATTTTTAGCGATTCAGTAATGTAAAGTTTTCTGTACTTTGTTAGCAATAATATCCTCCATATCTTCAAATATCGCAATACCACGAGAGTATACTTGAGGGCCCGCCAGCTAGACTCAGTGAAGACAGCGTGCAGTTCTTTAAATGATGTAATTACCAAATATAATAAGCGCTAACAAGTCTTTAAATTACAACAAATATACTCAGATAGGTCGAAAATTTATAAACTCAAATAATCACAGCAGGCAATAACACAATACCTGAAATACACATAATAACATTAGCAGTATAACATATTTAATTAGCATTGAAGTCGCATAAAATAAAGCTAGTACATAAAATTTTCCATGAAAGCCAGTACTTGAGATGTCAGGACATGAATTAATCAAAAGGCGCACTCCCAAATAGCGATAACATACTAGTGGTTAACACAATTGACTAGGTAATCTGAGGATACACAAGTAAGATGTAAAATTACATACTAAGAACAGCTTTAATTTCTTTGCAATGCTTGCGTTACGAATATCATTACCTCAGAGTTCATTAGGTTTTACGCTACTTATCTGAGAGATTAAATAGTCTCCAAACGGGCTCTTACAGCAATGCTGCTGCAGGATGAGGCTGCTGGCAGAGGTCACCAGCACATCACTCATGTGATGTGGCCCAAAATCAAAGGATTCTTCCAAAACAGAGAGAATGCATGCCTTCTTCAAAGGAAATGGACTCGACGTAGCCCCAAAACTCCCAGGAACGACCATTAAATGCGCCTTGCCAATTCGAGGTCACGAATGAAAGAGGACGCTATTCAGGTTGTAACAAGACAATTCGTTATCGCAATAGGCAAACCAAATGATAGCTGCGCCAGCTTAAAACACCTGATGAAGCTTGCCGGTAATGCAGATAACCAACTATCAGCGCAATATGCATGCGGTTGATTAGGCTACGTTCATACTAAGACTGCGTTCAAATAAAGGAGCATTTACACGACCACGAATAATACACAAAATAAAATTCTAATGCCAATTATTACACTTTTTACACGTAACAACCTTGATTATGTTTTAATCATACTTTCTTTAGAAATTGTTTTTGCATGTTACTTGATTCGGTAATAATTTCTGCACGGTATGCTATAATTTATAATAATTATAAGTATTTATTAGTTTCGTTACAAAACAATAAAGATACATTTATTATGAATGAAATCTTAAGCAACTCTAGAATTTTGCCGAGACTAAGGACTTCCTACCGTACGATCAGTAGCCAGGATGCTTACCACTTAGCTACCAGCCCTGGCTTAACGTCTTGTGTGGAATTGTCAAAAGAACAAATATGAAATAAATGATTTCTCACAAAAATTTCCATTTAATTTCGTGGTCAAGAATCTTTGTAGTATAAATTATTGCAGTATTTATACAAAAAACTTAATACCATTAAATAATGTATGTAAATTTGCTTTTTATAATACTGTAGAAATGTAATAGAAAAGTTAATCAAAGCTTTCATTTGTTTTCTGATTGATAAGACACGACTCACTATCAAAAAGTATTTTCTTCACATGACTGTTTCAATTATTAAGATGAAAATCGGTATAGAAAACTTTCTCGCTCTTCTTCAGATGGCTAACCTAACCATTGAAGTAAGGGAAGAATGCTATTTCACAGGGATCACGACTACTAAAGGTGTTGGTATGATGGCCGGAGAGCTATATACACAACGAATCATTGAAAATGAACAGGGCTATGCAACCGACATTATGGCCCCATGCAAAATTTTAGAAATATCGGGCTACTTTTATGAAACCGTGTGCATTAGATGAAGTACTTTTTGGATAACACGATTATAGTCGCCTTCTAAAAACATTGTTTCAAATGTGTAACATGTGTTGCATAACCCTGTTCATTTTCAATGATCGTGTGTGTAACCAATGTCTGGGTGTGAGGTTCGAACTCACTAACTGCTAACTGGAAACGCAAACGCTTTACCAGCCATCCATGAGCTGTATGTAGAAAGCCTTATATCAGCGACAATTTAATGCATACACTAAAAATCCCATAAGCCGCGGTTTTTTTGTCACTATGACAGCGGTAAAAGTTAGCCCTACCTTTTCCAGCGACAAAATGGAACCTAACTTTTAAAACGGTCTAATTCTAAAATAATTTTTGCCTTGTTAATTTAGTGACTTCTAAATTACCTAATATGTAAAGTAAATATGTATTCATTAAATTGTCGTACCGAATTACACTCAAGCTTTTTTTTATCGAAGTAAACTTAACATTTATAATTCGAGTTTCCTTGCTTTTGGGCAATTCAACTCAAAAAACTGCCAGCTGGGATAGTAAAGTAAACAATGACTCACTTTTCTACTGTTAGAAGGTTAGAAACATACCTATTATTAACCAATTGTGAGTAAACCCTTTTTCCCACCCAGAAAAGCCGGCTTTCAGCAAAATGTAGTTGCTAAGAAAATACGTTTAAAAGTGACAAGCTTTTTGTAATGTTGCTATGGTTATCAACAATACTTTTAACAAAAGTTAATACTGGGAGATCAAAAATGGTTGACTTGGCCGCTCATAAAATATGCCTTTGTTAAAAATGTGCCGCCTTGCACCGATTGGGTTTGAACTATAATAGCTAACTTCAAGTCAAATAACACTACTTATTTAAATCGATTTATTTATTTATAATAGACAACTAGCTTTAAATATATCAAATTTGATGTTCGAAATGTGCACCACCACTGCGAAAAATATTGGAATGAACTGAAAATTGAAATTTACAAAATACAAACAAGCTGCCACTGACAGCACAGAACAATATTTAATACTGACAGCTGATAAACAGCTAACTTTACTGCAGAAACTTGACGTAGATATTGATAACCTGCACGTTTTTTTCGGTCAGTCTTTCTCTATCTCCCGGTAGGTCCACAACAATAAAGTAAAAAGTGGTGACGCACTGCATTTTTTAGGTAACACTTAATCATTTTTAATTCAGCAATGCTTAAGCTGATTTTCATAATTATTTCAGAAACTATGATATAACTTATTTGCTCCTTTTATGGGCATTTTGAGCACTTACTTTTGTTGCACTCTGTATATAACTTAAAAACTAACTTTAATATTAATCAACATATTAATCTACAACTTTGATCCAATTTAAGCGATGTATTTCTCTTACGATTTCTAAACCACCAATGGTGAGCCGCTAAAATGAATAACCCTGCAGTTTGACTCAGATTCTAAAATATTTTCTTCTACTAACAAGCGGAAACAAATGCAAACATAATTTTAGATCATTTCCGTGATGACTACATACACTAATGACCAGGGCCGTAACTAGGTATAGGCCGAGTAGGCACCCGCCTACAGGCGCAAGCGGCAAGGGGTGCCAAATTGGCACTGAAAAAAATTCTTTCGTACTAATAAAAAATAAATAAGCAAGTGGCCAATTTTGCAAATAAATTAATAAATATTAACAATTTAAGTTCAAATAATGCTAATTAGAGATATAATAATACGAATTGCGCCAAACATTACTTTACCTTGTACAATTTGCAAAGGAAATGTTATATGTCTACCAGATTTATTTTATAGTTCTCACCTACATCAATCAAAACATTAGAATTATTAGCTTGTTAGCCCACCGCATAAATGGCCTTATTCTAATTATAAAAATTAACTTCAATTTTTAACAACTGTTGGAGCAGGTCCACTGATATTACATATACAGTGTGATTTTTTAAAACTTAATTGCAGCAGGGCCTGGATAGTCTGAATCAGTTGGCAATACTGAAATGTATTGTCGGTGACACTGTAAGTCTATGTCAAATTCCATGTTAGCAGGTTAGGTTTTGCGTCAGTTTTGACCCAGACTGACGCAAAACCTAACCTGCTAACCTCGAATTTGACATATATATATACAATACATTTCACTATTGCCAACTGATTCCAGGGCGTGCTGCAATTGAGTTTTTTAAAAATCACTCGGTACATTCACTGCTTTGGGCGCATTGTCCATTGCAACAATCAGCAGAATACCACAGAGCGATTTTGAGAGCTTACGTGTTCCACTACTATGGAACTTGGTACCCGATGGTAGCTTTTAGAGAAAAAAAAGAATTATCGAAATTGGCCTGATGCAAGGGTTATACTACGAGCTGACAAAAAAATCTTCACAATATATTGATTATTACAAAACAGTGTGACAGTGTGGCTGTGAATACAGAACCTTATTCTACGTTCACATGTTACTATGCATAATAATATGTAATTATTTGTTTATATTGTATTATTTTAACATATTGATATGTCTTTACTAGTTTTTGAACCCACCACATAGGTAGTCTTATTCTAATTAAAATAATTTTTGCATTTTTAAAATAGAAAAGTTGCAAAAGAAAATGTCTTTAATACAGAAAGCGCGCTGCAAGAAAAACAACTTTTGCTAGATCGAATTATGGTTGAAGTCTTCAAAATTCTCTACAAAATAAGTAAAAAAAGTACCCTAAACGCTGCTAATAATACAGAAACACGTAGTAAAGCGAATTACATGAATTTGGAAATTTAAAAAAAAAACATTGCAGCCAGTGGGATTTGAACCCGTGTTCACTGATAAATGCATCTTATCGTTGAGCTATAAATGACGCAGTGGCGTTCCATATGTTTATAAATAGGGATTTGCAAAATGTTCAGCTGACTACATAATAATACTTACTTTATTTAAATTAGAATTGTGTTTTTTAATCTTGTTTTCTGATCTCATTTTATTTGTATTATATTTTTCTTATTTTAACATTTAGTTGTTTATTTTTAAAATGTTTGAATAAAAAATTTTGGATTTATTTTTGAATACCTACTTGTTTGTTTGAATTCATTACATCATATATCCGGAGATAAATGTAGAAGTCATACAGTATCATTAGTATTTTAGGTCACATATATTGTTTTTGTACTGAGGGGCGCACTAATGTTGGCTTGCCTACAATAAAAGTTTGCTTAGTTACGGCCCTGCTAATGACGGCAGAGAAAAGATTCCTGGGACGAACTTACTGGTATTAAATATCTCTTATCAATGAATATACTAGTAGAGTTCATCTGCTTTATTTGGTTATAATCTAATTACTAGCATTTGTTATTTTTATAGAAAATTATTTTCACTGTTCAACAACTGCTTAAGGTTTAATGTGTAAATTATACGTTGACTAATGTGGTGAAGAAGTTGAATAATCTAGCTTTGTTAATTTAAACGCACTTAGCTACCTAATTGTATTGTTTTTTCTTAATAGTATATTATACATCAAGGTAGCGAAGCTCAGTATTATAACCTGAGCGCATATTAGATACTGAGCGCGCAGCGCGAAGGTTATAAGACGATTTGCTACCGTGGTGTATATACTATTTTTTGCACTACCAAACGGCTTAATACCTAAATTCCCAACAAATTTCGAAAATATTTTAACTGTCAACCTGACAATACAGCTCTTTAAAACGTCAAAATTAAAATAGTCATATTTGGTAACTTAGCAATTTATTAGTTACCACGGTGAAAATTGTTTATTTTACTTTCGCTCCCTTGGTGGAGAAAATCAACTTCACGACTTAAATATAGGCCAATAACGGTGCGTTCTGAGACTAGTAGTGCAAAAAATTATTTCTTACATTCAATGTCGTGCTAATTAATGATCAATTTTCAGGTTTATATGATGCCGTATGTATGAATCCAGAACTAGGAATTCCTGTTTTGGAGGTGATGTGGATTCATTTTAATAAATTTTATGTGACCGATGAAGACAGTCTTCCCCCATTACATTTTTCCAAAACTACCGTTACAAAGGATTTAGAAGTCAAACAAGAAGTAAGCTAAATTTATTAACACTAAATTAGATATACTTAATAAAACAATATTATTAGGAACCTCTTGGAAAATTAATATATGCTGTTGGCCTGATTGTGACAAAGGTTAAAGAAGAAGATAATGAAAATAGTACTGTTGTTCGTTTCACAAATGCTTTGGAATCATTATGTTCTCGAATGATCAATTGCGAACTCATAAATTTTGAATTGGTATGTATCTATTTATTATTATGTATTTATTTATAGGTGGTTTTCATAGCTCAGTGGTGAAGTCTAGTGATTGCTACATAGAAAACTATTGACCTGCTCTACCTTATTACCATTGATTCTTATGTCTACCTTTTTGTTCTCATTCCCTATCACCATCACCTTTGTTTTCTGCGGATTGACTTTCATGTTTCTTTTGCTTAATTTCTGCACCCACTTTGTTAGATTTTCTTTTAGATGTTCCTCTCCCTCTGCGCATATCATTACGTCATCCGCAAATGCACATCCTGCTACTGGTTGTAGCTTTCTGTAGCATATGTTTACTTTATGCACTTTGTCTTTAAGTTCTTTAATGATATCATCCATAATGATTATGAACAATGGAGGGCTTAGGACTTCTCCTTGTTTTAGGCTTTCTTCTACTGGGAACTCTTCTGAATATATGTTATTCGTCCTTACGTAGTTTTTGTTATTTCTATAGAGACATTCAATTCCTCTTATCAATTTCTTTCCCACACCTCTCCTCTTTAAACTATCCCACGCTAGTTTTATAGGTATTCTATCGAACGCCTTTTCCATATCTAAAAATGCCATATGTACTTCTCTATTTTTGTTGGCTTTTTCAATTAGTTGTTTGATAGAAAATACGTGATCCTGAGTGCTTCTTCCTTTCCTGAAACCACTTTGTATTTTATCTAAATTTGGTTCAATTTTTATTCTCAGGTTCTTATCTAGTACTCTCTCATACAGTTTTGCAACTACACTTAGCGTTATACTCCTATAGTCCTGACAGTCCGTTGGGTCACCTTTCTTGAAGAGTGGCACTATTACTTCGATTTTCCACTCTTTGGGTACTTCTCCCTTATCCCGTGCTAGGTTAAATATCCTTGTCAGAGCCCCTATGCCTTTGTCTCCAAGATTATGTAACATACTCGGTATGATTTGGTCATGCCCACGTTATCTTCCCCTTTACCTCTAGTTACACCACTTTCATTTAGTAAGCCTTTTTTAATAGGGTTGCTATTTGGTGTTTTTTTCTGTTAAGATAGAAGAATGGGCATTTAAAACAGACAAAACACATATTTACTTGTCACATTGAGTTTAATATAAAACTGTAGAAGCTTGCTAACCAGTTGTCTAAGGCGTTAGCCTTATACTGCAGCGGTCCCGGTTATTATTATTAATTTAGTGGTAGTCGTCATGATGTAAATAATACAAGGCGAAACGTTTTGAAAGTAGAAGGGAGATGTGAACCAATCCCCAATGCGCCTACTCAGGAAATCCATCATGGCCGTGATCATGGTGTAACCATAGCCACGATCATATGTAGTTGCTGGCACTGTCAGTCGATGTCAAATTCGAGGTTAGCAGGTTAGGTTTTTGGTCAGTCTGACACATACTGACGCAAAACCTCTCGAATTTGACATAGACAGCTTCTTCAACAATAGACTACTACCATTCGTTCCCTTTGTGGGCCCATTCCTTATTGGTTGAATTTGAGGCTCCGCCCACAATGCATCCATCTGCGGAACATTACACCTTGTATTCTATATTCTATGCAGCATGGTAGTCGTTAGATCACGCAGAAGGCGCCTATCGCTATGTAAAAATTTCTACGCCAGACAGAATACCACTCGTTAATACGACATGCAAGCATGCATATAAGACTTACAAAGTTACATTATCTAAGTCAACACAGGTTGAGTTTTAACTGAAATCACGATCACATTAAATTCTGTTTCATAACTCTTTTACAAGCAAAGTCATTGATTATTTATTTTATCAAAGTTAATATGTTGAGCTCTATCATTTTCAATTGAAATCAAAGCTATATTGCTGAGCCTTTCCTATCCCATAGCGCTTCGTATGTAATTCTCGATCAATTTAAGTTTTGAAACTGACCGTTCGGCCTTAGCTACGGTCACAGGAACTGTCAAGTACAGCTTACAGATTCTAGATTGAAGCGCCATGAAAATCGGAACTAGTGTTAGAATCTAGTAATTTCCAAGTTTTATATTGGTAACACTTTTGACATCGATCATATTGACATTAAATTGTTAACCTTATTTAAGCTAAATCTATACATATATAAAGGAAAGTCACAACCCTGACTAATCAACGCAGAGCCGTAACCACTGTGCCTAAGCAGATGAAATAGCAACTTTTGCGTACTTTATCTGCCTAAGCACACAAAATCGTTGCTCTCTGTCTTTCTTTCTATGTTTGTATGTATATTTATTCGCTATCTCCTCCGAAGATACTGGACCGATTAAATTGTATGATGGCTTAAAATTTTGCTAATTTTTAGACTTAGATCGTAGGCCGGTTTTTATTTTCAAAAAGAGTACGAAAAAGTTTTAATTTAAATAAACCTTTAAGCAGCGGATCGAAGCATCTGTCGCCGTGGTTTATGGTGTGACAGCTGCTGTGGCCGTGTGCTATTAGCTCGGGTGATTCAGTATGTTCATATATCATTACAGCAGCGCGTTATTTGAACAACACAGGTTAGCGCAGAGGTACAGTGCTCGCCTGTCACGCGGGTGGCCTGGGTTCGATTCCCAGCCGATGCATCCTTTTTTTTTAAATTTATATTAATGAAATTTACCTGAATACGTTTACGGATAAAATAGTATATGTTATTCGGAGTAAAAGTGATACTTAATGTGGCTTAGCCGAATTATTTGCCTCACTAACGTTCGGCTAAATAAACTTCAGCTTTGCCACATAAAGTATCACTTTTACTTCTAATAACATAATCTACTATTTTATAATATTTAAAAAATGGTTTAAGGAATTTTGAAAAAATTACCCCTACGAGGGCGAAGCGGGGTAAACTGTGTTTTCACGAATTTCTCAATATCTCTTAGACGCGATAAGATATCGACTAGGTGTTTGCTTGCATAGGTATCCAAGCAAATGTCTAAAAACACATTTCAGGATTTTGCCCTAATCAACCCTTAAAGGTACGAATATGCATTTGGGGTGAATTATAGAACCCCTTGTATCTCCTGTGTTTGTTGAGTGAGAGCATTCTTTTCTGTAATATAGATGTGTTTTTCAAATCTTTAGAAAGGGGTTTTAGGGTTTTTTAAATTTCACCCCTAAAGCGGCAAAAAGGAAAAACTGAGAAACGGTAGGGGTTAAAATTATTAATTTTTTCCCTCTCGGTTCATTTCAGGATAAAAGGGGCTGAAAGAGTTTTTTGGAAATTTTACCCCTAAGGGGCGAAAAGGGGTAAACTATGTTTTCACGAATTTCTCAATATCTCTTAAAATAAAATGGGAGAATTTCTGAAATTCTATCCCCAAGTGGTGGAAACGGGTATCCAGCTATAATTTACGAATACAACATTTAATAAGTACATATATTTTTGATTTTATTTCATTGGTATACTATAGTTTTATCAATCTATACGAGAGTAATGACAATTACATACACATTTCCAGAGAATAAGTGAAGAATAAAATAGTTAAGGAGAACTTTTTTCGGAAGAATATTGTTTTCGTTTAGCTACAATATTGTTTTACAGCATTTGTTAGTTTAGCGTATTGTGTGGGGGGGGGGGGGATTCCAGAATTAATTTAAGATTTAGAAAAAGAAACAAATATCTGTAGTCCGTACAAAGAACGGGCATCTTGCTAGTGACACAATAAATCAGAGGCGTACTCAACATTATGGTATGGCGCATTTCAAAACGGAATTAACAACACACACAAAAATAGCAACAATAACAACAGCAATAACAAACTAACAGAATTAACAAAATCAACAGCAATTTTCACACTTTAAAACACAAAGAATCTGTTATATGACGTTAGTCACTGCGCAAACGAAATCCCTCTGCGCGCCGCTACAGATTACTTGTCATTTAAAATATAACCAAACTTTGCATGTTTGACAATTACTTCTTTCCACATATTGCCAATTCGGTTAAATCAAATATGATCACAGCGCCTTTCATGGCCTACCTTGAGAGTCAATCTAGATTCTGTAACCTGTACATAATACATGCTGTACACACACAGCAGGATAAAGTTGGCGAAAGTGAGCTGTGACCAATTATTAAAAGATCTGCAAATTCCTTGACGCTGCTCATTTTCTAAGTTTGGCAGTTTGGTTCAAACTTTTTTAAGACAATTTCGTAAAAAACTTCCTCCGCTTTCGGGAGCCCCCTATGTTCGGGGGCCCCGGGGCGCTGCCCCGGTGGTAGCTATGGCCCTGTTTGCATCTGCCAACAAGAACAAAAAAAAGTTAATATAGGAAAGGAAGAGTATTGGACCCATAACGGCCCCCTGAGGTACACCCATTATAACAATCAAGGGTTCACTAATAGTATCATTGACTTTGACTTGTTACACTCGATCCGACAAGTAACTGCGAAAGACATCTAACGCTACACCGCGAACGCCATAACGTTCCAGAACATCAGGGAGCTTTTCATAGTTAACAGTGTCAAATGCCCTCGCCAAGTCTAAGAAAACCGCAATGCACTTTTTATTGACATCTACACCCTTCATAATGTCCCTGACAACAGCACACATAACATCCCTTTTTGCCCTTCCGGCGCGGAATCCAAATTGGTGCTCATGTAAAATATTGTTTTGGTTAAAAAATTTAATTTAATTTTTCAAAAATTTTCCCAAAGTTTTTAATAACGCTAATAGGTCTAAAATTGCATATTTTAGATTATCATCAGCTTTATGGACAGGAGTAATTATGGAAGTTTTAAATTGTGAACTACAGCTTTTAGAAAAATTAAATTTATTATATGTTTAGGGGCTGCAGTATAAACAAATGACGTTTTTAATATCAGTTGTTATTTTATCAGTTCTGGGTGCGCTATTATTTTTTAAACTAGTAATGTGCTCTATTAATACATTTTCTTCTACAGGAGTAAGAAACATAGATTTAGGGTTTATGTTTTTGCTTATATTTAAACCAACATTGATAAAATAACTGTTACAGTGATTTGCCATTTTGTTTATTGTCATTAAATACAAAATTTTCATAATTAACAATTTTAAAAGCTCTATTGTTATTTTTAGTTTTTCATTAGTAGCTTCAGAAACCAATTGATAAACTTTTTTTAAATTATTTTTGTTTACTTCAAGCAGTCTTATAAATTCTTGATTTTTAAATAATTGAGTGAAATTTGTTCAAAAGGAGGTCAATAGGAATCTGTGGGTCATTTGACTTCATAATATCACCCCAGTTTTCATTTGTTAGAAAAGTTTCCAATTTATTCAAGTCAATTTGTGAGATTTTCTTTTCGTTAGAATTTAAATTATTAATATTTAAAGTTAAATTATTTGCCAATTTAGAAAATACATTTAACAATACTGGATAATGATCTGTAATACTACACCTTAGAATGTAACTATTAAAATTTTAATTTTGAATACTATTAGATGTATTTTTTAAGAAAATATGATTTAAGCATGATTTAGCTTCAGGAGTTACCCAGGTAGGGTTTAAAATGTAAGGTACAAAACCGTATTTTGCAAGTACTGAAAAATATTTGTTTACATTAGCGTCATCTTCGTTCATTAGATGAATATTGATGTCACCAATTAATATTTTAATTTTGTTATTTTCTTGTGTTTGTTCTAAATTTGTATCAACTTCTAGGAATGAGATCAAGTTACTTGGGCAAGGCCTGTACATAGCAATTATTCTAAATGATGCATTGTTAATTACAAGATTTATAATTGATTACTGAATCACCAGAACCTACACTTTGCTTTGCTAACCACATGATGTGTCTTAATCCTAACAGGGACAAATAACCGGCAACGCCATTCCCTTTATCTAAAAGTGCCGTCCAAGCTTGGGCAAACTTTATAATAATAATAATGGTGAGGCACTAACATCCCATGAAGGAGCTTGGTCTGCAAAGCGGAAGGTCAGAGCTTCCGTATCCTAGCTATCACACCCGGCTGTCGCGTGTTAAATTCATGACACGTGGTGATGTGGTGAGCATCATGCATTAGACGACCGCATTACTACCCCTTATTCTTTCGAACGCAGATTCCCAATTATTTAAAGCGACTGGATAGGCCGCCCGCCAGGCATCGATCTGGGATTTGAACTCCAGACTTCCGCGCCGCAGTCTAATGCTCTAACCACCGAGCCTCGCTGGTGCTTTTGGGCAAACTTTAACGTACTTATATTTTACCTTGAATTTGTGTAATTTAATTCAAAGTAACTTTTTATATTTACCGTGTTTGTAGATTCTATCGTAGATAAATATCGTACGATACACATGCGTAAAGCACCACTTGCATCGTAATAACTATTTTAATTTACATTTAAAAATTACCAATTAACTGTTCTTTCTACATACGATATTTTTATATGAACAATAGTGAAATTATATGAATTTAAACTGTTCTTATTCCACTTATATTAGGCCAGTGACCTATTTCAATTCCACAAAGTTGTGGTTCTATGAGTCCTTGCCTGTCAAAATTGTGTAAAAATTTCCTTATTAGAGGTTAGGGACTACTACTTCGTTAGCGTGATAGCCGAAGGGCATACAATGTTTAAAACCCCTGTGTCATTATTGGGAATCGAACAGTCTGGCCGCTGGAAAGTCCAGCATACTGAATACTCATTCATCCTCCATTCTTTAGATAAAATTTTAATCTTTCGAAATTTAAATATTTATACATACATACATACATACATAAATGTATTAGTAAGTTTTTATATTTACATGTGGTTGTTATTTATTGACTTACGTAATATATTACTACTAGAATATGTTAATAATGCAAATTGATGTTATGCAATTACAGTACTTGTTTCGTACTATACCAAATGACAGAAATTTATTAAATAATTCTATTTAATTATTGTGCTTTTTTGTAGGATGATGGTACAGATCTTTTAGATGTTGTACCAGAGTCTCAGCATAAACTCATTGTGTTAAAAGAAGCACTTTCCGTATATGAAGCATTAATGGGTTATAAAATTTGTTCTTGGGGACCTCAATCTGAAAATAATGGACAACAAATTAATAATCTCTTCCAGGGCTATATGAGGTTACAAGATTTTTCAAAGGTAAGTAAAATATTAATGAAACATTGAAATTTAAACTAGTGTCGAAATGAAAATGATCCTTTTATTGAAAATGCAAATTTTTACATATATGGGATAAAAAATTCACAACTACCAATAAGTTAACAAAGTGTTTTTGTACCATATCGCTGGAACCCAAGATCTGTAAAAAATTAACAGTGATTTGATCTGATAAATATACAGGGTATTCCAGAAATGTCAAAAATTATTAGAATTTCTAACTCGAATCGGGCTGCATGGCTACCTGGTGTTTTATTACAGTTTGTGGAACACCCTATACCTATGAAACTTAGATTTTTTTTTATATTGCGCAATACTTGCACTTGGCATTTGATACATTAAATATTACAAAAGGAGATAACTTGATATTACATCAGTGCATAATTACTCAAATTGCAGGAAACTTTCAAAATCCAGGTTTGTCCAGTTCTAAAGTCGAATATGGACTGGTCCTTTTAGGTCACTTAGTTTTTCACTAAATTGATTATTTTATTGTAAATTTTGAAATATAAAATGATTCACAAGTGTAATTGTAAACAATAATTGAAAATAAATAACTAAACAATGCGCTCCATTAAATAATATTTGAAATTATTTTTTACCATTTACTACACTGCATCTCAGTTCTACTGCTACTCGTTAATCTTTATATGTCAATGTTCACTTTTTGTTTTATTGCTTACCTGCTTAGCCTTGTCTGTTTGTTTAGTATTTCTGTAATATTTTTGAATTGCTCTATAAATGAGCTTACTTACTGATGTTTAAATAAAACAAATTTGATGTAATTAATATACGATGTGTGTTGCAGAGAATTAGACATAGGGAAATTAAGAAAACCATGAACTATTGCTATGTATGCAATTGGTCAGAAATGAAAACAATTTCAAATTAATTTGACGTTTGTCATTTCTGACCAATCGTATACCTCATTAATATATGTCTGATAGTTTTATTTATCAAGCTATTTTTCATGAGAACCGAAATTCATTTCATATGTTTTCACCAACTTTTCAAATGGTATTTTATACCGAATATTAACATGTACTTACATCTTCCATTTTAGAATCTTACCAAATCTAAGAAAAATGATAAGAAAAAGAAAAAAGATGACAGTAGAACTACTCAGCAATCACAAAACACTACAAAAATAGATACCAGTAACAAGACGAGTAAAACATTTAAACTACCAAACACAGTACTGGATTTTCAAACTGTTGGAAAAGTTTTACATTTGCTCCACAAGTGAGTTATATTTTACGCACAGAAATGATCTTAGTAACTCTGCTTCTTTATGTAGAACTCAAGTTAATTGGACATCAACAGCACAAGCAAATACCATAAAAACTAAACATGAAATTCATCGACATGTAATGCAGGCTGCTATACAACTGGTGCAGAAACTAAAGAACCTAAAAACAGCAGAACTTCAGCATACAAAAATTTATTTCAATTACATTTCAGAAATTGCTGGAATTTTATATGAACGCTGTATTGCACGTCTGAATGAATTTATTGATTTTGATTGCACAACGGCAATTTTAGCTCTTGAGTGTTTTCATTTGATTCTTGTGGTTATTTGCACTCATTATAGAAGTCAATTGCCTGCTTTTCTAAGCATAGTAGGTGAGTGTATTTTTATTAACTAACGAGTGATTGAAAAAAATTCTTCTCCAGTGACCTATAATTTTTGCAAAACAAAAAATATCACTTCGCAGCTTCATCCAGAAAAAACTTCAAAATGCTATTAACGTAAGCTTCTGTCAAGAATGCAATCTGAGATAATAATAATAATAGTGAGGACATACATTCAAATTCCAAGAAACACTTTGAGGAGATTTTTTTTCCATCGCTCTATATTAATTTCTGATAACGTTAATTTCCACTTTAGAGTTTATATGCAGTATAAGGGAGGTTCGTTAACTTTAACCTGTAAGAACGGAATTATCACATATGCTGTAAATCTTTTGTTAAGAAAAAATGCTGAAGAATACTTCTTCCTTTCTGAAATATAAAAATAAAAGTTTCAATTCAATTGTTTTTTAAAATATTGTTATGTTTTTACATTCGGGCTATTTAAAAATTATACGACGCTTCTTGTATCAAACATTTATTTACAACGATTATTTACAAACACAAGAATTATCAAGGCAGAACACAAATTACTTAAACTAACGAACTATTTCTAACAACGATACATTTATTTATTTTTATTGCACGACTTAACAGTAATGATTTATATGGTTATATTTATTTGTTATTTATTTCACTAGAGTTATATACACACAGGTTCATTTATATTACGCGCTTCGAGTTTGATGAGAACTGAACTGTCTATTCCTGCTGACACGTATTTATGTATCACAAACGAGTCATTCTAGAACAATCGAGGCTTTACTCGCTTTTCCGGCAAATGCATGATGCATTCGCGTGTGTTGACCTCGAGCGCGTTCTCGAAAGCGTGAGTCATCCGTTGTACCTGACTCCAAGGCCGTTTCTCGAAGTCTGGAATGCTGTGACTCATGTCCACAGCGGCTCGGCCCAAGTTCGTTACAATATCAAAAGTAAACAGTATTTGTGAATAAACATAGATTAACTTTGTTAATCAGCTGTAAATTAACTTTGATATTATAGCTTACAATATAAACTTTTTAAGATTGGTTCCTGCCATTCAGGATTATTCGAATTATTGAAAACGTTATCAAAAGAGGAAATATATGATAATTTAACAAGGAGGGCTGTGTAGTGTCAACTTTTAGAGAATAGTACCTTAACCAACCGTCTGTCGTACGAGGCGACTAAAGGAGGACCGAATGATCGCCGGTATATGCGATCCCTCTTAGTACCATCAACAGCTTCTTTGTCGAGGGTGGATGAATGGTCTAAAGTTAGCGCATTCCCTTGTCCTTGGGTTGAGAAATCGACCTTAAAGGCGGAAGAACCAAATGGCCAATGGTATGAGAATGCAGAAAGCAAAAGGGAAACTACTGCATTAAAGGCTTGTTATAAGCATCCCTAGTATAATCATACGGCCTATGACATGAAGAAGAAAATGTTAGTGATCACGATGTATGTAGTATGAGATCCGGCAGGGGAGGAACAGCACTAGACCACAGGGCCTTCCAGTCCTAAAAATCACAAAAACTAAGAAAATCTGTACGTGAAATGTCCGCAGTATGTATCAAGCTGGAAAGGTAGCAAATATAAAAGAGATGCGGAGACTTAAGATAGATATTTTGGGGTGTAGTTAGGTATGATGGCCAGATGACGGGCAATGCGAAATAGATGGATACACAGGCGAGGACAACGCTCAACACAAAAACGGAGTTGATATAATAGTTAATAAGGAAGTAAACAATACAGTACTCGGATGTGTGCCTATAACCGACAGGGTTATACTTTTAAAAATCAATACTACTCTTTGTAAACTGAACATAATTCAAGTATACCCCTCAACATCGACAAGTATTGAAGATAAAATTGAAAGATTTTATAGGGACATCAAGATTGCATTAAAACATACGCAAAAAGATGAAATTACCATGATTATTGGAAATTATAATGCCAAGGTTGGAGGTGAGAGAGATGAGAACATTATAGGACAATTCAGTCTTGCAAGCAGACACGAGAGAGGCCAAATACTTGCACAGTTCTGCAAGGAAGAAAATCCTACAGTGATGAACACATTCTTTAAACTGTCTCCCTGACGATTATGGAAATCACCCGCTGATGGCAAGGGAAATACTGTTCGGAATCGAATCGATTATATATTAATAAATAAAAGATTCCAAAACTCTATAACATCGACTAAGATCTACCCAGGAGCAGATATATCATCAGACCACAACCTACTCCTCGTCACAATGAAACTAAAAGTGAAAAAGCTAAAGAAGAAGGAACACAGAATAACAATAGACACGAGAAAATGTAAAGAAGAAAACATCAGAAAAAAAGTTCAAAACAAGATAAACAACAAACTTATCCAAGCACAAGAAGATAATAGTAACGGGGACAACACAATAGAACAGAAACGGGATATAATCAAGAACATACTACTTCAGACAACTGAAGCTAACCTAACATTCCAAAATACACAGAAAAATAAAAATAAAAACTTTATGACTGAAGAAGTCCTGACTCGTATGGAGGACAGAAGAAAATACAAAAACAGAGATGAATCTACTTACGAAGAAATCCATAAACAAATACAGAAAAAGATCAAAGAAGCAAAGGAGGCTTGGTTGTAGGAGAGATGCATCGAGATAGAGAAATTAGAAAATCGACATGATACATTTAACTTACATAAAAAAGTTAAAGAGGCTGCAGGGATGTATAAAGCAAGAAATATTAGTACAATCACAAACATAGATGGTGAAATGATCCTAGAGAATACAGAGAAAATAAAACGATGGAAGGAATACAGGCAGGAACTCTTTGATGATTAACATCGTGAGAATTTTGTTGAAGCCACTGCAACAGTAGGACCTTCCGTCACAATGGAAGAAACCCGAAATGCTATCCATAAACTTAAGGCCATTAAAGCAACAGGAATAGACGAAGTACAGAGGGATATCTTGAAAATGATAGAAGAACCCAATCTGAAATTGATAACAAAACTGTTCAATGATATTTATGAAACAGCTGAAATTCTGCATGATTGGTTGATATCAATATTTTTTCCCATCCTGAAAAAAGCAAATGCCAAAACATGCATAGAACTCCGAACCATTAGTTTGATGAGCCATATGCTGAAGGTCTTCTTAAGTATCATCCAAAACTGGAACGAAATATTAGTGAGTCGCAGTTTGGCTTTAGAAGTGGATTCGTTATAAGGGAAGCACTGTTTAGCCTTAACGTTTTGATTCACAGAGTGCGTGATGTCAACACGGACGTCTACGCATGTTTTATAGATTTTGAGAAGGCCTTTGATAGGGTGCATCGTGAGAAGCTGATAGGAATTTTAGAACAATCGGGATTGGATGATAAAGATCTCCGGATCATAGGTAAATTAATCGTTGCTATATTTGAATTAAAACATCAATGGAATGTAGGTCGTTATTTTTTGCTTAGTGATTGTTTAAAATTAAAATCCCCCATCAGTTCCCACACTACTCTATGGCTCAGAGACATGGATGATGCTGGACAAACATAGATCAAGAATAACAGCAGCCAAAATGAAATACCTGGGAGTAGTTCTAAAGAAAACAAGAAGAGGTAAAATTAGGAATAGAAGTATAAGAAACGAATTAGACAAACGACCAGAAGGAAATAATTAAAATGGTACAGACACCTTATTCGTATGGAAGCTGACAGATATCTCAAAATAGTATATGACATGAGAGTAGAAGGAAATAGAGCAAGAGGCAGACCCCCGAGTCCAATGGAACGAGAACATCAAGGAGTGAACAGAAATGCCTGGAGACTGGATCAGGTTTCTGTTGGTTGCACTGGTTTTTTATCCTTAATTTTTAAGCACATGAATGAGACTGCATTCATGTTTTAAGCCAATGTAGTCAATGGCACTTAAAGGAATGATGATGTTGCTACCCTTTCAAACGCAGCCTTACGTTTTATGAATTATGGCTTGGAAGAGGGCAGCAACGTTGCGAATTAATCAAACATTAAATGTCGATTGATTTATTACAAAAATAAACGGTCTATTTATATAAAAATTAATTACTTAACTAAATAACAACATATCAAAGTGCAAAGTGTAGATTAGTGGAACGAGTCTAATATTACAAAACAACTCAGCAGGCGGTAAGCAGCTGTTATATTTCCGCATGCGTTTGCAAGTCCGTGCGCTGAACTCGAGATTGTGGGTCGTTTATTTGCGCGATTTGCAAGTTGCAGTTTTCTGGCCTTTAACTTGTTTGATTGCGAAACAACACTGGCTTTTAAATTGTGAACGATATTTCGTAAATTTGGACTGAAATTTATATCTGTTTAATTCAAAATTAAACAAGGAGACAGCTAGGAAAATGGGGAAAAACATCGAAGAAGTTATAAGGATGGCGAGGAACCGAAACAACTATAGAAAATGGATAGAGGACCAACGCCGTAAGGTATAATTAGGAAACGAGAAAGAAGAAGAACAAGTATTCAATTACAAGGCTCACCATTGGGATTTCAAATGCCATAAGGCATATAAACGTGATTAAATTAAGGCATAATAATTTTTACAAATCAAATTTTTATAAATATACTAGCTAGGTATTATTCTTATATTTTTAGGCTTAATTAAATTATATATATAATCCATTCACTCTTTTTTTGCATGAAGGTTGGCCTTGAATTTTTGTTGTTACGTTGCACATGAACAGAACTGTAATTTTTATTTTATTGTATAACATGCATAACCTCCAACAAATTTACTGTCATTTGACAGACCAGAATATTGTTGCCAGATGGACTGCTTATTATCCATTCACAAAACTCATGAACTGTCAATGTCAATTTTTTTAAATATTTGCTGAGTGTACCTGAAAATTAACAGTTTTTTTTTTAGAATGTACTTCAGATGTAGTGATTTCTAGTAATATTTAAAGTTAAGGTTATGTTACATGTGTCAAAAGTCACAACTATTTTCTTCTAGTTTTTCTTTGTAATAATCAACTATAGCCTTTTTTCCCTTTCTAATAATATAACCCTCTTTTGTTTCTGTTCCATAGCAATGGAAGTGTATGCACAAAAATTAAAGAATTTGTGAGGTTATTTTTTTACAAGAAAGTGTGACATAAGCCAAGTTTTTAAATTTCAAACATTTCAGTGCTGCCAAAATCAGTACGCAGAAGTTCCAAAACAGAATTTAAACAAGGTACCAACTTGACAGCGTTTTGACAGTTCACGAGTTTTGTGAATGGATAGTACTTTGACTATTGCATACATCTGTCGAACAATGTCATTTAACCAATGATCGAACTCACTTTTTTAACTTTTAACCAATCAAAAACGACTTGCGTCGATAATTATTGTTATATAACAACTTATCTGTAATACTCCACCTTACTCATTAAAATGATGACTCGTTAGTTTTTTAATGGATTCAAGCAATAGTCACGCAAAATATATTGCGTGCATAGTTCCTTGCTTCGATAATGCTGACCAGATTGCACTCCTGCTGAATTGCTTAGAAAATACGCCCTCCAGCTTCGCTGTCGGGACATATTTTCATCCCAATCCAGCTGGTTGTGCAATCTGACCAGCATTATCGACAAGTCACTATGCACTTAATACATTACTGTTGATAGTACATGTGAAAAAATACCTGTTTAAAATCTGAAGTATTGTAAGATCTTCCATGTACTTAATTAAAAGTGTCTCTAATTATATTCCGTTCACGTTGTTTTGGCATAATAGGGGGTCATGATTTATTTTTTTAATGTTGGACACACTGTTCTACGTGACCCAATTTCACGTCACTGAAGTGCCTGATAAAAATGATCAAAATTGGGTGATTCATCGGGTTATTCCTGCTTTGGGCAAGGCTTATGTTAAATTATACTCCATTTATTTGACATCTGCACTGTCAGTGTCAAATTTGAAAAAGATGTCGTGACTATACCTCAAAAATAATGTGTTTTTTATTAGACTGTACAGTAATTTAATTGTTAAAACGTGAAAAATAGCAGTGGTGCCAACATAATGTCAGTTTGACAGTGCAGATGTCAAGTAAATGGAGTATAGATAAAAAATGTGTGAGGATTGTTCTATTGAAAACTAGTAAAACTGACAACAATGCACTAGGTCATTAACGCTGTGTATAACCTCAAACTTAAAAAAACATAACCTAATTAAACAGACAGCTTTCTGCCAACTTAAATGCCAAATTTCCATGGCCACATATGCCAAAACAACGTGAACGGAATATACACACTTACTGAAACTGTATACATACATAAAAATTACTAAAATCCATTTTCTATTCTGCTTAAATATGGCAACTTTTCACTTGAGTGTTTTGTTATGTTTTCCAACCTAAAAGTATTTGGTAACCATAACCTCAAATGTAAACCTCGTTTAAACACAACAAATTTTACACAGCTAAATTGGGGAAACTGTCATGGCCAACCTTTATGCAAAAAAGATGTGAACAGAGTATAGTGAAATATTTTTCTTTTATTAATTATTATGACATGTTAATTTTACGTATGTTATTATTTTGAGTTATCAAGCAAGAATAGTTATTGAAAATTAAATTTCAGCTGGTAAAAGCAAAGATGAGGAATTTACCAATCTTTTAACCATATTTATTGAAACTTACGAGCAGCTGTTTGAATTAGATGAGAACGAAACCAGTCCGGACCCTGAAGTGAAAAAACTGCCATTGTTGGTTATAAATACAATCACTCTACTCGCTTCTCATATTCCTACTAACAATAATCCTTTATCAATACAGGTAAAACAAAAAATTTAACTTTTTATAATATTTGTAGCTACTTAATTTTTCTCTCATTTTTAGCTATTAGACTGGCTTAAAAGTGTTATGAATAACAACATACTTGTCAATAAACCGGTAGTTTCCACTTTTGTCAGCTTGACTTTTAATGCACAAATAAAATTTAAAACTACTGTAAATCTATTTGAAACTATTGCTCTCCGTTTGAGTGATATTTTAGGAACTATTAATGAAGTAAGTATGTAATGATGCTGATATTCTTCATATTTAAAAATGTTTTATTTGCTTCATTCCGAAAGAACGTACAACTGATATTAGTAGAAAACGAATTACCATTGATACATACTTGTTGCTTATCTGTAGGGACTTAGTTAATCATTTTGTATTTATTTAGGATAAACCAGAAACCACCGAACCAAAAATGATTGATGATACAACAGCACTTACTATATTTCCAATATTTTGTAACAGTATAAAGATAATACTAGATGATATCGACTGGATTATATTAAGATTACGAGCTGAATATGCAATGATTAATTACCCTGGAGAGGATAATCCAGAAAGACGTAATATGATTATTTTATTTTTTGTTTCTAAGACTTACTCATATGTTTTAGGAAGAGAATATCTAAAAAGTAAGGAAAGAGGTGTGTGCTGCCACTTGTCTCCAATAATAACCATTCTTGGCATTTTGTGCAATATAACTGCCCCCATTGGTAATTTATCAGAAAGTCTATTGAAGAATATTTCCCATTTATATAGCCTGTTGAATTCATTAACTAAATACTTCATTCTACGGTCATCAAGAGTTAATTTAGTGTTTTCAGGGGCCAGGTAAATCAATAAATTTATAATGTATAGTAAACTCATCCAAAATGTTACTTATAGGTTTGAACATATTGTAAAATTAGCGGGCAAGCAGTTGTCAAGTGTAGTATATGACTACATAATATACATTGAAGAATACCATAAACAAATTGAGGGCACTCAATCCAAGAAGAAGTCTACAGATTCAACTACTTTAAAAAGTAAAGTACTGCGTGAAACTCGACTGATACCAAAAGTTGTATTTGAAATTGAACAATTTGGAAAATCTGTTATTCAACTATCAAAAAAGACTAAAGTAGATTTAGCCAAATTTATGGGACAGGGAACTGCCCGAGATTTTAGAATTAAGAAATTAAAAGAAGTTTTAGAACAAGCTGCCGATGAACATGATGTTACAAATGAAGAAAGTGTGAATGAAAACATTAGTACGGAATCTGAAGTGAATGATATATCAAATGAGAGGGATAATATAGAATCAGAAGAAGAAACAACAGAGCCACCGCATAAGAAGTCAAAAAAATGAATTATTTTAAGCGTTGTTTAGCTATCTTAAGTACATATATTTTATATTAAGAATGTAACTGTAGTTTTAGACATAATATAATTAAAATTTATATTCTACTAGCGTTATGTCATCCCTAAGGTGCATATTCTTTTGGGGACACAGTATATGACATTAATTTGAAGTTAAACCTAACCCAGCGAGTGCTGAAAAGTTGACATCAATAGTAATGGCCTAATTAACCAGTACTGCTGCAAACCGTGTGTCCAAGGTAAATGCCCCATACAGTATGATATGGTAGTTACAGATTCGATTAAATTAGAAGAAAATTTTGTAAGTAACCTATGCTCTGCTACTTAAATTCTGAATTTTTGTCTATTTTATATTAAAAGACACGATTTTCACACTTGCAATGTTGATTTTGAAGCAGAAATTTAAGCCATACCGACTTTTATCGTGCTTTTTAATTTAACAATAATTGCATGGAACTGCTTTTCTTACCTTACTTCTTAATATTATAAGTAGGAACTGGCGTAACTCCTGAATCAATTTGACATTTAAAATTATGTCATGTAATTATTATTGTTTAAGTCACGTCTAGTCAGTTTTATAAGCAATGGGACTCATAATTCCCAGCTGAATGGGTTAATCTTCGACTAACAACTTCCTCTATTGAAACTAAAGACTGAATTCCTTTTAAATTATAATAACTATTTGACTTTAAGAATCAAATAACAACTTTCAGGTACTTCATAAAGTTTTTGTATGTTCAGTTTGTTAGTAGCACAGTGAAGCTTGATCTGACATTACAAAATAAAATACAAATTGTCAAAAAATAATTTAATCAAAAGTTAAATGTATCCAAACTTGATTAAAAAATGAAAATTCTAAATATAATTTAATTCCAAAATTTTCAAATTTCAAAATATAATTGTCGAAAACTTTTGTGTACTAAAATCACTATTAAATTTTAAAATAATAATTCTTTTAAATTTAACTTCTAAATATAATAGCTACAATAACGATTTTCCGCACCAAACTTGCCCCTAGAACCTCATACCACTTTGTAAGAAATGGTCACTAACCCTCTGAACGTTTATCTTGTACCTGAATGCTCTACCTTGGCTCCTAACTGGATAAATTCTAGTCAGCAAACACTTCCTGGTTGTTCCCGACCAAATCTAAAGCTCGTTGTAGCTCTTTGAAAACTCTATTACTTGAATAGACAGTTCAACAGCATACCACAACACTCACTTTCACTGGTTTTACTGGCTTCATAGTAATATACTACGTTAAGGGGAATCAAATAATCTTGAATTATTTATTTGAATAATATTTGTGACCTGAAGTCAAATTTGATCGTAGAGAATGCTTTATTACTACAACGTAATAAATCAGCAATTATTATTTTTCACAATTAATGGGAATTTGACCCTTAACGCGACCATTTCTCGTAGATTTTTAATTCAAGTTGTTTTGTTACTCACAAAAATATAAACAACCCTCTGGTTGCCTTTACTACCCCACCAGTTAATCATACAATTGTTATATCACATGGTATACAATAGATATCTGGATATAAATATTCAAATTAAATGTGTCATACATACAGGAGCAACATATTATAATATAGGAAGAAGCAGTTTAAACATTGTTCTACATGACGTTGGATTTAAATTTCCCAAAGATGAGCACTTTCAGCGCACCACCACAACAAACAGCCAAGCAACCTGACCACCTACGCTCCACACCAACATCTAAGGATTTCTACAAATGAACTCAGTGTCTGAGAAACTACCGAAGGAAATTAATCAGTTAAAACTTCAAAAAGCAGCTGGACCAGATAGCATACCATAAATGAGCTATTCAGTTTCTACCCTTTTAACACTGTACATTTACTGCACCCACTTAAACAGACTATTTCGAACACCAGAAGAATACCTACAGAGTGGAAGGACGGTCTCATCATCATACTGCCAAAGAAAGTTAATTTGGGTGTGTCGAAATTGACAAAAGATGACTCTTCTTAACCATTGAACCCACCCTTCGCAGTGAACAAGCAGATTTCAGCCCCCATGGCTTAGTACGGTTATATCAATACATCTTAAAGGCGGATTCTCGCTCGCACGCAGAATGTCGTTGACGCAGAAAGCCGTAGACGTAGAAAGTTGAACTTAGTATTTATTAACGTGACTGTTCCAGCTCGTGCGCCCAAGTCGACGGCGCAGGTTGCAGCAATTTGCAGCCGTTTCCGTTACGAATGCGTTGTCCCCAAAGTTCGTACAATCTCAACTTTGGGCGCAAGAAGTCGTAGTCGTGTGCGGAAAGTTATAGAAAATGGCGGTAAACGAGTTCCAGTTAATTAACCTGGTCAACTTAAAACCGGAGGTGTGGGATTCGAATTCCGCTCTTCAGTTGTGATGCTGTTAATGCAACTTCTTTTGTTTAATTTTGGTGCAACTAATGCTACTAATGCATTAAACTCATCCACATGAAGACGTGTGTATTTATAAAATTCTTCGGGATCTTCTGTCATCATAACTTTCAAAGTACCTATTCAGAAATCTGCCACATTTCTTTCTACTTATATTGATTTAATGGTCGAATTGACGCACCTCCGTTTCATCAGAACATTCGGAAGCAGTAGTCCTTCTTGATGGGCTATATCAGCTAACATCAGCAATTTTTTCTTTTTTGTAAGCATCTATAGTAAAGCATTAATAAATAATGTAAATATAAATAATACATTATACGCTAAGGGAAAAATGACATTCTCTCCCACAGCGTTCCTATACCTATACTATTTTTTCCACGACTTCAGTTAATAAATAAGTTACTAATATTTCTTATAATATTAATTTTGAATATTATATTTTAAGGTACTCTTTATGGAATAATGCTTTTTTACTAAGACAGTTTTCACCACCTAGAAACTGATTTCTACTTTAGCCGCGGAAAACGTAATACGTGTAATAGATAAAATACTACTTATTAATTCATAGTGCTTACCTCTACTACCAGAATTTTCAGTATTCAAATAGCAACTTTAGTAATATAGCTACGTATTATTGCGCACCAACGGAAACCTGCACTCGCATACAAGAATATTTGAAGAGTTGCAGCCAGTTGCAACGACTTCTACGCGCAAGTTATTTTGCGTAGTTCTGCGTCGGTAACATTCTGCGTACGAGCGAGAATCCGCCTTAACAGCTCATCGAATACTTCCTTTTCTGTTGGGTTCCATTCCTGTAGGTTCCAGTAACCAATACTCATATACTGTTTTCGCAGCTTTCATCTTCTTAAACAATTTCTATCCCTGCTCCGACGTATTATTAACCCTCCAGTACCCGTTCAAAATTGTAAGACATCAGTACCCGCACCGATCTCGCAGTCCGACACCCTCTGCCACCTCCATAAAAATAATGAGATATATTATGGCATTAGTTTCTTGTTTACTAACGTCTTCATAATCATATATTTCCTGTTCAGTGTCACTGTTCATTTCCCTAGTTTCCAATAAATTATTTTCGTCAGACAATGGCACATCATCATAAAACGCGTTGTCGACATCCTCCTCCGCTATTATATCTCGCATCGTCCGTTCTAGTCGCGCCTGTTCTTTCTCATAAAATCTGCCATGACTATAATAATGTTTTAGTATATCAGTGTTACTAAAAATGCTGAAAATACTTCCTTCTCCTCACATTGGTCGTATATCAAAGGTAAAAATAAAAACAACTCGGGTACCCGCTTCGGTCTCTGAAACTGAAATTATAAATAACTTTTAAACCACTGCACGCACGAACTCAAAACTGCATACGGATCTTCAATGGTAATATATAGGAAGGTAGTGAAATGGGCGGTAAACTAACGCTAGAACGTTAAGTAATATACTGCATCATGTGTTTGCTCGGTCTCACAGACCGTAAACGGGTACTGAAGGGTTAATGTGATTATTTTTTCGTAGCGATCTCAACCAATCAGAAGGCTGAATTTAGTTAAGTTATCTGTATAATTTCGATTATACAAAATCGATTATACTAAAGTAACTTCACTAGGCGACGCAATACATAATTTTTGTCAACTTGATGTTGTTTTCATGGAGATGACTTTAAACTAGGTTAATACAAACACATCGAGCTGTCAATAAAATATTTGTTCCTAATTTTGAAATTTGTTCAAAAAATAATCAAATCGAGTACAATGCGTACTTCGAACAGGTTATACGTCTCAAACTTCCTGCACAATAACAAAGGGTGTCAGTTTGACAGAATAATCCTCCCGCTGACGCGGTCGGATTATTTAACCTGTCGAACTGACACTCTTATTATTGTGCAACAAATTATCGACATATAACCCGATAATATCGAAGTACTTCTAGTATTATTACTGATTATAATTAGGTGCTTGAAAATATTTAAGTTGATTTAAATTTTAAATGGATAGTGTTATTTTGGTGTAAAAACTTCTAAACTTAATTATAATAAAATCAAATTTAATAAATATTATTGAAAAACATTTTTTGCCTAATTTCATTTAAAATCTAAAAGAAAGCTAGAATCATATACCTAATCTCAGAAAATCATCTTGTATGTCAGCTCTGTAAACGTCAGTTAATTGTCAAACTATGAATGCTGATTTGACTAGACATTTTTACTTCCTTTTACAATAAAGGAAGTATTGGATTCACCCCAAAAATTCGAAAATGAGTTTTCAACAAATCTTCACGTTTTAGAGTCCCCTGAACCCAAACACGTTTTAGAGTCCCCTGAACCCAAAAAACATATTTTTTTTTCATTGGTCTGTCTGTCTGTCTGTCTGTGTGTCTGTGTGTGTGTCTGTGAACAGAATATCTCAAAAACGAAAAGAGGTATGGCGTTGAAACTTCATATATAAGTTTTGTGTACTATGTAGATGAGACAGAAAGCTTTTGAAGAAAATCGCATAACCGGAAGTAGGTGTTTACTCTTGTGGTTTTTCAGTTTTTTTCGATTTTTTCAAAAACGGCTCTAACGAATTTTTTTTAACTTTACATTTTTACTACATTTTTAATGTGTATTGATGTGAAACAGGTGATTTTTCAGTTGAATATTTCTAAAGTGGGTTTCTTTTGTTTTTACTTCCTTTTACTACTATAAAGGAAGTATTGGATTCACCCCAAAAATCCGAAATTCAGTTTTCAACAGATCTTCACGTTTTAGAGTCCCCTGATCCCAAAAAACATATTTTTTTTTCATTGGTCTGTCTGTCTGTCTGTGTGTCTGTCTGTCTGTCTGTGTGTGTGTCTGTGAACAGAATATCTCAAAAACGAAAAGAGGTATGGCATTGAAACTTCATATATAAGTTTTGTGTACTATGTAGATGAGACAGCAAGCTTTTGAAGAAAATCGCATAACCGCAAGTAGGTGTTTACTCTTGTGATTTTTCAGTTTTTTTCGATTTTTTCGAAAACGGCTCTAACGATTTTTTTTAAACTTTACATTTTTACTACATTTTTAATGTGTATTGATGTGAAATAGGTGATTTTCCAGTTGAATATTTCTAAAGTGGGTTTCTTTTGTTTTTTACTTCCTTTTACTATAAAGGAAGTATTGGATTCACCCCAAAAATTCGAAATTGAGTTTTCAACGGATCTTCACATTTTAGAGTCCCCTGATCCCAAAAAACATATTTTTTTTCATTGGTCTGTCTGTCTGTGTGTCTGTCTGTCTGTGTGTCTGTCTGTGTGTCTGTCTGTGAACAGAATATCTCAAAAACGAAAAGAGGTATGGCGTTGAAACTTCATATATAAGTTTTGTGTACTATGTAGATGAGACAGCAAGCTTTGAAGAAAATCGCATAACCGGAAGTAGGTGTTTACTCTTGTGATTTTTCAGTTTTTTTCGATTTTTTCAAAAACAGCTCTAACGATTTTTTTTAACCTTAACATTTTTACTACATTTTTAATGTGTATTGATGTGAAATAAGTGATTTTCCAGTTGAATACTTCTAAAGTGGGTTTCTTTTGTTTTTTTTTTCTATTTTTTTTATTAACTCCTATTTTAAATAAAACACCCGGTATATTATTACATTTTTGAATTCACCTTAAAATTCTAGAGAAAATTTGTCTCTTCAACTAACGCTGTATTTTGTACCGTTTTTGTAGAATTTGTAATTTTTCAAAATTTTTGACAAATTTTTTTTTACTTCCTTTTACAATAAAGGAAGTATTGGATTCACCCCAAAAATTCGAAAATGAGTTTTCAACAGATCTTCACGTTTTAGAGTCCCCTGAACCCAAACACGTTTTAGAGTCCCCTGAACCCAAAAAACATATTTTTTTTCATTGGTCTGTCTGTCTGTCTGTGTGTCTGTCTGTGAACAGAATATCTCAAAAACGAAAAGAGGTATGGCGTTGAAACTTCATATATAAGTTTTGTGTACTATGTAGATGAGACAGCAAGCTTTTGAAGAAAATCGCATAACCGGAAGTAGGTGTTTACTCTTGTGATTTTTCAGTTTTTTTTCGATTTTTTCAAAAACAGCTCTAACGATTTTTTTTAAACTTTACATTTTTACTACATTTTTAATGTGTATTGATGTGAAATAGGTGATTTTCCGTTTGAATATTTCTAAAGTGGGTTTCTTTTGTTTTTTACTTCCTTTTACTATAAAGGAAGTATTGGATTCACCCCAAAAATTCGAAATTGAGTTTTCAACGGATCTTCACGTTTTAGAGTCCCCTGATCCCAAAAAACATATTTTTTTTCATTGGTCTGTCTGTCTGTGTGTCTGTCTGTCTGTGTGTCTGTCTGTGTGTCTGTCTGTGAACAGAATATCTCAAAAACGAAAAGAGGTATGGCGTTGAAACTTCATATATAAGTTTTGTGTACTATGTAGATGAGACAGCAAGCTTTTGAAGAAAATCGCATAACCGGAAGTAGGTGCTTACTCTTGTGATTTTTCAGTTTTTTTCGATTTTTTCAAAAACGGCTCTAACGATTTTTTTAAACTTTACATTTTTCTTACATTTTTAATGTGTATTGATGTGAAATAGGTGATTTTCCAGTTGAATATTTCTAAAGTGGGTTTCTTTTGTTTTTTACTTCCTTTTACTATAAAGGAAGTATTGGATTCACCCCAAAAATTCGAAATTGAGTTTTCAACGGATCTTCACGTTTTAGAGTCCCCTGATCCCAAAAAACATATTTTTTTTCATTGGTCTGTCTGTCTGTGTGTCTGTCTGTCTGTGTGTCTGTCTGTGTGTCTGTCTGTGAACAGAATATCTCAAAAACGAAAAGAGGTATGGCGTTGAAACTTCATATATAAGTTTTGTGTACTATGTAGATGAGACAGCAAGCTTTTGAAGAAAATCGCATAACCGGAAGTAGGTGTTTACTCTTGTGGTTTTTCAGTTTTTTTCGATTTTTTCAAAAACGGCTCTAACGATTTTTTTTTAACTTTACATTTTTACTACATTTTTAATGTGTATTGATGTGAAACAGGTGATTTTTCAGTTGAATATTTCTAAAGTGGGTTTATTTTGTTTTTACTTCCTTTTACTACTATAAAGGAAGTATTGGATTCACCCCAAAAATCCGAAATTCAGTTTTCAACAGATCTTCACGTTTTAGAGTCCCCTGATCCCAAAAAACATATTTTTTTTCATTGGTCTGTCTGTCTGTCTGTGTGTCTGTCTGTCTGTCTGTGTGTGTGTCTGTGAACAGAATATCTCAAAAACGAAAAGAGGTATGGCATTGAAACTTCATATATAAGTTTTGTGTACTATGTAGATGAGACAGCAAGCTTTTGAAGAAAATCGCATAACCGCAAGTAGGTGTTTACTCTTGTGATTTTTCAGTTTTTTTCGATTTTTTCGAAAACGGTTCTAACGATTTTTTTTAAACTTTACATTTTTACTACATTTTTAATGTGTATTGATGTGAAATAGGTGATTTTCCGTTTGAATATTTCTAAAGTGGGTTTCTTTTGTTTTTTACTTCCTTTTACTATAAAGGAAGTATTGGATTCACCCCAAAAATTCGAAATTGAGTTTTCAACGGATCTTCACGTTTTAGAGTCCCCTGATCCCAAAAAACATATTTTTTTTCATTGGTCTGTCTGTCTGTGTGTCTGTCTGTCTGTGTGTCTGTCTGTGTGTCTGTCTGTGAACAGAATATCTCAAAAACGAAAAGAGGTATGGCGTTGAAACTTCATATATAAGTTTTGTGTACTATGTAGATGAGACAGCAAGCTTTTGAAGAAAATCGCATAACCGGAAGTAGGTGCTTACTCTTGTGATTTTTCAGTTTTTTTCGATTTTTTCAAAAACGGCTCTAACGATTTTTTTAAACTTTACATTTTTCTTACATTTTTAATGTGTATTGATGTGAAATAGGTGATTTTCCAGTTGAATATTTCTAAAGTGGGTTTCTTTTGTTTTTTACTTCCTTTTACTATAAAGGAAGTATTGGATTCACCCCAAAAATTCGAAATTGAGTTTTCAACGGATCTTCACGTTTTAGAGTCCCCTGATCCCAAAAAACATATTTTTTTTCATTGGTCTGTCTGTCTGTGTGTCTGTCTGTCTGTGTGTCTGTCTGTGAACAGAATATCTCAAAAACGAAAAGAGGTATGGCGTTGAAACTTCATATATAAGTTTTGTGTACTATGTAGATGAGACAGCAAGCTTTTGAAGAAAATCGCATAACCGGAAGTAGGTGTTTACTCTTGTGGTTTTTCAGTTTTTTTCGATTTTTTCAAAAACGGCTCTAACGATTTTTTTTTAACTTTACATTTTTACTACATTTTTAATGTGTATTGATGTGAAACAGGTGATTTTTCAGTTGAATATTTCTAAAGTGGGTTTCTTTTGTTTTTACTTCCTTTTACTACTATAAAGGAAGTATTGGATTCACCCCAAAAATCCGAAATTCAGTTTTCAACAGATCTTCACGTTTTAGAGTCCCCTGATCCCAAAAAACATATTTTTTTTCATTGGTCTGTCTGTCTGTCTGTGTGTCTGTCTGTCTGTCTGTGTGTGTGTCTGTGAACAGAATATCTCAAAAACGAAAAGAGGTATGGCATTGAAACTTCATATATAAGTTTTGTGTACTATGTAGATGAGACAGCAAGCTTTTGAAGAAAATCGCATAACCGCAAGTAGGTGTTTACTCTTGTGATTTTTCAGTTTTTTTCGATTTTTTCGAAAACGGCTCTAACGATTTTTTTTAAATTTTACATTTTTCTTACATTTTTAATGTGTACTGATGTGAGATAGGTGATTTTCCAGTTGAATACTTCTAAAGTGGGTTTCTTTTGTTTTTTTTTTCTATTTTTTTTATTAACTCCTATTTTAAATAAAACACCCGGTATATTATTACATTTTTGAATTCACCTTAAAATTCTAGAGAAAATTTGTCTCTTCAACTAACACTCGATTTTGTACCGTTTTTGTAGAATTTGTAATTTGTGAAAATTTTTAACAAATGGTTAAAAATTAAAAATGAAATTTTTGACTAATTATAAGATCACTGTAAAAGGAAGTTGTGTGAGTGTATCACACCAGATTTTTTACTTCCTTTTACTATAAAGGAAGTATTGGATTCACCCCAAAAATTCGAAAATGAGTTTTCAACAGATCTTCACGTTTTATAGTCCCCTGAACCCAAACACGTTTTAGAGTCCCCTGAACCCAAAAAACATATTTTTTTTCATTGGTCTGTCTGTCTGGCTGTGTGTCTGTGTCTGTGAACAGAATATCTCAAAAACGAAAAGAGGTATGGCGTTGAAACTTCATATATAAGTTTTGTGTACTATGTAGATGAGACAGCAAGCTTTTGAAGAAAATCGCATAACCGGAAGTAGGTGTTTACTCTTGTGATTTTTCAGTTTTTTTTCGATTTTTTCAAAAACGGCTCTAACGATTTTTTTTAAACTTTACATTTTTACTACATTTTTAATGTGTATTGATGTGAAATAGGTGATTTTCCAGTTGAATATTTCTAAAGTGGGTTTCTTTTGTTTTTTACTTCCTTTTACTATAAAGGAAGTATTGGATTCACCCCAAAAATTCGAAATTGAGTTTTCAACGGATCTTCACATTTTAGAGTCCCCTGATCCCAAAAAACATATTTTTTTTCATTGGTCTGTCTGTCTGTGTGTCTGTCTGTCTGTGTGTCTGTCTGTGTGTCTGTCTGTGAACAGAATATCTCAAAAACGAAAAGAGGTATGGCGTTGAAACTTCATATATAAGTTTTGTGTACTATGTAGATGAGACAGCAAGCTTTTGAAGAAAATCGCATAACCGGAAGTAGGTGTTTACTCTTGTGATTTTTCAGTTTTTTTCGATTTTTTCAAAAACAGCTCTAACGATTTTTTTTAACCTTAACATTTTTACTACATTTTTAATGTGTATTGATGTGAAATAAGTGATTTTCCAGTTGAATACTTCTAAAGTGGGTTTCTTTTGTTTTTTTTTCTATTTTTTTTATTAACTCCTATTTTAAATAAAACACCCGGTATATTATTACATTTTTGAATTCACCTTAAAATTCTAGAGAAAATTTGTCTCTTCAACTAACGCTGTATTTTGTACCGTTTTTGTAGAATTTGTAATTTTTTAAAATTTTTGACAAATTTTTACTTCCTTTTACGATAAAGGAAGTATTGGATTCACCCCAAAAATTCGAAATTGAGTTTTCAACAGATCTTCACGTTTTAGAGTCCCCTGATCCCAAAAAACATATTTTTTTTCATTGGTCTGTGCGTCTGTCTGTCTGTGTGTCTGTCTGTGTGTCTGTCTGTCTGTGTGTCTGTCTGTGAACAGAATATCTCAAAAACGAAAACAGGTATGGCGTTGAAACTTCATATATAAGTTTTGTGTACTATGTAGATGAGACAGCAAGCTTTTGAAGAAAATCGCATAACCGGAAGTAGGTGTTTACTCTTGTGATTTTTCAGTTTTTTTCGATTTTTTCAAAAACAGCTCTAACGATTTTTTTTAACCTTAACATTTTTACTACATTTTTAATGTGTATTGATGTGAAATAAGTGATTTTCCAGTTGAATACTTCTAAAGTGGGTTTCTTTTGTTTTTTTTTCTATTTTTTTTATTAACTCCTATTTTAAATAAAACACCCGGTATATTATTACATTTTTGAATTCACCTTAAAATTCTAGAGAAAATTTGTCTCTTCAACTAACGCTGTATTTTGTACCGTTTTTGTAGAATTTGTAATTTTTTAAAATTTTTGACAAATTTTTACTTCCTTTTACGATAAAGGAAGTATTGGATTCACCCCAAAAATTCGAAATTGAGTTTTCAACAGATCTTCACGTTTTAGAGTCCCCTGATCCCAAAAAACATATTTTTTTTCATTGGTCTGTGCGTCTGTCTGTCTGTGTGTCTGTCTGTGTGTCTGTCTGTCTGTGTGTCTGTCTGTGTGTCTGTCTGTGAACAGAATATCTCAAAAACGAAAAGAGGTATGGCGTTGAAACTTCATATATAAGTTTTGTGTACTATGTAGATGAGACAGCAAGCTTTTGTAGAAAATCGCATAACCGGAAGTAGGTGTTTACTCTTGTGATTTTTCAGTTTTTTTCGATTTTTTCAAAAACAGCTCTAACGATTTTTTTAACCTTAACATTTTTACTACATTTTTAATGTGTATTGATGTGAAATAAGTGATTTTCCAGTTGAATACTTCTAAAGTGGGTTTCTTTTGTTTTTTTTTCTATTTTTTTTATTAACTCCTATTTTAAATAAAACACCCGGTATATTATTACATTTTTGAATTCACCTTAAAATTCTAGAGAAAATTTGTCTCTTCAACTAACGCTGTATTTTGTACCGTTTTTGTAGAATTTGTAATTTTTTTAAATTTTTGACAAATTTTTACTTCCTTTTACGATAAAGGAAGTATTGGATTCACCCCAAAAATTCGAAATTGAGTTTTCAACAGATCTTCACGTTTTAGAGTCCCCTGATCCCAAAAAACATATTTTTTTTCATTGGTCTGTGCGTCTGTCTGTCTGTGTGTCTGTCTGTGTGTCTGTCTGTCTGTGTGTCTGTCTGTGTGTCTGTCTGTGAACAGAATATCTCAAAAACGAAAAGAGGTATGGCGTTGAAACTTCATATATAAGTTTTGTGTACTATGTAGATGAGACAGCAAGCTTTTGAAGAAAATCGCATAACCGGAAGTAGGTGTTTACTCTTGTGATTTTTCAGTTTTTTTTCGATTTTTTCAAAAACGGCTCTAACGATTTTTTTTAAACTTTACATTTTTACTACATTTTTAATGTGTATTGATGTGAAATAGGTGATTTTCCAGTTGAATATTTCTAAAGTGGGTTTCTTTTGTTTTTTACTTCCTTTTACTATAAAGGAAGTATTGGATTCACCCCAAAAATTCGAAATTGAGTTTTCAACGGATCTTCACATTTTAGAGTCCCCTGATCCCAAAAAAACATATTTTTTTTCATTGGTCTGTCTGTCTGTGTGTCTGTCTGTCTGTGTGTCTGTCTGTGTGTCTGTCTGTGAACAGAATATCTCAAAAACGAAAAGAGGTATGGCGTTGAAACTTCATATATAAGTTTTGTGTACTATGTAGATGAGACAGCAAGCTTTTGAAGAAAATCGCATAACCGGAAGTAGGTGTTTACTCTTGTGATTTTTCAGTTTTTTTCGATTTTTTCAAAAACAGCTCTAACGATTTTTTTTAACCTTAACATTTTTACTACATTTTTAATGTGTATTGATGTGAAATAAGTGATTTTCCAGTTGAATACTTCTAAAGTGGGTTTCTTTTGTTTTTTTTTCTATTTTTTTGATTAACTCCTATTTTAAATAAAACACCCGGTATATTATTACATTTTTGAATTCACCTTAAAATTCTAGAGAAAATTTGTCTCTTCAACTAACGCTGTATTTTGTACCGTTTTTGTAGAATTTGTAATTTTTTAAAATTTTTGACAAATTTTTACTTCCTTTTACGATAAAGGAAGTATTGGATTCACCCCAAAAATTCGAAATTGAGTTTTCAACAGATCTTCACGTTTTAGAGTCCCCTGATCCCAAAAAACATATTTTTTTTCATTGGTCTGTGCGTCTGTCTGTCTGTGTGTCTGTCTGTGTGTCTGTCTGTCTGTGTGTCTGTCTGTGTGTCTGTCTGTGAACAGAATATCTCAAAAACGAAAAGAGGTATGGCGTTGAAACTTCATATATAAGTTTTGTGTACTATGTAGATGAGACAGCAAGCTTTTGAAGAAAATCGCATAACCGGAAGTAGGTGTTTACTCTTGTGATTTTTCAGTTTTTTTCGATTTTTTCGAAAACGGCTCTAACGATTTTTTTCAAACTTTACATTTTTATTACATTTTTAATGTGCATTGACGTGAGATAGGTGATTTTCCAGTTAAAAACTTCTAAAGTGGGTTTCTTTTGTTTTTTTTCTATTTTTTTTATTAACTCCTATTTTAAATGGAACACCCGGTATATTATTACATTTTTGAATTCTGCTTAAGATTTTAGAGAAAATTTGTCTCTTCAACTAACGCTCTATTTTGTACCGTTTTTGTAGAATTCGTAATTTTTGAAAATTTTTGACAAATGCTTAAAAATTAAAAATTAAATTTTTGACTAATTATAAGATCACTGTAAAAGGAAGTTGTGTGAGTGTATCACACCAGATTTTTTTTACTTCCTTTTACAATAAAGGAAGTATTGGATTCACCCCAAAAATTCGAAAATGAGTTTTCAACAGATCTTCACGTTTTAGAGTTCCCTGAACCCAAACACGTTTTAGAGTCCCCTGAACCCAAAAAACATATTTTTTTTCATTGGTCTGTCTGTCTGTCTGTGTGTCTGTCTGTGAACAGAATATCTCAAAAACGAAAAGAGGTATGGCGTTGAAACTTCATATATAAGTTTTGTGTACTATGTAGATGAGACAGCAAGCTTTTGAAGAAAATCGCATAACCGGAAGTAGGTGTTTACTCTTGTGATTTTTCAGTTTTTTTCGATTTTTTCAAAAACAGCTCTAACGATTTTTTTTAAACTTTACATTTTTACTACATTTTTAATGTGTATTGATGTGAAATAGGTGATTTTCCGGTTGAATATTTCTAAAGTGGGTTTCTTTTGTTTTTTACTTCCTTTTACTATAAAGGAAGTATTGGATTCACCCCAAAAATTCGAAATTGAGTTTTCAACGGATCTTCACGTTTTAGAGTCCCCTGATCCCAAAAAACATATTTTTTTTTCATTGGTCTGTCTGTCTGTGTGTCTGTCTGTCTGTGTGTCTGTCTGTGTGTCTGTCTGTGAACAGAATATCTCAAAAACGAAAAGAGGTATGGCGTTGAAACTTCATATATAAGTTTTGTGTACTATGTAGATGAGACAGCAAGCTTTTGAAGAAAATCGCATAACCGGAAGTAGGTGTTTACTCTTGTGATTTTTCAGTTTTTTTCGATTTTTTTAAAAACAGCTCTAACGATTTTTTTTAACCTTAACATTTTTACTACATTTTTAATGTGTATTGATGTGAAATAAGTGATTTTCCAGTTGAATACTTCTAAAGTGGGTTTCTTTTGTTTTTTTTTCTATTTTTTTTATTAACTCCTATTTTAAATAAAACACCCGGTATATTATTACATTTTTGAATTCACCTTAAAATTCTAGAGAATATTTGTCTCTTCAACTAACGCTGTATTTTGTACCGTTTTTGTAGAATTTGTAATTTTTTAAAATTTTTGACAAATTTTTACTTCCTTTTACGATAAAGGAAGTATTGGATTCACCCCAAAAATTCGAAATTGAGTTTTCAACAGATCTTCACGTTTTAGAGTCCCCTGATCCCAAAAAACATATTTTTTTTCATTGGTCTGTGCGTCTGTCTGTCTGTGTGTCTGTCTGTGTGTCTGTCTGTCTGTGTGTCTGTCTGTGAACAGAATATCTCAAAAACGAAAAGAGGTATGGCGTTGAAACTTCATATACAGGGTGCCCGTTTTTGGAGCTCCACCATGGGGATCTCGGTAACCATAAGAGATACGAGGTCGGTTAAATTGGGGCAAAGTTGCGCAATTTGGAGCTCAATAATATGCCGGTTTAAAATTTCAAAAATTCCGATTACCTCCGGAGATATCCGAAAAAAACCGGAATTTTGGAAATACGTTTTTATTTTTTCCTCGGCTTATTTGGTGACCTAATTCAAAATGAGTGACACTTCGTCATTGCAACTTTTCCTCCTCTACAACCTGCCGATGTCATATTTGAAATCAGACGTTTCGATTTTCGACAATCATCATCAACTTTGGTTTTTCTTATGGGCACTATCTTGGATTTTCACATTTTTGAATTCAGCTTTGTTTTCTGATTACGGTGATGTATCACATGTTAAGGTTCAGTGTTGCAGTTTGGGTGAAATATCAAAAATTCTGTTTTGCAAAGACTGCCTTGGATATAACATCCATACTTTTGTTTAACAAAGGCATTGTTGACAGTTCGATTTAAGTTGGCTTAACGTCACCTACAGTTACAAAATTAGTATAAATTTATTAACAAAATGCTCTTTTCAACTGAAGAAAAACGAGATATGCTAGAAATTTATTTATTTGACAGTAGGATATAAAAAAGGAGAAAATTATGTTTTAAATTTACAACATAGGATAAAACTAAATTTTGAGAAACAAGTAAATAAAGAAAATTATAAGAGGTGCTCGAAGGGTTCACCCTCCACTTCCAAGCACAGCTCTATGCGTCTTCTTAAATTCTGCATTGATCTTAAAACGTCCCTTCTTCTTATTTTGGTCCTTAAAGTTGTGATGATCTTCCTTCGCAGCTCATTAATATCGGCGGGTACAGATTTATAAATGAGATCTTTCATAGTTCCCCATAAATAGTAGTCTAATGGGGAAAGATCTGGTGAACGTGCCGGCCAACGTATGTCTCCACTGTTTGAAATGACTCTACCCGGAAATATTTCAGACAAATAATCAGCCACTCTCCTAGCATTATGTGGCGGAGCACCATCTTGCTGGAACCAAAGGTTATTCAAGCGGTTGAGGCAAATGTTGTCATCGATGTAATCCGTAAGGTAGGTCCTTAAAAAGTGCAAATACCCATCTGCGGTCAAATTGTCTTCGTAAATGTATGGGCCAATGATCGTACCGCCAAATAAACCAACCCATACATTTAGCCCGAAACGTGCTTGTGGTCGACGTCCTTGGTGTTCGTGTGGATTTTCAGTGGACCAGACATGTTCATTGTGACGATTGAACATGCCTGAGTTGGTAAATTTGCACTCGTCCGTGAATATCACGTTGGAAAGAAAATGGGGATTTTGTTCCAACCGTGCCATGATATTCCTACAAAACGCTGCCCTCCGTTCAGTATCTCCTGGATGCAAGACTTGGGTGATATGAATTTTAAACGGGCGATATTTATGTTTTTTCAAGACTCTCCACACTGCTTGATGTGATACGTTAATTTCGTCTGCTATAGCCCTTGTTGAAGTTGAAGGATTATCTTGAATCTAATGAAGAATTCAATTCATTGCCGTTTATTATTTTTGAGAAAGTTTTAACAATTTACTCACCGCCTGTAAAATTTCCACTTCATTCGCATTTGGTCTATGAACACGTCTTCGAGGCTTAGAAAATGCACCAAACTCGGCTAAATTTCTATGAAGGAATAACAAATAATTTTGAGCTGGTTGTTGTCTTTCTGGATACCGCTGTAAATATCTTTCCGAAGTAACTTGCGCATTTCGATGCGAAGCGTAATAAATTTCTAGCATATCTCGTTTTTCTTCATTTGAAAAGGGCATTTTGTTAATAAATTTATACTAATTTTGTAACTGTAGGTGACGTTAAGCCAACTTAAATCGAACTGTCAACAATGCCTTTGTTAAACAAAAGTATGGATGTTATATCCAAGGCAGTCTTTGCAAAACAGAATTTTTGATATTTCACCCAAACTGCAACACTGAACCTTAACATGTGATACATCACCGTAATCAGAAAACAAAGCTGAATTCAAAAATGTGAAAATCCAAGATAGTGCCCATAAGAAAAACCAAAGTTGATGATGATTGTCGAAAATCGAAACGTCTGATTTCAAATATGACATCGGCAGGTTGTAGAGGAGGAAAAGTTGCAACGACGAAGTGTCACTCATTTTGAATTAGGTCACCAAATAAGCCGAGGAAAAAATAAAAACGTATTTCCAAAATTCCGGTTTTTTTCGGATATCTCCGGAGGTAATCGGAATTTTTGAAATTTTAAACCGGCATATTATTGAGCTCCAAATTGCGCAACTTTGCCCCAATTTAACCGACCTCGTATCTCTTATGGTTACCGAGATCCCCATGGTGGAGCTCCAAAAACGGGCACCCTGTATAAGTTTTGTGTACTATGTAGATGAGACAGCAAGCTTTTGAAGAAAATCGCATAACCGGAAGTAGGTGTTTACTCTTGTGATTTTTCAGTTTTTTTCGATTTTTTCAAAAACAGCTCTAACGATTTTTTTAACCTTAACATTTTTACTACATTTTTAATGTGTATTGATGTGAAATAAGTGATTTTCCAGTTGAATACTTCTAAAGTGGGTTTCTTTTGTTTTTTTTTCTATTTTTTTTATTAACTCCTATTTTAAATAAAACACCCGGTATATTATTACATTTTTGAATTCACCTTAAAATTCTAGAGAAAATTTGTCTCTTCAACTAACGCTGTATTTTGTACCGTTTTTGTAGAATTTGTAATTTTTTAAAATTTTTGACAAATTTTTACTTCCTTTTACGATAAAGGAAGTATTGGATTCACCCCAAAAATTCGAAATTGAGTTTTCAACAGATCTTCACGTTTTAGAGTCCCCTGATCCCAAAAAACATATTTTTTTTCATTGGTCTGTGCGTCTGTCTGTCTGTGTGTCTGTCTGTGTGTCTGTCTGTCTGTGTGTCTGTCTGTGTGTCTGTCTGTGAACAGAATATCTCAAAAACGAAAAGAGGTATGGCGTTGAAACTTCATATATAAGTTTTGTGTACTATGTAGATGAGACAGCAAGCTTTTGAAGAAAATCGCATAACCGGAAGTAGGTGTTTACTCTTGTGATTTTTCAGTTTTTTTTCGATTTTTTCAAAAACGGCTCTAACGATTTTTTTTAAACTTTACATTTTTACTACATTTTTAATGTGTATTGATGTGAAATAGGTGATTTTCCAGTTGAATATTTCTAAAGTGGGTTTCTTTTGTTTTTTACTTCCTTTTACTATAAAGGAAGTATTGGATTCACCCCAAAAATTCGAAATTGAGTTTTCAACGGATCTTCACATTTTAGAGTCCCCTGATCCCAAAAAACATATTTTTTTTCATTGGTCTGTCTGTCTGTGTGTCTGTCTGTCTGTGTGTCTGTCTGTGTGTCTGTCTGTGAACAGAATATCTCAAAAACGAAAAGAGGTATGGCGTTGAAACTTCATATATAAGTTTTGTGTACTATGTAGATGAGACAGCAAGCTTTTGAAGAAAATCGCATAACCGGAAGTAGGTGTTTACTCTTGTGATTTTTCAGTTTTTTTCGATTTTTTCAAAAACAGCTCTAACGATTTTTTTTAACCTTAACATTTTTACTACATTTTTAATGTGTATTGATGTGAAATAAGTGATTTTCCAGTTGAATACTTCTAAAGTGGGTTTCTTTTGTTTTTTTTTCTATTTTTTTTATTAACTCCTATTTTAAATAAAACACCCGGTATATTATTACATTTTTGAATTCACCTTAAAATTCTAGAGAAAATTTGTCTCTTCAACTAACGCTGTATTTTGTACCGTTTTTGTAGAATTTGTAATTTTTTAAAATTTTTGACAAATTTTTACTTCCTTTTACGATAAAGGAAGTATTGGATTCACCCCAAAAATTCGAAATTGAGTTTTCAACAGATCTTCACGTTTTAGAGTCCCCTGATCCCAAAAAACATATTTTTTTTCATTGGTCTGTGCGTCTGTCTGTCTGTGTGTCTGTCTGTGTGTCTGTCTGTCTGTGTGTCTGTCTGTGTGTCTGTCTGTGAACAGAATATCTCAAAAACGAAAAGAGGTATGGCGTTGAAACTTCATATATAAGTTTTGTGTACTATGTAGATGAGACAGCAAGCTTTTGAAGAAAATCGCATAACCGGAAGTAGGTGTTTACTCTTGTGATTTTTCAGTTTTTTTCGATTTTTTCGAAAACGGCTCTAACGATTTTTTTCAAACTTTACATTTTTATTACATTTTTAATGTGCATTGACGTGAGATAGGTGATTTTCCAGTTAAAAACTTCTAAAGTGGGTTTCTTTTGTTTTTTTTCTATTTTTTTATTAACTCCTATTTTAAATGGAACACCCGGTATATTATTACATTTTTGAATTCTGCTTAAGATTTTAGAGAAAATTTGTCTCTTCAACTAACGCTCTATTTTGTACCGTTTTTGTAGAATTCGTAATTTTTGAAAATTTTTGACAAATGCTTAAAAATTAAAAATTAAATTTTTGACTAATTATAAGATCACTGTAAAAGGAAGTTGTGTGAGTGTATCACACCAGATTTTTTTTACTTCCTTTTACAATAAAGGAAGTATTGGATTCACCCCAAAAATTCGAAAATGAGTTTTCAACAGATCTTCACGTTTTAGAGTTCCCTGAACCCAAACACGTTTTAGAGTCCCCTGAACCCAAAAAACATATTTTTTTTCATTGGTCTGTCTGTCTGTCTGTGTGTCTGTCTGTGAACAGAATATCTCAAAAACGAAAAGAGGTATGGCGTTGAAACTTCATATATAAGTTTTGTGTACTATGTAGATGAGACAGCAAGCTTTTGAAGAAAATCGCATAACCGGAAGTAGGTGTTTACTCTTGTGATTTTTCAGTTTTTTTCGATTTTTTCAAAAACAGCTCTAACGATTTTTTTTAAACTTTACATTTTTACTACATTTTTAATGTGTATTGATGTGAAATAGGTGATTTTCCGGTTGAATATTTCTAAAGTGGGTTTCTTTTGTTTTTTACTTCCTTTTACTATAAAGGAAGTATTGGATTCACCCCAAAAATTCGAAATTGAGTTTTCAACGGATCTTCACGTTTTAGAGTCCCCTGATCCCAAAAAACATATTTTTTTTTCATTGGTCTGTCTGTCTGTGTGTCTGTCTGTCTGTGTGTCTGTCTGTGTGTCTGTCTGTGAACAGAATATCTCAAAAACGAAAAGAGGTATGGCGTTGAAACTTCATATATAAGTTTTGTGTACTATGTAGATGAGACAGCAAGCTTTTGAAGAAAATCGCATAACCGGAAGTAGGTGTTTACTCTTGTGATTTTTCAGTTTTTTTCGATTTTTTCAAAAACGGCTCTAACGATTTTTTTAAACTTTACATTTTTCTTACATTTTTAATGTGTATTGATGTGAAATAGGTGATTTTCCAGTTGAATATTTCTAAAGTGGGTTTCTTTTGTTTTTTACTTCCTTTTACTATAAAGGAAGTATTGGATTCACCCCAAAAATTCGAAATTGAGTTTTCAACGGATCTTCACGTTTTAGAGTCCCCTGATCCCAAAAAACATATTTTTTTTCATTGGTCTGTCTGTCTGTGTGTCTGTCTGTCTGTGTGTCTGTCTGTGTGTCTGTCTGTGAACAGAATATCTCAAAAACGAAAAGAGGTATGGCGTTGAAACTTCATATATAAGTTTTGTGTACTATGTAGATGAGACAGCAAGCTTTTGAAGAAAATCGCATAACCGGAAGTAGGTGTTTACTCTTGTGATTTTTCAGTTTTTTTCAATTTTTTCAAAAACGGCTCTAACGATTTTTTTTAACTTTACATTTTTCTTACATTTTTAATGTGTATTGATGTGAGATAGGTGATTTTCCAGTTGAATACTTCTAAAGTGGGTTTCTTTTGTTTTTTTTCTATTTTTTTTATTAACTTCTATTTTAAATAAAACACGCGGTAGATTATTACATTTTTGAATTCACCTTAAAATTCTAGAGAAAATTTGTCTCTTCAACTAACACTCGATTTTGTACCGTTTTTGTAGAATTTGTAATTTTTGAAAATTTTTAACAAATGGTTAAAAATTAAAAATGAAATTTTTGACTAATTATAAGATCACTGTAAAAGGAAGTTGTGTGAGTGTATCACACCAGATTTTTTAATCTTATACCACACAGACAGCATTGATGATCAGGGAGGGGCTTCTTTCGTCGGATGCATAGTACAGTATGCTGCATTACACACCATTTGCCAAAACGTACGTGCGATCAGTACCTTATCGGCAATCCGTACTGTTGTTCGGCGCCATATATGTTGTGCTTAAATGCGTCCGGGACGCTGGTCCGTCCGGGATGCTGTTTCAGCAGCCAAACCGTAAGAGATAGAGAAAAAAGTTATTAAAGTTATATGTTTGGAATGGTCATGTCAGGTCAGGAACAGAATTTCAGTCAGGTGACACTTCCGGTTTTTGAGAAATCACGTGATTTCCGTCCGTCCGGGACGCTGTTTCAGCAGCCAAACCGTAAGAGATAGAGAAAAAAGTTATTAAAGTTATATGTTTGGAATGGTCATGTCAGGTCAGGAACCGAATTTCAGTCACGTGACACTTCCGGTTTTCGAGAAATCACAAAAAAGGCCGTTTTTCAAATAGAACGCGTATTAAATAAAAACTGTTTCAGCAGCCAAACGGAGCTGCGACCCTCTGCGCCTTAAAACGTCGATCGGTTAGGCAACCACTTTGACAGCTTCCAGAATGTTCCGATGCCCTCTGCGCCTTCAAACCTCGATCAGTTAGGCATCCGCTTTGACACCTTCCAGGTCTGGGTACAGTTTTTATTTAATACACGTTCTATTTGAAAAACGGTCTTTTTTGTTTTTTTAAATGAGACATTTGTCTCACTGGACTGCTAGTCCTTTATCTAATAGACTTGTCTGTCCGGGAAGCTGGTCCGTCCGGGACGCTGTTTCAGCAGCCAAACCGTAAGAGATAGAGAAAAAAGTTATTAAAGTTATATGTTTGGAATGGTCATGTCAGGTCAGGAACCGAATTTCAGTCACGTGACACTTCCGGTTTTCGAGAAATCACAAAAAAGGCCGTTTTTCAAATAGAACGCGTATTAAATAAAAACTGTTTCAGCAGCCAAACGGAGCTGCGACCCTCTGCGCCTTAAAACGTCGATCGGTTAGGCAACCACTTTGACAGCTTCCAGAATGTTCCGATGCCCTCTGCGCCTTCAAACCTCGATCGGTTAGGCAACCGCTTTGACATATTCCAGGTCTGGGTACAGTTTTTATTTAATACGCGTTCTATTTGAAAAACGGTCTGTTTTGTTTTTTTAAATGAGACATTTGTCTCACTGGACTGCTAGTCCTTTATCTAATAGACTTGTCTGTCCGGGAAGCTGGTCCGTCCGGGACGCTGTTTCAGCAGCCAAACCGTAAGAGATAGAGAAAAAAGTAATGAAAGTTATATGTTTGGAATGGTCATGTCAGGTCAGGAACCGAATTTCAGTCACGTGACACTTCCGGTTTTCGAGAAATCACGTGATTTCCGAATTAATGATTTGGTAGGCTAAATTATGTGGAAAGCAAACTTTTGAAAAGAATAAAAATGAATTATTTCGCAAACCAACTTGACGAGTCAACCAATGCTGACGTTTTTCAAAATTACTTACTTACTTAGTCGTTGACCTCATTTACCGGTTAAGGTGAAGAGGTGTGATTCCACTAGTCTTTCCTGATCGGTCGTCTGCAGAAGTGTCTCCACTGTAGTCGGTCCGTACTTAATCGTAGAGCCTCTTCCCAGGTGCAGTCTCTTCTGTTGATTGGCTTGGCCTTGGCCACTCCTTCATTCCATGGTTTTGCTGGTTTTCCTCTTGATCTTTTTCCCTATGTTCTCGACTGCCACACTCGTTTGACGTGCCTTGTATCCGTCATTCTATTTACATGCCCCATCCATCTCAGCTAGTTCCTCTCGACAATCACCACTAGTGGTTCCACCTCCAATCTTTCCCTTGTCTCTATTTCTAACTCGGACCCTTAGAGTTATCCCCTCAATTCTCCTCAATTACTTCATTTCCAAGGTTTATAATCTTTTTTTGGTTTTCATTGAGGACCCACGTTTCACTTCCATGTGTGAGTGTCGGTACATATATAGTTTTGAATACCGTAATTTTTGTCTTTTTGGAAATTTCCTTTTTCTTGATAAATTTTGTCTAAGGATAAGAAGAAACTGGAAGCTGATGTAGAAGCCTATATAGAAAGCAAGAAGATTGCAGCAAAAGAGGAACAATCGAAAATTCACAAACAAACAGTGGATCAATTTGACAATCCGGTGTACGTAGAAAGACAAAACTTGATGATTACAGCAAGTATTGCAGGAAAAATATGTCCACTTTGAAGTAGCACATTCAACATGGATTCGTTAGATGAATTGTTCATTCCGAAGCTGTTTGACACAGAAGCTACTTTGTGGGGGAAAATGTACGAGAAGAAAGTGATTGACGCCTACTAGAAGCTTAGAAATATTACTGTTATAAGTCAGGATTATTTGTAAGTCTGGATTGTGGTATACTTGGAGCAAGCCCTGATCGATTAGTTGGAACTGACGGAATAATTAAAGCCAAATGTCCATTCGTAGAAAGATTCCAAGAACCAAAAGACATGGTAGCAAGAAAAACCTCGTGCCTTGGATTGTCCAAGAAAAGTAAGGAATAGTGATTGAAACAAACTAACAACTATTATTCTCAGATTGTCATGCAGCTGAATATTACGGGACGAGAATGGGTGGACATTATTGTGTGAACGCAAGGAAAATGTGATGAAAATGGCAATTGAATTTTTTTTAGAAAAGACAGACGCCAAATGGAAAACAATGAAAGACAAGCTAATGAAGTTTATTCGTGAAGATTTTGTCCCTAAAATTGTAGATTCAAGATATGACAGAAATATGAGTTACATGCAGCTAATCACCAAAAGGAAATTGAAAAGCTGGAAATGAAGAAAAACTATGAAGTAGAATGTGAAGAATGTATCGGACCAACTAGTATTGTAATGAATGTTTCTATTGTAATGGCTTAATAGCTTACGAATGTATAGATAGGAGTTACTGTTACTGAGATGTCCTAACTCACTATTGCACACAGTACTTGCACTTGAGTCTATCTTGGAATTGTGCGGGAAGAGAGCTGGCCGTCGTTAGATTGAAAGATCAAACCCGCAAGGAAACAATCAGTTACATGCTTGGGGAACAGTTAAAACAGCTACTACTACGGTTTGCACTTACATTTAGGTAATTCATAAATATTATATTATGTACTACATCAAAATAACAATATTCAAATGTAAAATAATTGTTACCTTTGTCATTTAGAAAAAGTGGAGAAATAAACAAATTTGGATTATGTGAAATTGAGCTCAGGAGTATTTTATTTGTAATCTCCACATTTCCCTATTAGATTGTTTGATTGATTTCTTTTCCTGTAAATGTTGACAAAATAACCCTTGAAGGGCCCTAAGTGATTGTACCAACACCGTTTCTTTGCAAGTAGTTTGTTTATTTCATTTTCTGTTAAAGTCTACCGGATTCTACGTGTTTTCTACGAGGGTAGGTTGGTTTATTCCTGTCCCTGTGAAGATTCCCAAGACGACCCTTCAAGGGCCATAGTGGCCCTTAAAAAGCTTTTCAGGGGCTGGAATCATTTTATTCGGATTCTCAGAATTCTTCTTCATAGGATAAGTTGGTTTATTAATCTTTTAGTTTTCCATGGCTAAGGTCGAGAACCCCTTTAATCTTATTTCGAATTTAGCCCGAACTAATATGTGATCAGAGCCAACATTGACACCACACTGCTTTGCTCTCACGTCTTGTAAGCAGTTTTTGTGTCTTCCGTCTATTGTTACATGATCTATTTGATTTTATTGCACAACCGGGTATTATTCAGATCACTTTATGTATATTTTTGTGCTTATGGCTTACGGCACAAAAATCTATAAACATGTTTCCATTCTTGTTAGTCTCTCTTAACACTTCTTTAACTATTATATTTTCGCTTGCCGTGTTGTCGTTTCCAATCTTTGCATTCAGATCTCCCATTAATATTTTTATGTTGTTTCTGAGTTTCTTTTGAAGGTCATCATATACTTTTTGTAGTTTTTCTTAGAAGTCTTTCTTATTTTTTCTGTATCTACATTAGTGGGTAGGTCTGTGCATTTGTATCGATAATTCGAATAATATACCGAATAATTCGATATATCGAATAACGATATTAAAATAAAAGTCATTCGAATTATCGAATAAATAATTATTCCAATAAATTTATTGGAATTATCCATATATGTAATACTTACTACATTGCTAGCAGCTATGAGTGGGAAACTTACGAAGGAAGTGAGACAGACAACCAACTCTTCAATGTATAATGGTAAGCTGTGCGTAAGCCCGGCGGCGTCGTCTGCCCAATGGGAAAGTGGTCAAGTTTAAAATTCGCTTCTAAAGGCAGAGTTTGAATTCTCACGTATGCGCACGAGACGCGTTATACTCTAAGTGAGACTATGTCGGCGCCGTAATGTTTTCGGACGTTTCCAGGCCCTACTAGCAATATATGTGTATTATATATATATGGAATTATCGAATAAATAATTATTCGGATAAAAATTTATTCGAATAAAAGTTTATCCGGTTAAATATTTATTCGAATAAATTTATACCAAGAATTATTTATTGGATAATTCGAATAAGTTTATTGTTAATAAATTTATGCGAATATCGAATAAAGAATTATTGGAATAAATACGTATTTATGCAAATAAAACTTATTAGAATACAAAGCCACATTATAAATATCAAACTGTAAACGTTTTAATTACTTAAAATTAAAATGGTCAGAGCAATTTCATTTTTTATCAAGCCGGCTATGACATATAAATGATCTGTATTAGGGTTCCTAGATGTGCTTGATTATTTATTTTGTTTATTATCATTAATCATTAGTATTGTTAGTCCTTTTCAATTTCCTTACAATAATACCAAAACAAATGCCTGCCTAATGATTACTATTTGTATTTAGCAAATGGCAATTAATCATCATAAGCCAGAAAACTTGTATCAGATATCAGATAGAATAGGTTAAACAGAAGATTACTATTTCTAGAAATTGTTAATTGATTTTTAAGAACTTATTCTAGTAATGATACATATTGCCTATTGGTCGGAATCGTAAATCGGGGATGTGGGGATACCGTAGAGCGGGGCTAAGTGAACCATTGCGGATAAAATGAGCCACACATACGGTTGTTTATAATTAATTACACTGACATTTTTATAACAACTGCAACAGCGATTTTGCAGTTTGAGCGATCTTTCTGATGACCGAGACACGCTTTGGCGGGGATATGCCGACGCAGCATTTAAGTTAGTTACCAGAAACGATCAACAAACGTGCATGTGAATATTTGCTTGTCTGGAAAAGTGTTGAAAACCTCCCTTGTATTATCAAACCAGTAAGTTTGTTTTAACCCTAGTAACCCCACAAAATTGAGAGAACGTCAAGTACCAAAATGGGTCATTTTTGACCCACTGTATAATTTTGCTATTCATAATTATTTAAAACATTTTTTGCCCTCCTTACATATATAAAATATCTAATACGTTTCTTATATTTAATATTTATCATGCATACATAATAAATAAAAAGCGAAAATACATCGAGAACAGCCTGTACATTCATACTGCATTGTGGAAGTCCTTTCTTTTCAAGAAGTATATTCACTTGTTTAGATTTCCTTTTTGTATCGGACACATATGTCCACATTCTCCCATCTATTTTCTCATTATTAGCTCCAGCAACGAGTTCATCATCCGAGTCTTCAGAACCGGAAACTTCACTTCCAAATTCACTGTCACCGATTCTCTCAACTTCTTCATTATCGTCTACTTCGCTGCACACTTCAGGAACGTCTTCGTCACTATAATCACTTTAATCTAAAAGCTTAGCTAGTTGCTCGTCACTTAGCGGAATTTTATTTAGATTTATTGTGACCAAATGGTAACAGCAAACTGAAAGTAAATTTTGAACCCTGCTTTTATATAGACATACGACAAACATGTATAATTCCTGTAAATTCCTCAAACATTTTTTAACAATAAAATTCATACATACACATGCACTAACAGGCAAAATTCGCCAGACGGCACTTTACAATGAAATTCATGCATGCAGCGACATGTACGAGCATGCATAAAACATTAATTGACTACAACACGCGAAGTACCGAAATGGGTCAAAATTGACCCTTTGCGCAAAGAAAGTAATAAAAAATTTCAGGTACCGTTTTGTAAATTTTTATTTATGGCATATGGTGACAGACAGCATAGGAATAGCATATCTAGAAGCAAAACGACGTAATAGCATCTGAAAAAAAATGGTACAAGAAAATTTAAATCCTGGGTCATTTTTGACCCGGTTTTGGGGTTACTTACTTACTTACTTAATCCTAATGTCTTTCTACCCTTTCGGGTGTAAGACGTTTTGGGGTTACTAGGGTTAATCAGTATCGTACTCAAGTCGTTCTATGGAGTGTTGTTATCATATATTCTATCCCACATTTGTTTAAATATATTTATTTTCAATAAAACTCCAAAGTTAATCAAAAATTGTAACAAGTGCGGGTTAAGCGAGCCGGTGAGAGAAGGTGTTATTGACACTGACAATAATAAAATTGTTGAAAAAATTACACTAAAGAAACATATTCGAGGTAGATATCAGTTTAATATGAAAGCTAATGTTTCACTACTGTCATACATTTTTTGCAATGAAAATTCGGTTTTTTTAATTTCTTTTATGTTACTTGTTAAGAGAATACCTATTAAATATATTTTTGTAAATGCATATTGGTGGCTCACTTTGCACATTTGGCAGGCAAAAAGAGTCGTTCTATGGATTTTAAATAGGGTGGTTCACTTTTCCCGCTACTGCAGATAAAGTGGACCACTTTTTAAAAAAATATATAAGCATTTGCATAGAACTTCTTCAAAAAACTATTTTACGAACATATATGTAAAACTATAAAGTAATTACATTTAAATTAGCACAATCAAATATTCAACCTGTACTCATAAAATTACGAAAAACAAGAAAAAATGGCTCACTTAGCCCCGCTCTACGGTACCCCTTTAGCGATAATTTAAAATATTTTTGCAATAAATCAATTCTGTTCAAAAATTACAGTTTACGTTTGTGTTCAAAGGTAAACAGTAAATTGTTTTCTGCATTTGTACTTTCTGAAAGGAGAAATACGGTTTAGTGCTGTTACCATTTATTGTGCTTCAAAGCTACTCACATTTAGAATTTAGTGTTCAGAATCAGAAAAGGTAAGTACTGCTATTGTTATACATATTACATGATTGACCCGATTTAAATCATGATTAAAATTACATTAAAAAATGCAAATATACCACGGACCTTTATTATTTTAACATTTTCCTACTTTTAAATATCACTTACTTTTTATTGCTCACAAATGTTTTTTTTGTTTGTTTTGTTCATTAGTTTTGTGAATGTTCAATAATTTATCTAAAACTAAAATCCAATAAAATGGGGTGTAGAGAGAGCATAATAATTGAATAATTATTTCAATAAATTAGTTATTCGAATAAACTGGTTATTCGAATAAGTTATTGCAATAAATTATTCGAATAAATTAGTTATCCGAATAAGCTATTCGAATAAATTAGTTATCCGAATAAGTTATTTGAATAAATTAGTTATTCGAATAATTCGATAGTTATTTGAATTTCGATATATCGAATAATATTCGATATTTAATTTTATTCGTTATTCGATACTTAGTTTGTGATATCGAACACCCCTATTAGTGGGTGCATGCGTGTTTGTTTGGAAAACTGGGCTTTGAATCTTGCAGTAATAATCCTTTCGGATATTGGTTTCCATTCTATAAGTGACCGTTTTGCTTCTTCCCCTAACATTAGTGCCACTCCCAGTTCATGTCTCGCATTTTCTTTTGTTTTCCCCAAATAGATCAGCTTTTTTGCATCTTCTAGAATCATTTCTCCGTATCCCATTCACCTGATTTTGCTAATTCCCAAAATTTTGATTTTATAAGTCCCCATTCTTTTACTACCTGTTTTGTGGTACTATTTTGAGATATTGTCCTGACATTCCAGCATCCGAGGTATTTTATTTTGCACGTATCAGTTTCAATAGTTGTTGCCTTACTTTCAAGCACATTTCGTCTTGGTTATATCCGGTGGTCTTTCATTTGTTCCTTTCTTATATATTTTTCGTTACTTCTTGAATCGTGAGTCCTTAATTGATAGCAGTTTTCATCTTCGTTTAGTTTTTCTGGGCTATTGGCTCTTCGTTTTTTGTAGCTTTTTGTATCTGTTCATCACCCTTTTGATGATTTCCATTTTGGAATGAGTGTTGATTTACAGTTCTGCCTTTTTTCTTATTTTCTTCTTCAGTTAACTCTTCGTATGTGTAGGTAGTCCCGTTTACGTTTAGCTTATTGTACTTCGTTAAGAAAAGCTGTGTCTGCTCTATCTTGCTTTCTTCAAATGTGATATTAGTAGTCTTCTGTAATTGTTACATGCGAATTTTTCGAATCCTCGAGCTTCTTAGCAGCATTCATAATCTCAGTTTTCTTATTCCAATTTGTCAATTTGTAAAGTATTGGCCTTGTACATATGAGGCATATGAAATAACTTTGAAAATGAAACGTTAAGCTCGTTATTTATTTTCATTTACGTACAACTGTTACTATTAAACTTGAAACATGGCAACTACAATTAAATAATAAATGCGTTTCAGCTTATGCTGCTGGATTTTCTACATCCTCCCGGGCCGCAGTAACTTCCAATGGAAATAATAGCTGAATCGGTCGTCGTAGACTGGTCTTGTTGCTTGTAACAACCTCGCAGGCCCTTACTTTTCCATCTCGTCCTTGATAAACTTGAGTAATTCTTACTAATTTCCATAAAAGTCGAGGAATATTCTGGTCATGTAAAAGGGCTACATCTCCAACCTTAAAATTTCTAGACTTTGCTGGACTTTGGTTATGGAACAATCTCAATTGCTGCAGATAGTCACATGACCATTTCTTCCAAAATCTTTTCGCTAATTCATTGCGTTCCTTCCATTTTTTCAATATGTCGCTTCTTCTAACATCTGCATGGTTACTAGCCACACAGAAACCGCATTCGTCAGTACCCAAAAGAAAATGAGCTGGCGTCAGGATGAGCAAATCTTCCAAGTCGTTTTCAACATAGGTAAGTGGTCGGCAGTTCACCGTCGCTTCAACTTCCGAAAGTACTGTCTGCAGTTCGTCATAAGTAAGACACCTTTTATTGATAGACAACTTCAAACCATCTTTGACTGTCTTTATCATCCTTTCCCAGAATCCGCCCCACCATGCAGCACGTTCTACGATAAATTTCCATTCTATGCGGTGTTTGCTAAGAATATTCTGGAATTTCTCCTTGCAAATGATCTTGCTAAGTTCTTGTAACTCAACTGAGGCTCGTTTGAAAGTCTTGGCGTTGTCTGAATAAATGACGTGTGGAACTCCACGTCTCGAAATAAATCGGCGAAAGGCGTTAATACAACTTTCGGTAGACATATCTGGAACTATCTCAAGATGTACCGCACGAACAACAGCACATGTAAACAACATTATGTATGCTTTTCGTTTTTCCTTTCCTTCTGAAACCACATACAAGGGACCGGCAAAGTCCGTACCAGTGATTTTGAACGGTGCTGCTATGGACACTCGATTTCTTGGTAATGGTGCGAAGGGCTCACTCCCAGCCTTTGCTCTTAACTTCTTGCAGCTTACACATTTACTCAAAATAGACTTAACTCTTTGTCTACATTGAACAATCCAATATCGTTTCCGTATTTGTGTTATCGTAATATTTGTTCCACCATGATTGGAAAATAAATGCGCATTCCAAATTATTTTATCTGTCAAGGCTGACCTTTTCGGCAATAAAACCGGGTGCTTAATTTGGAACGGTAAAGGTGCTTCGTGAAGACGACCACCTAATCTCATAATATTATCATCGTCCATAAAGGGATTGAGCGTTAAAATGGAAGAAGAAGCATTCAATACTTCGCCCTTATTCAAAGCCAAAAACTCACTTGAAAAATGCTGCGCTTGAGTAAACCTTAACCAGTATTTTTCGCTTTCTCGTAATTCTTGAACTTTTAAGTTGCCGGTGTGCTGTTCTTCTCTGTGCCTTAAATTATAGATAAATCTTTGGACAAATGCAGTGACTCGTAAAACTTTCTCAAGACTACTAAATCTATCTATGTCAAAAATAGGCTGCTTATTATGGACTTCGTTAATTTGCACAGCTAAACAAATTCCAGCTTCAGTCATCATGTCTTCTTTAGGCCAATGGTTAGAATGTTTGCAAAGCCATTCAGGTCCCATTTTCCAAACGTTCGATGTAATAAGTGTACTAGACTTTACACCTCGGGTAAGTAGATCTGCTGGGTTCTCCGTACCTGGACAGTGACGCCATACTCCGGCTGACAACTTTTGGATTTCAGTTACTCGATTACGGACGTATGGCTCCCACTTCGTATTCTTGCTTCTGATCCAATGCAACGTTATTTTCGAGTCAGACCAAAGAATGCAACATTTAATCTGTACGTTAATATTATTTAAAATAAAATTTTGAAGTCGTGATGCACAAACCGCAGCAGTAAGTTCAAGCTTTGGAAGCGTCAAACCCTTTCCTTCTTTATTGTTAATCGGAGTCACTCGATTCTTAGCCATTAGAAATCTACATGATATTTTTCCTTCGTGGTTGACACTTCTAAGATAGGCTACAGTTCCGAACGCTGTTGGGCTGGCATCTGAAAAAATATGAAGTGAAACGTCACATTCTTTATCGTCAAGAGCACATCTAGGCATGGAAAAATCTTTCATTGTATGTAACTCGTAACACCATTTCAACCACTCGTTTGTAAGCTTCTCAGGAAGAACTGAATCCCAATCTAACTTGGCTTTCCAAATTTCTTGGAGCAATATTTTAGCTTTAATGACGAATGGGCTTAAAAACCCCAAAGGATCAAAAATTCTTGACACTGCTTGTAGCACACCGCGTTTTGTTTTGGGTATGTCTTTGATAATATCCAAAACACAATCCAGATTTACTGCTAATTCATCGTCGTTAAGGTACCATAAGACGCCAAGTACCTTTTTTACTCCATTATTGTAAATACTGCTGCCAAGTATTTCCCTCAACATTGCATCATTACTGTCCCACTTCCTCAAGTTCATGTTAGCTTTCGATAAAATTTCTTTAGATTCTTGATAAATACGTTCAGCTTTTTCAATTTTTTCGACTGCCAATACTAAATCATCGACGTAAAATGACCTAGTCAAAATTTTGCAGGTATTCTTCAAATACTGAGGTTGAAACTGCAAATGTTTTTTGAGCGTAACGGCTAACAGAAATGGACTGCAGGTTACATCAAAAGTAACACGCTTCATGCGGTAGCATGTAACCTTCGGCAGATTAGAGGTGTCATTAATGGGCGTATCGTACCATAAAAAACTATGAGAATCGCGATCCCGTTCAGATAGTTCTATCTGTAAAAATGATTTTTCGATATCGGCAATCAGTGCGAAACGACCAATTCTAAAGTTCATTAAAACTCGAAGTAGATGTGGCACTAAATTTTCACCTTGCAAAAGCACATCATTTAATGAAGGTAGTCCAGGTGCATGTGCAGATGCGTCAAAAACAATACGTATTTTTGAAGTCTCTTTATCGTCCCTATACACGGCGCTATGCGGCATAAAATAAGTACGTAACGCATTTGTTTCCTTCGGTAAAAGTTCTGCACAATCGCTATTCATATATTCACGTACTACAAAATCATACTCTTGAAGTTTGCCACTATAGATAAGTTTACGTGTTAAAGTCTTTAATCGATTCAATGCACCGTTAAAATTAGAATCGCGACGTACATTTGAATCTATCCACGGTAACGAAACACAATACCGATTGTTTTTGAAGGTTATATTGTTATTTAAAAAATTCTCCGTTGATAATGTATCGATAATAGTAGCACTATCGATTCCTATTGACTCAAGGGTCCAAAATTTCTTCAGATCAAAATCGTTCGTTATAGGTTCGCACTGAACATGCAGAATATTCGCCACGTTAACTCCGACCTTGAAGGCATATTCGTTAGAACGTGAACGTCCATCATCAATTCCGTGAATGGTCCAACCAAATGCAGTTTCGATTCCCATTAAACTGTCTGTGATTTTCTGTACGTTAGCAGTTACTATTTTCCAGTACGTATCTGCGCCGATTAAAAGAGATATACCAGGCAAAACATTGGTATTAATGAAAGATTGGTCAGCCAATGCGAAATTAATACTGAAGTCATGAATAGCTGGATCGTCTAATTTTGGGGGAGTCAAATTGTCGAAACAAATTTCCGGTACTTCTATGGCGTTAATAGTGATGGAATTATTATTATATTGGCCTTTCAGCGTTAAAGATACTCTTTTACATAAGCGCGCGGGAGCCATTTCAGTTTTTCCAAAAGGCATAATTGCTATCTTATGTCTTCCAATAACAGGCAAATTCAAACTCCGCGATACACATTCTTTTATAAAGGTCAATTGGCTACCTCCATCTAAAACCATTCTAATAAAATCTTGAGGTACGCCACTGGCCGTTACGATTTGAGCACAGGCTGTTTGCAAATATACGTTAGTCAGGTGCTCTTGCGTTAACAAATTAGTTGACTGTCTGTTCGGTTCTGAAGAAGATTCAGAGATAGATTCATTGCGTTGTAACTGCTTTTTATAAGTAGGATCGCACATCGATGATGCATGCCTCGCTTTGCATTTGGAACATAGTAGTTTTATCCGGCAAAATTTCGAAACATGATTCGGTTTAGTGCAGCGATAACAGCGCCTTTCAAATTTCAAAATATTCTTTTTCTGGTTTAAAGGAATGTTGCTATTACAGTTTGCTGCACCATGATCGTATGATTTACAAAATACACATTGTTCTTTCGCCGATGTAAACAAACCGGCTGCTGTACATGGATCATCTCTTTTCTTATGAAAATAATGATTTGAATTACTACTTTTATCATTTTTCGATTCTACTTCTAAAACTTTGGCTTGCTCAATAGATTCGACCTCCAGTCTTATAAAATTCAAAAGTTGAGAAATTAAATGTTCGTAACAAACATCTCTATTATTGAAAATGTTTTCATGCTCACTGACGGCAACTGACTCGTTATCGCTATGATCGCTAGTGGCCTGACGTTTAAGAAATTCGGTTCTCATAGAAAAAAGCAATGCCTTCAATACTATTGCTTTGACCATTACACCGTAATTATCGGGAGACATTCCTAGCACTTGTAACGATCGTGTTATCTTCGACGTAGTGTTATATAGCTTTCTTAAAGAAATAATATCAGTTTTTGATTTAACTGGCGTTAAAGCTAATAGCTGCTGAATATAACTGTCAACTATCTTTTCGTTATTTCCATACTGCTCCTTTAAAAGCTTAATAGCGTCGTTATAACTTGAGCAGTTGGATGTTAAACCTTGAATCGTTATTGCAGCATTTCCAATTAAAACACATTTTAAATAAGTGAATTTAGCAGTTTCGTCTAGATCGTTATTGCTATGTATAGCAGCATTGAACTGTTCCCAAAAGGCAGGCCACATGTGATGATCACCATTAAATTTCATTAATTCTAACTTAGGTAATCTCACCGCCCTTTTATATTCCACTGTAACTGGTTGTGTCCTACCGCCCTGAGCTGGTGCAGTTGACGGGACGTCAATGTTGCTCCTGGTCTCGCTTTTGCAGCTGCTATCTCGATGGACTCCTGCTGATGCTCTGGTGATACCAATTTCCAACCTCGCGACCGCTGTAGTGGCTTTATCTTCATATTCCACAATCTTCTCGCACTCCTGTTCCAGTTGATCCGCTGGAATATCGTCTGCTACTTCTTCGTTAATCTTCTTCAAAGACTCGTTTGCTGATTTTATACGTGAAATCAACACCATCGCTTCGTTGTTATCAAAGGAATCGTCCGTTAAAAGATCGTTGGCTTGATTGACAAGCTTGGTCAATTGCGTGCGACAAGCTTTTTTCAATGCGTTATTCATCGTTGTGGGCCTCACTGCACTCGTTACACGTTATTGCAACTGGAAGAAACACGTTAGCTCCAGTTCCCGGGTTTCGGCACCAAAAATGTGAAATAACTTTGAAAATGAAACGTTAAGCTCGTTATTTATTTTCATTTACGTACAACTGTTACTATTAAACTTGAAACATGGCAACTACAATTAAATAATAAATGCGTTTCAGCTTATGCTGCTGGATTTTCTACAAGGCATGCCTTTTATGTTTTATCGTTTGAGAAAAAAAGAAACAACTAGAACCTTATATACATTTTATTGTTTTGCAAAGTATTCACCACGATATTTTATGCACTTTACCATACGCTCGAACCAGTTTTTGAAATATTTAGTCCACTTCGAGGTAGATGTACTCAAAATCGCCGATTTGAAAGCTTTGACTGCTTCTTCACTAGACTGGAACCGTTGACCACGAAGATTTTTCTTAATTTTGGGAAAAGTAAAAAAATCGTTAGGGCTTAAGTCAGGACTATAGGGAGGGTGGTCCAGAATTTCTGTTTTGCTGCTCCAAATACTCAATTGTTTGGCGAGCGGCGTGCGAGCTTGCGTTGTCATGATGCAGGATAATACGTCGCTTTGGATTGGTTTTCCGAAGCTCGGTGATAACTTGTGGTAAACAGACTATGGTATACCACTCTGCATTAACTGTCCTACGATCCTCTACTTCAATCGTCGCAACGTGACCTGTTTTCGCTACGAACGTGGCCACCATTTTCTTTGAAGTGCTTCGGGAGCGAACAAATTTTGTCAGTTTTGGCTCATCTTGGAAGACCCAGATGGTCGATTGCTGTTTAAAATCAGGATCATAGGCATAAATCCAAGATTCATCACCACTGATGATGTCGTAGACGTGATTTGACTCTCCTCGGTTGAATCATTGAAGAGTTTTCCATTTAATACCATTTAATACGAGCCGCCTTGTGATCGTCAGAAAGCGAATGCGGGATCCAACGGGAGACCAGCTCTCTCACACCAAGCGCTTCATGCAGGATCTTTTGAATTATTGTGCCTGAAATGCCTAATGATGTTTCAATCTCACGATATGTCACATGACAGTCTTCGATGATTAGTTGTCTCACAGCAACGATGTTATCTTCAGTAAAGGCGGTTTGTGGACGTCCTTCACGAGATTTGCCACTAAGGCTGGTGTGTCCACGCTGGAATTCTAAATACCAGCGTTCCACGGTTCTAAGACATGGGGCTTCATTGGTGAACACTGAAGTCAGCTCCTCGAAACAATGAAGTCGTGTTAGTCCTTTTCGAAAGTTGTAGAAAATTATTGCACGAAAATTTTCCTTAGAGAAATTCATTTTCATACACGACTTGACAACTTTGAAATGACGCTGTGACTAAACAATTTCACTAATCCTATATTTTTCAATTGTTTTGAGCTTCTAGATTTAAAGAGATTCGAACGCTGTACGGTTCTATATTCGAAATTGGCGGTAAATAATAATTTTTAATAATAATAATAATAATAATAATAATTTTATTCATCCAATCGACCATTTACATAGTATAGGAGATGTCAAGGTTATACAATTTAAAAATTCGATTAAAATAAAACATTAACATACATCACATACAATAAAATATATACATATATCACAGTCAATAGAACCATCACAGCTTGTCTTGGAAAAACTCCGCTAAGGAATAGTAACATTTATTTATTAATAGTGTTTTAACATTTTTATAAAAATGTTTATCGTTACCTTCTCTAACTGACTTTGGGATTTTGTTGTACGCTTTAATCGCTAGACATTTTGGACTATGTTCATAAATTACAAGATTGTGAATAGGGATTTCAAGTAAATTATTTCGAGTGTTATATGAATGATTAGAGTTTAATAAAGACCAGTTCCTTCCCTCTGATCTAGCATATTTCAGCAATTCATAGATTAAAACAGATGGCAATGATAAAATTTTCAGTTGCACAAAAAGTGCTTTACAACTAGTACGTTTGCTAGCACTTACTATATTTCTAATTGCCCTTTTCTGCAATTTAAAGACACAAACACTTTGGGAGGAGATACCCCATGCAATGAGTCCATAGGACATTACTGAATGGAAATAAGCGTAGTAGAAGGAAAGTAATACTGGTTGGTCTACTAAGTCTCGTAATTGATACAAACAGTAGCATATAGGAGCAACCCTTCCACATACTGATTCGACGTGATTGTCCCACGAACAATTTTCTTGGATGTGAAGTCCAAGAAATTTTGTCGTATTCATTTGTTTAATTGATCCATGTAAACTTTTGATTAATACACTATTTTCATATTTTAAATTTTTGCAATTAAATCTTATAACAAGGGATTTATCATTATTTAGTTTAAGTTTATTAAGTAAGAACCACCGATGAATTTCTTTCATTTGAACATTTGCATTTACAATCGCATCATTAAGATTGCAACCACTAACAAGAAGTGATGTGTTATTACATTTGCTACACACGGGAATTTATTCGCACGTAAAAACAAAAATTATAAATACTTCACAGCAGGGTGGTACAGGAATCGTCGAGTCGTGTAGCAAACGTTTGCCAAGCTAGGTCCTGAGCAGGATGGGGTGAGTTGTCCGGAAGCGCCACTGGTTTGAGACGGTCCAAACCAGAAAACCTACAGGTGGCCGTGTAAATTCCTAAACCACTAGCTGTTTCACAAAAAAAAAATAATAAAAGACAGTAAACACCAAGACTCGAAATAACCTAGTTATTTATTTACAGTTTGTACACCTTCGGAATTCTGTGTCATACTTGGAAAAGGCAACACAATTCTGTGATTAAATGGAATAGTTTGTAAATGTAATCTTAGTGGTATGTAATGTACAAGATTTTATATGAATAAAGTCGAAAATGTAACTACGATAATCGCAATTCGTTGGAGTACCCGTGTATCAACTACGATAGTGACTTAAATATAATTAAAAACAGCGATACCGGAATGCGGGAGAATAGTAAGTTCTAAATCGCTTGGTTAATTAGGTAAATACTCTATCTAGTCGCGAACCTCTTCGAATTGGTACCATTTCGCCTAGGGGAGTGCTAATACACATAAAATGGTGTATTTACGGTGCTCATATTATGTGAAATGTCAAATTAATGCTCCCGGAGACCTCCGCCAATAATGGTTTAAATTTTGAAACACTGACAAGTACTTGAAACTTGAATGCAACCAAAGCAGTACTACCAAACGTAAAGATATTAAATGCATAGAATGACATTATCCTATTACACAAAAGTAATTGCACGTGATGTACAACGAAGCTATACAATATTCCGCATGTAAAACGGCATGAATTTCGCTAGCATATACCTAGGTAAGTACAATACATAAAGTAAAGATCATAGTGCCATAACGAACGATATTTTCAGTTCAATAAACACCAAAAGGTAGATAACCCTAGGTGTTGTAGATACCTGGATTGTGCACAGAAGAGCCGCTACATCAACAGCTATGGGGGATAGCTATTAAGATGTCCACCAGCTTGAATAACCTCCAAAGAGTCAGGGCTTCATCTAACTTTGCGGGTGAGAAGCGTAGTCGAGTGCAGTCACCATGGGGAGAAGCCTTGCATGCGAACTATCACATGTGCTGAGGGGCTCGGATTGGAACGGAATTGTTGCTCCAGGTGCCTTAGCCAAGTAACACCAATGCCACAGGCATAATAGATCCCGAAAAATCGGAGAACGATACAGCAAACTAGGACGAGGAGGCCTAAATACGAGACGTTATCGAAAAATGTTTTACGGCAACCATAAATTAACATACCAGAGTTGTAATGTGGCCTCGAGTAAGTAAATTGCAGAAATATATATTTATCCCAATACAATCGGATTCATTTTAGCAATATAACACCCATTTCCTATTTCTGGATGGCAGATTCCTCAAAGAAATATGGAAACTATGTAATCCACTTAAGTGAAAATTCCCAAAAATCACATGCAGCTCCAAAAAGGAAAACTTAAAAAATTGTCGCCGGAAATCGTACTATCAAAACAATTTTCAAAATTGTTACTCAAAATTCCCTAAAAATCAAGGATTTTGCAAAAATGAGTATGCAACCAAAGCTACACCTAACGTATGCAGGTGAATCTAACTATGAATGTATTTAAGCTAAGAAATTATCCAAACAATCCTTAACTGTATCTAAATGTAAAATTACACGTAACAGTGTCATCAGCAAACATTACGTAGTCATTAAAGGAAAAGTTGTTTACGTAAATAATGTAAAGGAGCGGCCCTAAAACCGATCCTTGTGGTACGCCAATTGAGGTTTCTAGTAAAGTGGATTTAGTATTACCAATTTCCACATATTGTGATCTGTTTTCCAGATAACTTTTAAACCAGTTTAATGGTAGGCCGCGAATTCCGTATGACTCTAGTTTGAATAGTAGTAAAGGGTGATAAACGAGATCAAATGCCTTACTAAGGTCAATAAAAATCCCCAAAGACGTTTTACGTTTATCTAAATTTTCATACAAATTATTCAAAAATTTCGTTATTGCACTAACTGTTGATAGTTTCTTACGAAATCCAAATTGGTTTTTATTAAACAGTTGATATTTATCGAAAAATCTTATAACTTTGTGGGCCGCATATTTCTCAAATATTTTTGAAAAGGAACTTAGGATGGCTATGGGTCTATAATTCCCTACTTCAGTGGTGCATCCAGTTTTATGTAATGGTTTAATTTTTGCTATTTTGAGTTTATCTGGAAAACAACCTTCTCGTAGTGAACAAATACCATGAGACAAAAAAAAGATTCTGAGCAGGCCTTGATATGTGTGAAGTGTATTGTCAGTCTATGTCAAATTCGAGATTTGCAGATTAAGTTTTACGTCAGTCTGTGTCAAACAACAAACAAAACCTAACCTTTTAATCTCGACTTTGACATAGACTGACAATACACTTCAGTACTGCCAAATGTATAACACATATCAAGGCCTGCTCAGAATCTTTTTTTTTATCTCATGGTATGTAAACGACAATACATAAAAGGCATGCCTCGTATACCTTCAAAAATACCCAATCCTGTTATTTCTTGTGTTTCCATCTTTAAATTTATTGGTACGTTGATATCTCTCGGCAATGTTCTTTCTCTTTTAACTCCATATCTACTTCATTTTTAGAGTCTTGCATTCCTTGGATTATAATTTTCTTCTTTCGGATTTGTTTTTCTAGAATCTTTATTCTGTTCTCTTGTTCCTGTATTTTTTCTTTCAATTCTTCTCTCCTGTCGTACTTCCGCGTTTTCTATTGCTATCTTTTTTAATTCATCTCGATATTTATCGAGTTTTTCCTCTTATCTATTTTATCTAACTTCTATTTAATCTCTTCAAGTAAGCGGTTTATTTTCTATACAGTTGTATTTTGTTCTATTGGCCTCTTTTATGTATATATATTTTCCCGCTGCTGATCATGTAAGTCAGTGATACAGCCTTAGTAACAAAACGTGTAACATGGTGATTATAATTGTTTGCTGCTTTCCCTTGACAACGGAACTTAATATTATTATGAAATTCCTAAGATAATAAAATTAGCAAAGCAAGATGCAGACGTTTTGTTTATAATTGCAAGTGTTTATATGACATGTGACACTCACAGGTAACACGACTCACGAAAATTAATCCTGGTGACAGGTGACAAACCAAACAATTTTTCAAAATTCTAGGAAAATTTCTATAAGCAGCGGGCAAAATATAATAAGATAACTCGGAATGTATAGCCTATTCACATTTTCAGCAGACAACAAGCCGCGGCTTCGCCTTGGCTTGTACTTGCCTACCTCAAATGTTAATAGGTTCTTACATTCCTTGTTACTTAAATAGCTATTAGTTTGGATGCTTAAATACTTTTGTTCTTGTTAATTTATTTCATTTAACATGTCACGTTGTCTGTTTTAATTTTAATTGTTTATTTATGACTGTCCAATTTTGACATTAGGTGAGGTGTTTGCTCTGTGTTTCTTTCCCCGTATTTTTATAAGCTTTATCTTTTAGCCTGAAGATGGTTTAACAAATAAACCGAAACATGTAGCGTATGTAAAAAATATATGTTAATTGTTATGAGGAAGACTGTGTTTAATTTACATTAATTTAAGCATAATTTATCCTAACATAAAATTCAAAATCTTAATGAAATAATATTAGAGATCCTGTATATAGTTTATACAGGGACTCTAAATAATATGATGTTACAGTGCCACCAAACACACAAAAACCCCGGGTAGGGGAGGCTGGCGCTAGCTCCATTTGAAAATTACACTTTGTATTGTAGAAAATGTATAAACATTCGTAAACGCGGGAAATTTAAAATTTGTATTTTAAAGATAATCGGAGTTCTTTTACATATAACAATGATTAAGTTATTAAACCACTAATTATTAAATTCATTCATTGTAACGAAAGTATTAGCAAATAAAACAACCAAGAAAGAAATATATATTTTGTGATAATAAATTACTGAGAGATTATATAAAATAAATATTACATTAGATTGTTTAATTATCAATTATCCTAAAGGCTAATGCAAAAATACTAAGTTTTTAATCAAATGAAATAGATATTCGCCAGAGCAAAGAAAAGCAGAAGAGAGAAATATGCTCTCCCAAATACAGTATATTCTTCTTATAATGAACTTGTTTGTAATTATAAGAGATTCTCGTTTGCAATGGACCGATGAGTAGCTAACACTAACGCCACAACCCTCGTCCTTTATCCGGGCTTGGAACCGGCAATAGTGCTTAGTCAACTGCACCCACTGCATCCAACCTTACACTGCAGGTGGAGAATAAAGAATTATTTAATGTAAATAGAATCGAATATTAATTATGGACTGGCTTCTAATGGACCTTTGCTTATAACTGACTAAGAATTTGCTCAAAGTCCATTATAGGCCAGAGCTGTGCGGTACTCGAGTACAAGTACTCAGTAACTGTACTTTTAGTGTACTCGGTACTCAGTCCACGAATACATTTTTTTAAATGTACTTGTACTTGTATTTGACGCATTTACGTGTACTCAAGTACATACCTCTGTACTTGAATACATTTTCGGGTACTCGAATACATTTACGTGTACTCGAATACATTTATGTGTACTCGAGTACATATCCGTGTACTGGAATACATTTTCGGGTATTCAAACACAGGTACCTAAATTAATGATATGTTCTTAATTACAAGACCTCAGGGAGTAAAAGCATCATTAACAAAGTTCTGCGCCGTATGCAGATAACCTCGGCCACTTAGCATGTGAGTTTATAAAAAGTATAGCATTGACATGCAGTTTAGATGTTTTGCAGAATAATAAAGAGATTAAATTACTTTAATTTTTATTTTATGTTTTCTAACTTACAGTTTTTGATGTACAGGAAGAAAACGTGTTTTTTATACAATATTATAGAAAATTTCTTTCATTTTATTTATGCTTACCATCATTGGCCGCAGTAGAACGATTATTTTCATTCGCGACACTGGTAAACAGACCACTTCTCCAAGCCCTGACAGATGACAATTTTGAAAAACCTGTTATTTTGAAAGCCAATAAAATAGGACTTTAAAAAATTTTGTGTTTTCTTTTTACCATTGTTCCACCATTGAATTTCTCTGTACTCAGTACTCTGTACTTATATAGGTATTCCAATACTTTCATTGTGTACTTGTACTCGGTACTCGATTACATTTTAAGTAAAGTATTTGTACTCGGTACTCGAGTACTTTTTGTCTGTACTCGGAACAGCTCTAATTATAGCCGAATTAATTCAATTAGATTAAGATCACAGTGATACGGTGGCAAACGGACAACTGTGTGGCCATGTTTTTTTAGTAGTTCATCAACATGGTATGTTTTTGTTATCGAAAGCTTTTTAGTTAACTCCAACAGCTCTGCTTTTCGCATGTTTTCAGTTGTTGCAATACCATTACTATTGAGCCAGGCTCTTATATCTTCTTTTTTGGTAGCTTGAGTAGGGGCCTTATTAATTTGCACTGTATGATATGGGGCATTGTCCATTACCACTATTCCATTTGGAGGTAAATTTAGAATTAGTTGTTTTACCAGCCACTGTATAAAGTTCTCATGGTTCATTTCATCATGATAATTACCAGATTTGGTTTTAGATTTAAAAATCAACAATGCATTTTTAACGAAACCATATCCACCAGCATGTACCATGTATCGTTGGCCACTTCTTTCACTTTTGTAAAGACCTGGTTCCTCATCTGACTGCCAGTACTTTTCTACTCCGTAGTTAGGATGAATATATGTTTCGTCTAGGAACGTTACAGGTTTTTTTCACACCTAGTTCTTCGTTTTCTTTTATTTTCCTTAAATACCTAGACGCCAAGCTACAATGTCACTCCTCTCCATGAGTAATTTTCTTTTGTCACAACATTTTTTATAATGAAAGCCTATTTCCTTTAGATGCTTTCTCAAGGTTTCTCGACCGCTACTATATATAGTTAACTTTTTCTATCATTCTGTTTACTAATACATTTAGACTCAGTACTTTATGTTCTACAGTGTACATTTCATAAACCGTTCTTCTCAAAACACCCAAATCAAAATCGTCTAGAATGATTTTCCCCCTTGAGTTTCTTCTTCTTCGTAGAAGTTAAAGAAGTAGTGCCTGGAAGAAGTAAGAACTAAAGTATTACTAGTATTAAGTCTTTTAATGACAATGCTGAGAAATAATATTGCTATTTTTTAAGTATTACCTGCTGCAGCATATTCCTTACGAGCTTTCTTTATCAGAGCGGTTGATTTTCCAGTTGCTGCGGCTGCTAGTGCGGTAGATTGCTCTACAGGAAATATCAATGTTTCAGACATTTTATGACATTTGCAATTATACTTCTGGCTTCTGCATGCACAAGATTTCTTTCTTTATAGCTCATTGTAATCCTATGTAAAAAGGAATACAGTAGTGATGGGCTTATTTGAATGAAAAATAACCGGTTATCCGGTTATTGAAATAACCTGTGTAATTCGGTGTTCGTACCAAGTATTCGAATGAAAAATAACCTGATCCTGATACGTACTACGCTTTGAATATAAAACCTCTATTCAAAGGTACTACGTGCCATATCTCAGCGACCTACGCAGTGCTCAAAATTCTGTAAATATAAATACGTCATAACCCATAAACAAAGGGGAACAAATTAAATGCTTGGTATTTTATTCTCACTGCAGGTCATATTTACCTGATATTTTGTCCAAATGCATGACTAGTAAATAAATGTTCGATAAAAATACTAAACGCTCGGTAAGTGCATTGAGTGCTCGGTATAAAATTTATATGCCTTCTAAGAAAATAAAAGTTCCATGAAACTACTAGACACTCGACAATGATGACGAACACTCGGTATAAAATTCAATTACCTTTTAAAATAATAATCATTCGATAAACATAGTAGATGCTCGATACAAAATAATGATACTTGGTACAAATTCAAATCCTTGGGCAAATAATAATAGACAAATCAAACTTACGATAATTACAATCAATGTTCGGTATGAAATTTACTTGCTTTCTTTTACTTGGATTTTTTTTACTTACTTTCTTACTTCATTAAAGACAACGATTTTATCCAAGTAAACTTTAATACTCAGAAAGAATATTTTTAGTAAACAAATACATAACACAGGTACTTGAAGAAAAAACTGTAATAAACTCAGATAAGTAACTCATAAACAACGAACAGTACTTCCAAAAAGTAAAAAAAAAAGTAAACTGAACATATATAAATAACTAGCAAGATCCCCGTTCTTCGTACGGACTACAAATGTTTGTTTTTTCTTCTAAATCTCAAATGCATTCTAGAGTGTCCCCCTCCTCCATCACTCAATACGCTAAACAGTTTACCACTTTTCGCCTCTTAGGGGTGCAATTTCTAAAAAAAATCAGCCCGTTTTATACTGAAATGAACCCACAGCGAAAAATAATTTTGACTTCCTACTTCTATTCAGTTTTCCCTTTTTACCGGTTTAGGGGTGAAATTAAAAAAAAAACCTTAAAAACGTTTTCTAAAGATTTAAAAATACATCTATATGCCAAAAAAAAAAATATCTAACTCAACAAACACAGGAGATACAAAGGGTTCTATAATTCACCCCGAATTCAAATTCGCTCATTTTAAGGGTTGATTAGGGCAATGAAATGTGGTTTTAGACATTTGAATTAGATAGCTACTCATGCAAACACCAAGTCGATATCTTACCGGGCCTAAGAGATATTGTGGAATTCGTGAAAACATAGTTTACCTATTTTTACCCCTTTAGGGGTACATTTTTCAAAATCACTTAAACCATTTTTTAGATATTTTAAAAATATATATATACCAAAAAAGACTGATCTAACTCAATAAACATAGGAGTAACGAAGGGTCTTTAATTCACCCCCTACCGTTTTTCAGTTTTTCCTCCTTTTACTTCTTTAGGGTTAAAATTTTCAAAATCCCGTACACCTCTTTCTAAATATTTTAAAAATACATCTACATGCCAAAAAAGAGTGTTTTAACTCAATAAACATAGAAGATATTTAGGGTTCTTTAATTCGACCCCAATCCAGACTTGAACCTTTAGGGGTTGATTAGGACAAAATCGTAAAATACGTTTTTAGGTATTTGCATTGATAATCTTTGCAAGTAGACACCAAGTCGCTATCTCATCGGGTCTAAGAGATATTGAGGAACTAGTAAAAACACATTTTACCCCTTTTCACCCCCGTAGGGGAGGAATTTCAAAAAATCTATTTTAACCCATTTTATTATAAAATGGAACTAACAGCGAAAAAATTAATAAATTTAACCCCCCCCACACCTTTTCAGTTTTTCCTCCTTTTACCCCTTTAGGGTTAAAATTTTCAAATTTCCTTACACCTCGTTCTAAATATTTTAAAAATCAATCTATGTGCCAAAAAGGAATGTTCTAACTCAATAAACATAGGAAATACTTAGGGTTCTTTAATTCACCCCCAATCCACATTGCACCTTTAGGGGTTGATTAGGGCAAAATCCTAAAATACGTTTCTAGGTATTTACATTGATAATCTTTGCAAGTAAACACCAAGTCGATATCTTATCGGGTGTAAGAAATATTGAGGAATTCGTAAAAACACATTTTACCCCTTTTCACCCCCTTAGAGGTAGAACTTCAAAAAATCCCTTCTTAGCACTACCTTACGTAACAAACCGAACCTTCCACCCAAATTTCAAGTTTTTAGTGCCAGTGGTTTCGGCTCTGCGTTGATTAGTCAGGGTTGTGACTTTCCTTTATAATGGGTGCGGCAAAATATACCCAGCTATTGAATATTGTTGTAACTTTGTTATTTCATTGACAACTGTTAAAAGTGAAGTTTTATATCAAAGTAGAAAGATACAGAATTTGGTTATGGAGCGTTATTACGCTCAACAATGAGCAGAAATTGTTAAATTGTATTTCCAAAACTTTTCTTCTATAATTTCAAATCAACGAGCTTTTAGGCGGGCCTAACCTAATCGAAGACCTCCATGCGGAGAAACAATTCGTCGTTAAGCAAACGAATTTTTACAAAATGGCACAGTAAAGCATACTGAAAGACCTCATTCTATTCGTTCAAACTAAAATATTGAGCTTCTTCGAGCTGATGTTCAGGCAGAACCAAAAACCTCCACAGACAACCTTAATTGCGCCGCACGTCTTATTGTGGAAGTTTTTGGTTCTGCCTGAATATCAGCCCAAAGAAGCTCAATACTTTAGTTTGAACGAATAGAACGAGGTCTTCCAGTATGCTTTACATTACTTACTGTGCCATTCTTTCTCCGTGTGGAGGTCTTTGATTAGGATATGCCCGCCTAAAAGCGCATTGAGTTGAAATTATAGAAGAAAAGTTTTGGAAATACAATTTAACAATTTCTGTTCATTGTTGAGCCGAATAACGCCCCATAACAAAATTCTGTATCTTTCTACTTTGATATAAAACTTCACTTTTAACAGCTGTCAAGGAAATAACATTGTTATAACAATATTCCATAGCTGGGTATATTTTGCCGCACCCTTTATATGTATATAGATTAAACAACTTTTGGGTCGTATTCGAACAGGGTCTTAATCTCTGTTTTAGTATGTTCGCTCATTTTAACGGTTGCTGTGGATACTATGCTGCCTCAAGTATGAAGCAATTTCTATCGATATAAAAATACATCTTTAGTATTGGCCGGATAATACAAATACACACCAGAGGCACATTTCTCTCCGCGATATTTGACTTTATTGTAACAATAAATAGCGTTTACGTTTCCACTTGTATCAACATTTTTATGAAAAAAACTCCAAATACCTTCTTTCTTCACTGATTTGAGAGCTAAAGCTTTGTTCTCTTTTCCACTTCTTATCTACCTTCTTCCTTCAGTTCTTTGTCGCATGCTATATAGGGATCTTGTGTCCGTCTTCAGCCAAAAACGGGAATTATAAGATGGGTGAGAGAAAGGAGGGGTGTAGAATGGAAGAGAGGCCACAAGAGGTGGAAAAGTACTGCTCCAGTATTCGCCTCAGAGAAGGTACTCTATTGACCACCTAAAAACCTGAATCAGAGCAGACGGCCACGGGAATCGAACCCACGACCTCCCGAATGCTAAGCAGATGTTTTAACCACTAATCCACAGAGCTCGGTGAGATGTTACGCACACACGCCCATTAGTTTTCCTAGGTTATGCTACACTTGGTGCGCAAATCGAAACACAATATTATACAAAATTTCAATTAATAGTAAACTTTAGTTATCGAGCATTTCGTTTTTTTTAGGGTACATATTTAATTAAAATATCGAGCAGAACTTACTGTGCAAATAATATATTTTATATTGTAGATTTTGCTAAAATACCAAGCATTTCCAATTAATTTAACGTGCATTTTAATTTTTTTATCGAGCATTTAGTAATTTTTTAGCGTGCAAAATACATTAAAATACCGAATGTTTATTACCACCCTAAACAAAGCAGGTTATACTGAAAACACCATTTGGGGGCTCGCTCTACAGTTTTCTCCCTTGCTTCACTGCGCATTTGTGGTCACTGAGATATGGCAAGACCTACGTATGTACTTAGATTGACCCTCGTAATTTCCAATACATAACACATAATGCACATATTATGTTTTGGTTATAGATCGAAAGAATGTCGCAGAAATCGAGCTAATGCAGAATAGCAAGTCGTAAAACTCATACAAATACAACAATATATTATTAATTATTATAAATCGCCAGCAATCGAAAACAATAAAGGTGTACCCAGATATATTTCATTCATATCCACAACTACTTATTGCACAAACTCCTTAGAAATCAAATAAAGATCATTTATACAATTATTATAATTAACAATTAACCGAGTTCCTCTGCTATCTGCAAGTTACGATGCTGATGCAGATGACGCTAAACCGCCTAACCGGCAAACCGACGGACTTGAGTGGCTTGATTTATAACGAAAAACGAAATCGAAACGAACTGAGAGCCAAAATTTATTCGAATGATTATTCAAATAATCATTCGGTTATTAATATCATTCGAATGCAAATAATGCGGTTATGAAAATTGTCCGGTTATGCCCATCACTAGAATACAGTATTACATAAATATATAACTGTAACTTAAAGTAGCATTTTAGAAAGCATTTAATACTTACGATTTGAATGTATATAACCAAGCCGCCCAAAATTAAACAAAGAATAAGTAAACAATAACAAAAGGAATTAACAAAGAAAAGCAAAACTAACAAAAATTAACAAAGAACAACAAAACTAATCAACAACAGCACTAAAAAAAAACTTGGAAATTGAACACTTCTATCTGACGCAACAGCAGCAATAGCGAAGTGACGTTGATGTTTTTTGCTTGAATGTACCTCTCTGCAAAGCTTGCTTTTTAGTGGTTCTCTAGTTCCCCTTACTGGAATTTTAGATTTAGTTCACATATTTTCCGGGGCTTTTGTGTGCTTCGTGCTGCTGTATATTGTCTAAATTTGTGATCGTAGAAAAAGTATAGTATGTAACACATTATATAAACTCGTTTAGACACTCTTTTACTAAACACTCGCTACGCTAAGCTCCGCTCGTGTCTAAAAAAATATACATAATATACTATTACGTATATGCAAATTAGTTTAAAAAATCAGATTTCATTTATTTCTTCCGATTCAAAAAATTAATAAACTTTTGGCTCTTGTCATAGGTTATGAAGGCGTGATTAAAATGTCACTTAGCACCGTGTATGTTAGTATGTTATATACTTCTTCTTCTTCTTCTTTAAGTACCGTCTCCGTTACGGAGGTTGGTTATCATAATGGCTATTCGGATTTTAGATGCAGCTGCTCTGAATAACTGACTGGAACTGCAGTCAAACCATTCTCTCAGATTGCGCAGCCAAGATATTCTTCTTCTGCCAACACTTCTCCTACCAGCAATCTTTCCCTGTATTACAAGTTGTAGCATGCTGTATCTTTCTCCACGTATTATGTGGCCCAGATATTGAAGCTTCCTCTCCTTGACACTATTTAATATTTCTTTCTCTTTTCCCATTCTTCGTAATACTTCGACGTTAGTGATTCTGTCCATCCAAGATATTTTCAAAATCCTTCTATAAATCCACATTTCGAAAGAGTCAAGTTTATTCATTGCGGTCTGGTTTAGCGTCCATGCTTCCACTCCATATAAAAGAACACTGAATACATAACATCTCACCAGTCGTATTTTCAGTGACAGGGACAGATCTTTACTGCAAAAGACTCTTTTCATTTTACTGAAGCTACTTCGTGCTTTTTCAATTCTAGATCTTATTTCCGCTGTGTAGTCGTTACTTTCTGTTATTAAACTTCCTAAATAAGTGTATTTTGTAACTCTTTCGATCTGTTCGCCTTTAATTCTTAAGATGTCATTGGTATTGTTGTTTTTGCTGTTATATACTATTTTAGTTAAAGGAGTAGAAAAAATATATTTGAAATCATTTAAGTATGGAATTAAGGTTGTTGAAAAAATTATGTATGGGACTCTCGTGTTTTTTGTGCTTGTGGAATTTCCACGTTCACAAAAAAATATTACTTTACGTACTCCTTGCATAACTATGTTTAACAAAAATTCCTTTGTTATTAAAAAGCAACAGCGGCAGTTTTACTATTATAGAAAGCAAAGTAAATTATTTTGCTAAAAATGTTAATACAGAGCAGGGCCTTCCAATACCGAGTATACTATAATTTGCATTTTAAACCATATTTATGCCTATGCCTATTTCTGCTAGCCATTTAATCATTGGTAGGTATCAATCAAAATGGGAAGCAACAATAAGTATGTGGTTTCCAATGTAAGTTTCCTGTTTGATCTCGAAAATTTGCTCCCAGTAAATGATTTTTCCCGCTGTCGATCATGTAACTCAGTGATACAGCCTTAGTAACAAAACGTGTAAGTCGGTGATTATATTTGTTTGCTGCTTTCCCTTGACAGCGGAACTTAACATTATTATAAGTTTCCAGGATAATATAATTAACAACGCAGGATGCAGACTTAAACGTTTTGTTTTTGATTGGGAGTGTTTATGTGACACTCACAGAGTCACAGGTAATACGACTCACGAAAATTAATCCTGCTGATAGGTGACAAACCAAACGATTCTTAAAAAAATTTAGGAAAAATTCTGTAAGCAGCGGGAAAAATATAATAAGATAATTCGGAACGTATCACCCATTAACATTTTCAGCAGGCAACAAGCCTCGTCTTGTACTTGCCTATCTCTAATGTTAATAGGTCCTTACATTTCTTGTTACTTAAATAGCTCTTAGTTAAGCAATACATTGTAAAGGGTTAATTGCATTAACTACCCATACCTTCACATCCTTAATCATAACTTTCCTAATAGATTTGATGTAAATTGTAGAAAAGTTTTATTGTTAAATTATCCAGTTACATCAGCTCAATGGTTATACAAATAGATTAAAATGATCAGAAGTTCAAGTATAATATACTCGTATATACCAAAACAGTATTAAATTCGCCGTTTGTTTGACATTACTAATGAGTACACACATTTCTCAGTTCTCACAGTTCTCTCTTATTTTTATAACTTACAAAAGTATTTTAAAAACATAATAATTACTCCTATTATTCTAACGTTACTTTAAATACCAAACGTTAAGCTACAAAATCTAGAGGCCTGTTAAAACCTCCCTTTCGGTTCATATATTGTCTGTATTTTCTCTTCAATATGACATGCACATTGCCAACATCATTCCCATCAACTTTTTTGTTCTTGGTTGAATCAAAAGTGCAAAAACCCATCATTCTCAACATTTCTTGTTCATCTGGGGTCTTTCCTTCTAAATCGGCAGCAGTTATAGTTGGCTTGTCTGAAATTCCAGATTTCTGCTTCTTATCCCTCTCCAATGATCTCGATCTTGAACGAGAGAATCTCCTGCGACTATCCCTATCATGAGAGTGCCTTCTCCTATCTTTAGATCTGTCCCTGGATTTATCTCTGGATCTTTTCCTTCTACGACGTTCTCTGTCCCGATCTCTCTCCCTATCACGTTCCCTTTCTCTATCACGTCCCTCTCGTCTTCTAGTAGATGAGGGCGATTTGGACCTAGACCTACTTCGGCCCATTTGCGTAAACGTTCTAGAAAATATTTTTTTTAGTTATTATACCGTTGAAAAAATAAAAATTTACAATTAAAAAAATTAGGGAAACTTTTATATCCCTTAAAACTGGACTCTTCTTAACTTCTTTCAAAACTAACCTTTTTGACACTTATTATGACAGCTCGTTACAAAAACGTCGATTTTATTGTTCTTTTCTTACTCACGCAAGCGCTAGTGTTGCTGCATCTAGAACTACATACAAGTTACAACCTTATGCGCAGATAACATAAAGTTGAAAATAGGAGGCAATTTCATAACGGATATAGCTTAGATCAGTGTTTTTCAAACTGTTGCGTCGTTTGGTATTTTTACTACTTTTCATATTCCACTTATACAAGCGCTCAGAGCTCACGACTTTGAATTCAGCTGACAAACTCTCGTTATGGAAATCTGAAGTCGGGATGCCAGTAACGGCATTAAAGCTGTATTAAACTCTTTTCATTCTCCCCTCTACGAAAGTGCCATTTTCGATTTTGATAAGGCAATTGAAAGCGAAAGTAAAATATGCTAAGTGATGGGTTGCTAGGTATGAAAAACTTTCGTGCCCTGGACGACAAAAAGCAAAAATGTCAACATCATTCGTTGCATACCATGCCATGAAACTTTCGTAAGCTTGATTGTACCGACCTTTGGATTTGTCCGGCAACAAACTTCTGCACGCAATGTTTGCAGCTTCTTTAATGAAATTCATGTTAAATTATGACAGACTATTCAATGATATTTGACAAATGTCATAAAATAATGCTTTTGTATTGTTACCAAAGTAACGTTAACGACAAGTCACCTGTCTTACTAATTTTATTATAATCACAAAAGTCATTGTATTTTATTAAATATTGAGGGGAGAATGAAAAGTTTAATACATTACACGCTGCGTAAGCTCTTTCAGGTGCTCGGAGTTTTTAAACAGTCTCGGCTACGCTTACGCTTCGCCTCGGCCATTCAAAAACACCTCACACCTAAAAGTAAGCTTTCGCAGCTTGTAATGTAAATAACTATTTATTATAAGATACAAGGTTATTCAATAAAGGATTTTAAATGTTTATTCGTGCATGTATATACAGGGTCTTAATTAAGTACGTAGACAAACTTTAAGGGTTGATTCCTTGATCAATTCTAAGATAAAAAGTTCATACAAACATGGGACCTAAACGGCTTCGTTTTCAAGATACAGGGTGTTGAAGTTTAAACAACAAATTTCTTTTTTTCGAAAATCTGGAAAACGCCTAGAGGTATTCTAATGAAACTTGGTGTATGATAGTATTTCATAAAGTGGCATTGTTTGGTCAAAATAAATTTTATTTATTTCCACCAGTGGCCTGCATCGGGGCTACCTTAGTTACCTACCTTATTTTAGAAAAATCTGGTACGCCACTGTTTTTTAGTCAATACGACAAGTTTTTTAGCTTCATCCATTGAAACTATACAAAAGACGTATCTTTTATTTTTTTGATAGAATAAACTTTTTTCGAGAAAAACTGAAAAATCTGTAACAGCATTTTCGTTCATTAGACGTTAATGGGATCTAAACGGCTTTGTTTTCGAAATACAGCTTAAAGAAGTTTTAAAAAAATATTATTTAATAACAAACAATGTTACAATAGCTACAAAACTTTTGAATAAAAAACAGTGGCTTACCAGATTTTTCTAAAACAAGGTAACTGAGGTCTACCGATGCACGCCACTGGTGAAAATAAATTAAATTTATTTTGACTGACCAATGCCACTTTATGAAATACTAACTTACACAAAGTTTCATTAGAATAGCTCCAGCCGTTTACGAAATTTAAAAAAAAATTTTTTTTGTTTAAACTTCAACACCTTCTATTTTGAAAACGAAGCCTTTTAGGCCCCATGTTTGTATGAACTTTTTATCTTAGAATTGATCAAGGAATCACCCCTTAAAGTTTGTCTACGTACTTAATTAACACCATGTATACAGTGTGTCCAATGCACAGCATGGAGATCTCGTAAATGGTAAAAGATATTGATTCGATTAAATTACAGAAGATACGCAGTACCCTTCACATACTTATGTAGGTGCAATCCAGTTTATCAAATTTTGCTTAGTTTAGAGTAGACAAGCAGAAAAATGTAAACTTTCGTTTTAGATATTCACTTGCTTTCATAATTTTCGAGATATTGGTGATATACTATACAGGTTGCCTAAAATTGTACGGAACATGGCAATTCCATGAGTTGGAAAAAGTTGAAATACTATTTGCCCTATTAAGAGTAACCAAAATAGAAAATGCAATAATGACTTTGGTAGCTAGGCAACAAGTACAATAGTTCGTTTTCTCTTGGTAAAATATATATTCATTTCTGTTTACTACGGTTATCCTCTATGTTCCTTACAATTTTAGGCAACCAGTATACTATATTTTATTATTTTAAATATACATCTAAGATGGCTGTGACATTGAAAATAACTTATTTTTATATACCTACAGAGTAAAAATAATCTATCTGTGTTCTATGGGTAACTTTGTTATTTTAAGAGTTAGAGAATCAGTTAAATCAGCAAACTTAAGCAGAATTTATATGGGAAATTAATGCCACTTGAATTTGACCTACAATTTCAACTTTTTAAAATATTTAAAAAAAAGTAAAACCGCCCCATTTTTACTTCCTTTTACAATAAAGTAAGTAAGGCAGACCTCGCCGTTCGCGGGGGTTACGTTCCAGAAGAATGCCGGGAAGCGCAAAACCGCGCTGCGCAAGCAAACACATAAATTATAAAAACGGGGTTAGGTTCCATTAACTAGATTTATTTATACTATGCAACCTCAAAAAACCAAAACTTGTCTGCGTTTCTTGTCTGGCAAATCTGAAACAGAAACTTTACGCTTTGACGACATGGTTTTCCGTGTTTTAAAAATTAAACTCAATTGAATTTTCAGCAGAACCCTCTAGAAGACGGTAAAACTTGAACTAAAATTCCATACGTAACATAAGTCTGCCACTTAAATCTAGAGCTCGAATGTCCATTTGTTTATTCAAGTTATAATTTTACAATTTATTTCAGATCCAATTTGGGAATAAGAGATTCAAAGGAATAGGCTCGATAAGTGTGTTTACAAGTTCGTGATAAATAATGTTATTAAGGTCACTAATCTGACGTTAACTTTAAAGTTAAAATAAACAACAGCTCATCAAAACGTTGGCCCTTATGACATATTATTCATTAGTAAAGAAATTTGTATGCGCTTTAGTTTATTTTAACAGCGAATTAAAGTTAACGTCAGATTAGTTGCCTTTATAAGACCGGCCGTTAGTGTGTGAAAGTTGAAACAGTTGGCAATTTCATCCGCGAACGGCAAATCAAATCCGCGAACGGCAAATAAAAGGGAGCACAAAAGTGCCCCGCGTAAAATCAAATCAACGAACTGCAAAGCCGCGAACGGCGAGGTCTGTCTGTATTGGATTCAACCCAAAAATTCGAAATTGAGTTTTCACCAGATCTTCACGTTTTAGAGTCCCCTGAACGGTATGGCGTTGAAAGTTCATATATAAGCTTTGTGTACTATGTAGATGCGACAGCAAGCTTTTTAAGAAAATCGCATAACCGGAAGTAGGTGTTTACTCTTGTGATTTTTCAGTTTTTTTCGAGTTTTTCAAAAACGGCTTTAACGATTTTTTTCAAACGTCACATTTTTATTACACTTTTAATGTGTATTGATGTGAGTTAGGTGATTTTCCAGTTGAATACCTCTAAAATGCGTTTCTTTTGTTTTCTTTTATATTTTTTGTATTAACTCCTATTTTAAATAGAACACCCGGTATATTATTACATTTTTCAATTCAGCCTAAAATTTTAGAGAAAATGTGTCTCTTGAACTAATGCTCTATTTTGTTCGGTTTTTGTAGAATTTGTAATTTTTGAAAATTTTTGACAAATGCTGAAAAATTCAAAATCAAATTTTTGGCTAATTATAAGATCACTGTAAAAGAAAGTTATGTGAGTGTATCACACCAGATTTTTTTTAAATGAAATAACTCCATAACCATTAATGTTAGGTGCAAAAGTAAAAACGATTTTGTATATCTTTTTACGTAGAATAAAAAAGATATCGAAAAATCATTCTTGATTTTTGTGATGTAAGCCAAACTTGAATGTTTTTAAATTGGAACAGTAGTTAGCAATGAGCTCATTGAAAAGCTTATTTTTTCTGATTTTCTAATGTATCTATTTTAGACTCATACTGTTCTAGGTCATATGGCCAGAGCCCTACTAGAATTTAACATATTGGAATTCCAATCGTAGCAAAGAATATTTTGCATATTTCTTTTGAAAGGCAACGTCATTTTTCTTACAGAAACCTCATTGGGGCCGAGAATCTAACCCTTAGTTCAGCAATCAGTACTTTTAACTATGAGCAACTCAGGAAAACATAAGCCATTTGTGTTTATTTTTGGATAGAGGTTAGCCATGATTTTTTTGTGGTTGGTGTATTGGTATATTAATTTATTATTTGTTTTAGTAGAAGAGTAGTTCAGAATTTTTTTTTCTCTGGCGTGATTTACAAGTTTTTAGTTACCGTGCTCTTTTACTTTTCCTCCTGATGAAGCCTGTTTACGAAAGTGAGCGAAACGTTGAGTTCTTCGACCTCAATAATGACACGGTCCAATTTCGGAAGTCGTTTGTTACTTAAAGAAGTTAATATTTTTTAGAATTTAATAATTTTATGATTTTTTTTTAAATTTATGCGTTACTATTTTCTTTATTATTAGATTTTAAGAATTTTAGTTTTCTGTTGTACATATTTTATATTCTTTTATAAAAATAACCTATTATGAAAGGGAACGCCGATATATCTCAGAGAGCTTATATTTCTGATTCTGTTGTTACTTATTTTATTAGTTACTTCCACATGGTCAATATATGAATATTTCTACAGGTATTTCGTGAGTACTAATACTGAATACTGGTATTGTCTTGCAGTAAAGGAACAGGTTACTTTTATAACCGGTTATTGGAACCTATTACCAAGGCGGAACTGAAACGTTGGAACTTATTACACAAAAGTAACCATTCAGCCCATCTCCAACTTTAGCCTTTTATTTTTCGGTGTTGAGAATCATTCATATGCACAAATGGCTCATATTTACTCCTAGTAGCAACCAACACACCATACACAGCTGTTGAAATTGATACCTAGCGACGTTTGCCTGTGTAAATCGGGCTTGCTGGGTCCCGCCCGCCACTGCAAAGTCAGTCCGAATAGACATTAAAGTGTAATTTTTGATTGATAAATACGAATATGATTCACGATATGGTTCTTAATGAGGCTTAGTGTTTGATTAAAATAATTCTTCTGTTCACAAGAGCCATTTTCAAATATTAAATCAACGAGGTGCTTATTCCTGTGTCTTACGATGCAGTGCTAATGACAATTCACCTAAGGGGCATTTTACAGATTTGAAGTGACTCTATTATTCACACACCAAGTTGTAGAAAAATAAAATAGTAGTTTTACATTAAGTCTACTGATTCTATGTTAGGGAGAACATCTAATGAACCATAAAGTTAAAAATCACTGTGAATAAAGTATAATTCGAAATAATGTAATATTTAAATTTGAAAGGGCTAAACTGCAGAATATGGGGAAAATTCCGCTCATTTTACTTGCTTCCCTTATAATTTTGGTTATGGTTACTAGAGAAACATGGTTAATAATAATTAATATTAACAATAGCAGGGGACTGTGCCCTGGATTCTGCAGTTTTCCCTTTGAAAGAACGTTTTATGAACTTTTCTAATTTTCGACCTTTCCGGTTCCCCATATGGCACTTTGTAATGAAGTTTGCAATTTCGGCTTACTTTTCAAAGTAAGAGGTCATCGCTTTCACCAGGATAATTTTGCTATTTTGATGTGCATAGTGTAATATTTAAAAATGTTTATTTATGTAATTTCCAATTCTGCTCGAATTGTCAAACATTTTTAATTAAAACCTCTTTTTTAAGTCCTAACTAATCTACAGTAATAAATTAAAAGCAGGAAGTATTTGTTTGTTTGCTTGTCTGCAATGGACAAGGTCTAGGCATGCGAAATACCAGAAAATTAAGTTACCTTTGATGATAATTTTAAAACATAAGTGATGTAGTGAAGTTGTACTTGTCAGTTTCTATTTTCAAAATTACAGTTGTCAGTCTAGGGAAATGATTATTTGGTATACCTGTTGTTTTCAATGATTTCTATCTAAATAAATTGCATTGAAAACAATGCCTCCCATCAATCGGCCGGGACGCAATAAAAAATGTAGCAGACACAGAAAACTTCCCAGAAGCATCTCTTCAGTCCTGCTATTAAATTCGAATGTGAAAAAGAAATCACCAAGTAAATGTAACTTACTGCTGCCTCCTAAAACCTTAGACTGCTACAAGAATAAAATATACCATGATATACCAAAGTCAAGGAACTATTGCCAAAATGTTTCAATAGATCCGCCAACATCTGAGAAATTTTCGTCTCCATTTAAGGAAAGTGCTAACGAACGCTTTCAACGGCACAATAATTTAAAGAAAAGAATACGTTCGCCCAGCCAGTCTAATAAACCACCATATCCTTGTGCAGGCAAATATTCATCAAACAATCGTATGCTAATGAAGCGGCCCACCCTTCCTACGGAAAAAATTAAAAACGTAAGATATTTGAATGAGAGAGAAAATATAATACATGAAGCAAAAGTTGGTGAATTTCCAGATAGACAAGTTTCAAAAAAGCGTAAGTGCTTTTGGTATAACAAAGACCTTAAGCTTCCGAGAGCTGTAACTCCGGGTATTGCTTTAAAACAAAAAGCTAATGATGAAGATTTTATTCCACATAGTTTAAAGCCAATAAAAAGTAATTATAAAAAACATTTAGAAACAAACATAGATCAGGGTTACCACAGCATGAATCAGAAAATAAAAAAGAAGCATAAGCTATCAAGTATGGAAAAGAAACTTGGGAACATCCAGAACTTACGTAAAAATTCAATTTTGAAAAAACAAGTTAAGAGAAAGAAGTCTCCTGCCTTCTGCAAAAAGAGTAGCACTGACTTGCAATCTAAACAAAATTCAAACCAAAATATATCTCCCACTAGATATAAACGAAGCCAATCGTACCTTAAACGAAAGAATTGTCAAATCAGGGAAACTTCTGAAAATAGTGGTTCATTAGAAACAAAAGCATTTATATGTAAAATATGTAAAAGAAAATTAAAGAAGAAATTAAAGCCAAAGCGAAATGGCAGAAACAAATAAATGGAGAAATTTAATAGAAAGTTGACGCTTTAAGAAATTCTAAATTCTGCATAAATAACATTACTTATTTGATTTAGTAATTTATGACTTTCATTAGAACATTACTGTTGAGATTTGTGTTATTCTACCAGCAGGGGATGTGCCTATGGAAATAATTAATATAAAGATTGATTAAGTGCCGAGTTGCTACTACACTGAAGAGGAGTCTGTGTTAGTTGCTATTTTGGACATTTGCAAAAAAAAAAACTACTTAAAGCTTTTTCATAAATGCTTTTAAAAAGTGTTCTTGTATTTGTACCCTTAGCTGGGCTAATTCCAATAGTACTAAAACATTGTACATTTTTATAAAAACCAAAACTGGTGAATTATAACTACCTGTTGTATAAATAAAAATAATCAATGCTCTTTTGTTTTTATGTTTTAAGTTGTTTATTTTATGCTCAATTACATAAATTTATGCTTGCTACATATAAGTTATACAATGATTACAAAACTATTGTAACTTAGAAATATTCAAATGATCAAAAAGGAGAACAATCCAATTCAATCAAAACATTTCCTTAAAGTTTGTAATATACAGGGTGTCATCGAAAGTGTGAAGAAAATTTTAATGGTGGATAGCTTACATCAAAGTAAGAAGAATAGTTCATATAAATATAGGCCCGTTAATGCGTTTTATGAAAGCTACAGTTCCGAGAAGGTTAAATGGAAAAACACATTGCAATGAGTAGATTACGCTTTTGAAGTAGCAAATTTCAAGCTTTATGTTCACTTTTCTTGAAAATTAATGCTCTCAGATATACCAATTTTTTCAATCGCATTTAATTCAGCATAAAAAATTGCGTAGATATGCCAAATTACACCACATTTGTTTAATTTGTATTATTTTAATTAAACAAAATCCATGTTATTTTCTTACCTTTCTCAGAGCTGGAACCACCTTTCAAACATCTTCATCATCTTCAAACATTGCCTTTCTTTTAAGTTCTTTGCTCTTATTTAACAGAACTCGAGAATGGGTGCATACACGCTGGAATTCTTGGAAATCAAGATGCATTTTTGGACCTATATTTATATAACTTTTTTCTCTTATTTTGATGTAAACTATTCTCCACTAAAATTTTCTTCACACTTTTGATGATATCCTGTATACTATTCTCCTCTCTCAGTGCCATATTCGTTAACAAAGAGTTGGCTACTCTGAGCGCAGTCGCATATGCATATTTTTTTTATGCACAGCCGGGCCGAAAATGAAAGTTTACATCTTAGTTACCACGACCGCAAGTACAACTTTACGCCCAGCAGGCGATAAAGTAATTTGCGGACGGTGAAATAAAAACGCGGGCGGTAAAGTAACTTTGCTGCTAGCAATTACACCTTAACTGTGGTAGCAATTTTTGGCATTAAAGAAAACCTAAATTTATTCTAAGTATTTGTTCTATGCAGATGTGCGTAACACGTGGTACGTATCTCAGGCCGGAAGTAGATTACGCCCTTAGCCAACTAAAGGCCCTTCTCCGTTGGGCCTGAAATTTTGGCTGCTGGAGTAAACTTACTCTTCCGGCCTTCTATACGTAAATAACTATTATTTAAATATTATTACGTGTCAAAGGTGACAACTAAAGTTGAGAGATGCCGAAGAAGAATTTGGAAAGTCGTGCAAAGGAACTCGTTTCAATAACAACATATTTCTAACAGGAATATGATAATAGGGGCCCTTTTATACAGTTGAATGCCGTCAAGAAGGTAATTTACAGTCTTTTTAATTTTAGCGGGTTCTGGCAGCATAAGATATCAGTATTTCAACAGTAAGCTCTACATCTCAGCGACTAAAATAAAAACTTGACTACTCCCCTTTCTAAACCTGTTACTTGCTGTGATAACTTCACCGAGGCTGCAATTTGAAATACGATTTATTGAATGTACGAATAAAGTAAGCCTAAATGATTTTAATATAACATATTTAAAGTTTTCATCTCTTATTTTTGTCATCTTCGTTTTTCTCTTACATAGTTTTGAATGTAATATTTTCATTTTACAATTATCATCTATGGTTTCTTGTATAAGCTTTGTGTTGTGATGTCTTTTATCTTTTCGGATTTCTTTTTTCACCATTTTGTTGAGCTCTTTAAAACTGTCTGATGTTCTATCTGTTCTGTTTCTTCTTGTCTCTAAAGCCCTGTTTACACGGGTTTAGTAAACAGTCTAGTTGCTGGAGCAAGTAACTGGCTTCGTTTTATGATAGGACAGTTGCTGTTCCAGTGACCGTCCACATACGTTTTAGTATTTCGCTTTAGTTTGTGAGTGAAATCATCGTAAAATGGATCGCTCAAACTTATTAAAGAAAGTAATTAAAAATATTTCAAAACTTCTCATGGATGAATGTTTGAATATACTTCATGAAGAATTGTACAAGAAAAAGAAAGTGTGGACAAGGAGATGGTTTTTAAGAAGACCTACACATGGGGCTTCAGCTCAAATTCTTAACGAGCTCTATGTAGAAGACCCTTTAGAATACAAATTGTGTTTAAGAATGTCTCCCTTCTTGGAATTAATATGTGGTGGGGACAGGATAGCAGGCAAGTAAGTTGAGCTGTTTTCAATCTACTTGCCTGGCTTCATATTTACTGGATCCAGTACTCTACTCGCAACTGGCTTCTCTGTTCACAAGAGTTTAGTTACTAAAAGCCAGTGACTTGCTCCAGCAACTTGACTGTTTACTAAACCCGTGTGAATGAGGCTTAATAGTTTTAACGTGTTAGAACTTAATTTCGAATCTCTATGATTTTTCATACGTGAACATATTGTCTTGTTTGAGGTTCTTATAGTTTTTATAATTGTATCCACAAGTTGGTCTATATCCATTTGTTCTAGTCTGTTTATTGGTATTAGTCTCTGGTGTATATCATTTTGATATTGTGTTTCTTTTGATTTTAAAGCGTCTCCCGTTGGGTATCGTTGTTTCTTAAAAAGTTTATTTCGTTCGATTCTGGTGTTAATTGTGATCTTTGCCCTAACCAGCCTATGATCGCTTCCAGTGTAAAATTTATTTAAAACAGACACGTCCCTGCATATCTTCTTGTTGTTAGAAATTATAAAGTCGATTTCGTTTTTGGCTTTACCATCAGGACTGCGCCACGTCCACTTGCGTTGTTGATAGTCCAAGATAAAAAAGACATTATTAACGCTCTGGAGAGGTTCTATAAGAAATTATACTCATCCAATATAACACGACCACAAACACAAACACCCACAAAGAAGATCATTCTAAATATAGGATCAGAGGAAATACCGGAGATTACGGAAAATGAAATAGATATAACACTACGGCAAATGAAGAATAACAGATGTCCGGGAGAAGACCAAATAACGACTGAAATGTTGAAACTAGAAGGGAAATCCATGAAAGAAGCAATCAAAATCCTGCTAAATAAATGCCTTCATTACGGAAAAATTCCACTGGAATGGTGCAGTTCAGAAGTTATACTTATCTTCAAAAAGGGGGACAATATGAACGTAGAAAATTATCGACCAATATCTCTTTTGTCGCACCTATATAAATTGTTCACAAAAATAATAACGAATCGCTTGACGACAAAGTTGGATTTCTATCAGCCAGTAGAACAGGCTGGCTTTAGACGAGGGTTCAGTACAATAGACCACATATATACTATACGTACTTTGATAGAGAAATGCACAGAGTATAATATTCCAATACACCTAGCTTTCATCGACTTTCAGAAGGCATTTGACTTCGTCGAAATTTGGTCAGTTCTAAACTCTTTAGAAAACGCAAGAGTAGATTCCAGATATATACAAATAATAGAAAAAATCTACAAACAGGCATCGATGCACATTAAGATAGATGACACTGCCACGACCAGTAAAATACCTCTAGAAAGAGGAGTAAGACAAGGGGATTCTATATCGCCCAAATTGTTTACCTTGGCTCTTGAGGATGTTTTCAAGAAATTACAATGGGATGAAAAAGGCATTAACGTTGATGGATCCCGACTTAACCATCTTAGGTTCGCAGACGACATTGTTGTAATAGGGAACAACATAAACGAACTAACTGAAATGGTGCAACAACTAAACCAAGTAGCATCAAATATTGGCCTAAAAATGAATTACAACAAGACAAAAGTAATGACAACTGAAGATGCCAATGTAGACATAGACAATAATTATATTGAATGTGTCAAGGAGTACGTCTATCTCGGTCACATTATAAAATTAGGGAAAGAGAACCAACATGCCGAAGTTACCAGAAGGGTTAGACTTGCGTGGGCGGCTTACGGAAAACTGGGATACATTCTTAAGAACAATAAAATTCCCATAAATTTAAGAAAAAAAGTGTATAACATGTGTGTCTTGCCAGTCAATACATACGGAATGGAAACGATAAGCCTAACTAAAGCCTACGCCAAAAAACTCAAAACTACACAAAGGGCTATGGAACGAAGCATGCTTGGTATCTCACTCCGAGATAAAATTAGAAACAAGGACATTAGACGAAAAACAAGAATCTCTGATGTAGTCGAGAAAATTGCTAAAATGAAGTGGCAGTGGGCTGGTCATGTGGCTAGACAGAAAAAAGACAGATGGGTATACAAAATTACAGAATGGCGGCCAAGACAAACAAAAAGAAGTGTGGGATGCCCCCAAAAAAGGTGGGTAGATGATATTAGAAGTGTGGCAAGTAAGCGGTGGATGAACATTGCACAGGACAGGGAAAGATGGAAGAAAATGGAAGAGACCTACGTTCAAGAGTGGACTGATAATGGTTGAAAAAGAAGAAGAGAGATATTTAAAGTATTAATAGATGTATTTTGCCATATTTAAATAATCTCGTTTTTAGTGCAGCATATAATCTTTTATAATTTATGAGAAAAACTGTGAGAGGAAGAAATTTTTACAGGCAGTCAAACATCCTTGCACGCGGTCTTAAAAATATAGGATGTATGTAATTGGCAAAAATTTGACAAACTTTCTTTTGGCATCAACTTTTTCCCATTCTTATATACTTAATTCAAAATTAAGTTGATAGTGTTTGAATCACTTTTTAAAAATTCTATTTGCAAAAAAAAACAAAGAAGAAAAATGAAAAGAGAAAGGAGAAGAAAAAGCCAAAGAACTAAACAAAAGCCAGTAGCAACTAAACGAACTATTACTTGATTACGGTTACGAACAGTGCAAAGAAAAAGGAAAACGAGAAGGAAGAAATGGAAAATACAATTGCAAAAACCTACACAAAAATAACTGACTGTTTAAATAAAAAATAAACCAAAAATAACCAACTAAAAGTAGCCATATGGAACATAAAATCAAAACCATTTAAAATAGAAATTGGGCTGAAACAGGGAGTCATTGAACCCCCTACTCCATGTATATATAAAATAGCAGAAAAAATGTAAAATTGTAAGTAGAAAATCTTAATACTAAAATGTTGGATCGGTCTTAATGAGGCTTTAGGTAAAAATAACAATTTTTTTAGGTAAAGTAAGTTTTCTATTGCAAATATATCATTAAGAAAAGTTGCTCAAAATATAAAATTATGGTTCTATAAATTTTTTAAAAAATATTTGCTTACTTTTATGAAACACTGTATATTAAATGAAGTGCTTGTGTGATAACCTTGTTTTGATTACCAGTAACGATGGCAAGATAGAGACGCAAATAGTAAGCGAGCTCAGAAAAGCAACTAATATACTGCAACAATATTAGGAAAGAAAGAAATAAAAAAGAAAACAAAACAACAAATATATAACAATAGTAAGCCCAACATTATTATACAAAATATGAGTCCTACCTATTTACCAGATCACAAAAAAAAGTTAAAAGCGATAGAAATGAAATACTTAAGAAAGATACAAAACGTAACAAAATTGGATAGATGGAAAAATAAAACAATCTACAAAGAACTACAGCAAGAAATGATAGGGACGAAGGAGGAGAAATACAGTTAGCATGATATGGGCATGTGACTAGAATGGACCCCAACAGAAAAACAAAACAATATCTACAAGCCAAATCATCAGGAACAATACAATCAGGATGCCCAAGGAAAAACCTGAAGAATGATATACACGAAGTATCAATAAAACACAGTTGCCACTTCAAGAAATCTAGGAAATTGCAGTTCATTGCAAGACGTGGAAGAGTTGGATAGAAACACAATACCTGACGCCGTAAAGGCGCAAGGGGACAAGAAAAAGAAGAAGAAGAAGGTGAATGTTATTTCAGACAATTTTGTTGAAAGAAAAACTTGAAGATACTTAACAGCGGCATAGTTTCTTTATAAAGAATAACAAGTTACATTAATAAATCAGCTTGACAATGTATACATTTCTTATGCATTTTGTATATTTATTTAAATATTTTGCATTGGTGTTATTTACAAAATTAAAGGTAGAGAATTTAATAGGTGAAAACACAAGATTTGACTTTAAAATACAATTACTTACAATTTTTTAATTTTTATTTGCAGAAATTTCTAGACATATTTTTGTAATATGCAGAGAGTATAAGGTATTTTATAAAATTTAGAGTTTTATTAGAGTTTGCACATTGTAAATATTAATTTTACTAGTGTTTTCTGCTTCAATAGTATGAAAGCCACATTTTTTAAACACCCTGGGTCGTATTATGAAAGAAAAATAAATTTTACGGAAAAAGTTTTCTTGAAAATCGTACGACACTCATTAATGATAATGACCAATAGAAAAATTAGTTCAAGAGTCGTAACCAAGACAACAACAAAAATTTTTTGGAAATTTTTTGTAGGTAGACATTACTTCTTTTTAGAGTTTGTCTCGTTACGATTTTCTTACCGAATCTGCATTCGAGCATTAATTCATATCTGGAAATTATTATTCGTGCATTCCAACAACGTGCTAATTTTCCCTCGCGTCCCGCTCGGGCAAATTAATACGACGTTGTTGGAACGCACTCAAAAAAATTTCCGGAAAGAATTAATGCTCTTATGATATTATATGTGAAAATTTTAGCTCCACATACACTGACGGATTCAATGTGTCAATGGGGTCAATTGATACCCCCTTGGCTCTTTAAAAATATAATCGGATAAAAAGTTGACTGCTTTGCTTTAATTATAGACAGAACGCACCCTTATAACATCCGCTCGTAATTTAAATTTGAATTTGCCGAATGCTTTTTCGACATTCTTCATTTCTTTTTAATTCCAATAGGTGCAAATTTGCCTTCACCCCTCAGCGTTGGTGGGGTTTTCGTCGCTCGTTGATGTCGGTTCTGTGACCTGCCTAGTGTTTACGAGTCTCCACTAGGCAAAACAGTGAACTGCACCTGGTGCATAGTTATCGGCGTATTTTCAAATTTTGCTAATAATATAATGTTTTTATTGTTTGTTTTAAATTATACAACTAGTTAATCAAAGTTTAAAATTTCCAAAGCCTGCAAAATTTCAACTTTAGAGTTAAGTACTCGTACCTCTGTAAAAAAATTATTTTATAACATTTTGCTTGAAAGCGAAAACGTACACACTTCATTTTCAAGTAATTGACATTTATACAGAGATCACAAGCTTTACACAAAATAAGCCATAAATTGTTATTGCAAATTTATTCTCTTTGTTTTATTTAGTTTTTTAGAATGGTTCCGCCTTCTAAAAAATAAAAAACATTAGAGCCTTTATACAAAAACCAAAAGCCACTGCCTTTCATTTCAATCAGGATAACACGGTAGAAATTCAAATTCCAGAGAAAGCAGATGATTTGTCAACAAATTCCACAGAAATTGAAACTGCATTTTATTTCTGCTAATAATGGGGAGATTGAAAGTTGATCAAATGACATCGAAGCTTATTTTCACAGCACTGATAGGCTTCTTGGGAATCTGTCTAATTTAAAGAAGAAAGAATTATTGGAGAACCCTTACTTTCCCAGAAAAAACGTGAGCATCATCTTCTTGGTAAAATAATTACATGTGAAAATAATTAATAGTTACTTATGCAACGAGTAGCTAAAGTGCCACTTTTCTGCATGCATGAGAACGTTTAAAGAATGAGCCGAAGGCCTATATAGCTAAAATAGTTTGATATAGCTTTTTTTAATAGTGTTAATTTAACTTGTGTCTTTTATTTGTTGAAATAAAAAAATCCAATATGAAAAATGTTGACCCCCCCCCCCCCCCCTTAGGAAGTCTTTGGATCCGCCTATGTCCACATAGTTGTTTTGCAACTTTTTAAAAATAATATAACACTTATAATTAGTGATGAAACGATTCGTACTTTTATGATGACGATTACGATTATTAAAACAATAATCATACAATTATTATTAATCGTTTTCTATTGCCAAAAACTTGAAAATACTTGCAGCTTTTGCCAGATCTTGACACATAAAGTAGTACATATAAACATTAGAAGCATTAAACGTTTTAATTTCTGTAATTAAGGTGTTACATATTCAGTAATATTCAAAGTTAACAGTGCGTAGGTTTCTATTTAGGAAACAAAGTGTCTTTAAATTATTAGGAGCGAAGCGGTTTCTTTTATCTCTTTGAATGGGTTCAGCTGTCAAAAATACTGGCAGGTTATGACAAATACTTTAATGCTAGGTTCTTTAGGCGTGGGTGTATGAAGTTGTCCTTCCAATATAGAATAGGTTCTACTGAAA